>CAJVGK010000012.1:272808-512222 GCA_910950805.1 Acrocephalus scirpaceus scirpaceus | reverse complement strand
GAGAGCTGGGAGAGCAGGGAAGGGAATTTTGGGGTTCCAGGGTTGGGAGAAGGGAAAGGTGGGGATGGGTAGATGTGGGATAGGTGGTGTTAAGTGGGTCCCTGCAGTAAGGAAAGGGAGCTCCAAGGGTCCCCATTCCCATCAATAGGTGGGACAACCCGGGAGGGCTGGGAATAGGGGTACCAAGTGATGAGGTCCCATCCTCAGTGATAAGGGAAGGCGGGGCTGGGACCTGGGAAAGGCAGGAATAGGAGTCCAGGGGGCCCAGGGTCAAAGAAAATGGTGGGCCTGGGAGAAGTGGAGTGGCCAGGAAAAGGGTTTGGGGGTCCCAGTGCCAGAAGTGGCTGCTCCCAGTATCAGCCCAGTTGCCCCCCCGTGTGGTTCCAGTTTCCTCAGCACTCCCATTATGAGCCCAGTCACTGCCAGTCCTTACCCATTATGATGCAGTTTGCCCCCAGCATGGTCCAGATTGCTCCCACTTTCATCCATTGCTCCCAGCATGCTCCTAGTCTAGTCCCAGTCACTCCCAGTATGATCCCAGTCTCTCCCAGCATGGTCCTGGTCATACCCAGTTGCCCACAGTGTAGACCAGTCACTCCAACCTGCTCACAGCAGTTCCCAGCATGGTCCCAAACTTTAGCCCAGTGTGCCAGTTTGAAAACAAAACCAACAGGAGATCCCAAGTAAGAACTGTTCCCTGACTCATTTCTCATAACTCTGGGGGATATCTTCTGTTAATGGGCCAGCTGTTAAAACCAGGTGGGGCAGGGTTCTTTATCTCTTCCAATACCCACACTCCCTCCAGGGAGATATCTTCTGTTAATGGGCCATTGTGTCTTACTGCATGACTGATCAAATTCCATCATCCCATTGTGAGATGCTCCACCCAGGGGGAGGAGCAAAGCATTCCTACCTGGATATAATCTGAGATTTACCACACCAGAAGCAGCCTGTTTCCACTGGATTCCCAGAGGAACACCAGACCCATCTACACCAGCACTGGACCTTCAGGAGAATTTACACCCTTCTACAGGATCATTGCTTCAACAAAACCACATCTGTGACTCCAGGAGGGCTGCAGCCACGATTTGACTGGACTGCTACCAACACCCTGCCTAACTGGGTGTCAGGTTGGATTCTGACTCTGTCAGTGTTTCTTTTTCTTACTACTGCATTTTTTGTTTAATTTTCTTACTAAAGAAATGTTATTCCCATATCTTTGCATGAGAGCCTGTTAATTTCAAAATTATGTGGGTTTTATATGGGGGTTTCTATTTTCCATATCAAGGGAGTCTCCTGCCTTCCTTAGCAGACACCTGTCTTTCTAACCCAAGAAGGGAGCTCAGCCCAGATATTCTGGGAGGTCCTTGAGTTGGGGTTTTCTTTGGGGGGGGATTTTTGGAGAATGAAGAACTGCAAAGTTGAGTGGAAAATGCCCCTTGGGGGGACATTGGGGGTCCCAGTGGCAGCTGCCAGCAGAGGCAGCCTGGAGGAGCGGAGCCCTGTGTCCCTCAGGACCCTAAAGTGGGGAGCCCAGAAGGGGGGAGCACCATGATTCACGGGACCCTCAACAGCCTGGAGAGGGGCAGGGGGGACTCCTTGGACCCCTTGCACCCTGAAGCAGAGAATAGGGGAGAAGGGACCCTAGGGACCCCAAAATCCCCCTGCATCCCTAAGTGTGGAGGTGAAAAATGGGGGAACTTTTTGTATTCCTGGGACTCCCAGCAGCCTGGAGAGGGCAAGGACCGAGTAGATGGGGGACCCTCAATAGAAGCGTGACCCCCAGCAGCTGGGATGGGGGGACCCCTGAACACCAAAGGGGAGAGACCAGGGATGGGAAATTCCTTGGAGGCATTTTCAGGGCTGAATCTTGGTGTTTGGGAGGTTTATATGGGCACCAGATGTCTGGTGGCTTCTAGAGATAGACTTGGGCAGAGGAACATTTAAACTCAATGTGCTTATCCCTTGTTTTTCCCCAGAACAGGATTTCCCATTCCCAAACCTTGACCAGATGGAGGAGAAGGCTTCAAGAAAGAGGAAGATGCCCTGGGACAGCCAGGCAGGTGAGGAGGAAGTCACTGCCCCTTTTCCCCTCTCTCCTGCTCCATCTCCCAGCCCAGCATGGCCCCCAGCTGCAGGACAATCCCGCTGCCAACGCCGTCCTGACAGGGATGCACTGGGGGGATCTCCTTCCCCTTTCCCCCTGACTCGGAAGCAATTCCCATCCTCTCCTTGTTCTTCCTTCCCCAGACAAGGAGCTGAGGATGGAAACCAGGAAGGACAAATCCCTTCAGAAGGACCTCAAGGAAGAATCTGTTTTGAGTGGATCCACAGCACAGGAATCCAATGGGGAGGAAAAGCACCAGAGATCCCACAGGAGGAGGGGCTCCAAACCCATCCCAGGGAGCTCAGAGGAGGAAAGACCCACCCTGTTTCAGGAACGTGGCCAGAGATCGAGCCAGAGCTCAGACCTGGTGGTCCATGAGCAGCTTCATGAGAAGGAGCAGTCCTATGAGTGCTTAGAGTGTGGGAAGAGCTTTAGCAAGAACTCCTGCCTGATCCGCCACCAGAGGATCCACACTGGGGAACGGCCCTACGTGTGTGGGGAATGTGGGCAGGGCTGCAGAGACACCTCCCACCTGATTGTCCACCTAAGGACCCACACTGGGGAGAGGCCATATGAGTGTGGGGAATGTGGGATGAACTTCAGCCAAAGCTCCAACCTAACTGTCCACCTGAGGACCCACACCAGGGAGAGGCCGTATGAGTGTTCTGAATGTGGGAAGAGCTTCAGCCACAGCTTCAGCCTGATCCGACACCAGAACATCCATGCTGAGGAAAGGCCATACAAATGTGGGGAATGCGGGAAGGGCTTCAACCACAGGTCCCTGCTGATCAGCCACCAAATGATCCACACTGGGGAGAGGCCCTATGAGTGTCCCCAGTGTGGGAAGAGGTTTCATACCAGCTCAGATCTCCTCAAGCACCAGCGCATTCACACTGAGGAGAGGCCCTTCCGCTGCCCTGACTGTGGGAAGGGCTTCAAACACAACTCCACCCTTACAACCCACCGGCGCATCCACACTGGGGAGAGGCCCTACGAGTGTCCCCAGTGTGGGAAGAGCTTCACCCACAGCTCTGCCTTGACCAGACACCAACGCAGGCACAAGTAAGGAAAGGCCTGCAAGTGCCCCGACTCTGGGAACAGCTTCATGTGTGTCTCCAACCTCATCCCTCATCACAGGACACATACTGGGAAGAGCCCTGCTGAGCCACAGTTCCCTTTTATTCATTCTGGGAGGGCACCTGTCCCTTTGCCTGTCCCTGGCAATGACGTGAGGTGGGATTGAACAATGTGAGGGTCTGGCCATGGCCCCATCATTGTATTTGATCCCATCTCAGGTCATTGCCAGGGCCAGGAAAGGGACTCTGTCTCTCCCCAAGGAGAAGGGTGTCTTTTCCAGGCAGGAGGAAATATATAGCCTGGAAGAGCCAGTTGATGTTGTTTAAATTTTCCCTGTATATCGTTTGTCTTATCCCTTCTGTTATCAATATTGTTTCTGTTCCTATTTGTTGCTTATCTTGTTTCTGTTCCCAGTAAATTGTTCTTATCCCAGCCTGAGATCTTTGTCATTTGTACTTTCAGTGGGAGCCTGGAGGGCAGCAAGCAGTGACACGGTTTTAGCAGGAGCAAAAAATTGGGGAATCCCATTCCCAAATCTGGCCCGTGGAAACCGAGCATCCCAGCTGGTGCCAGCCCTGGCTGCCCTGGAACAGCCTTGGGAGTGGGTCCCTGGCTGGGGCTATGGGAACCTCTTCCCTCTGGTGCCCAGGGACAGGACTGGAAGGGATGGGCTGGAGCTAACCATAGCAAGAGGGGGCTGGTGATGGTTGCCTGCTAAGGAACCAAATTGTCACAGGCCGTCAGAGGGATTCCAAGGGAGCTTTCCAAGAGTCTCCAGGCTGTTCAAGAGCTGGAATGTCACAGGCAGAGACAGGGGCTCCATGGAGACCTCCCAGGGGTTTCTGGGGATGCTAAAGAGCCCTGTGCTCAGAGGCAGTCACAGCCATTCCATGGGGACATCCCAGGGCACCTTGGGCTGCAAAGGCACCCATCTGTCACAGGCACTCACAGGGGCTCCACGGTGACATCCCAGGAGTCCCCAGGCTGCCCAAGAGCCGGGATGTCCCAGACACTCCCAGGGATTCCTGTCATGGGCAGAGTGGGAGCTTCAGGCAAAAGCTTCATTTCTTCATTGGAGAAATTCCTGCTGAGTCAGGAGGTGAAAAAATGACACCCAACAGCCACCATGGAGCCTCAACCCCCCCCAGGATACTTAGACTTTTAAAATTCCATCTAAGAGAAGAATGGGACTGGGAGTGGCTGGATCAAATCCTAGTCCCAGACTTTGTCAAAGTTTATGTGTAAAAGATTGGACAGTGGAATTGAACCTAAATGCAAATTGTCCCACAGGAGTTAATGATGGAGAATACCAGATAATTTTATAAATATAAACAATGATTGTTCTGATCATGAATTAGACAGAAAGACTTAATTTCACTACAGAATAAACTAAAAAAGTTATTTACTTCACAGTATAGAAGCTATACAATTTATTAGAATATAGTACTCTAGTGAAGCAATTTGAAGTAAACAGGGCCTTAGTTGGAGTTGTTTGAGACCATTCCAGGGCAGAGCCTCCTGCTCCAGCAGGAACTGCCTTTCCTGTGCCAGGCACAGGGCAGATCCCGCTGCAGGAAAAGCCCCAGGCCAGCCCCAAGACAGTGAAGGCCTCGGGCACAAGTGCAGAGTGCCGTGCTGGCAGCTGTGCCAGGGAGAGCCTGAGGCACCAAAGGCACCTTGGCAGCAGCAGCTGCTCCCAGGCCATGGCCACAAGCCTCCCTTGGCAGCCCGGCCTGGTGGCCAGCACTGCAGAGCTGCTGCTGCTGCTTCAGGGCTCCTTTCTGCCTGGGCTCTGCCCCAGCCCACAGAGTGTGACCTCAGCCCTGAGCCTGGCACAGCCGCTGCGCCTGAGCCCTGCAAAGCCTCAAGGTCACCTGGGCCAGCCTGGCTCTGTCAGCCCCTGGGGAAGGCAGGGCCAGCAAAGGCCAGAGAAGGGGCTGCCTTTGCCTGCTGCATGTGGGCTCCAGCAGAGACAAGGAGGAGTCAAGGCAGTGCATGGAGTCCAGGGAGCAGCCCCTTCTCCCCATGCAATCCTGGAATGGTTTGCATGGGAAGAGCTCTGCAGTGCTCATCTCATCCAAACCCCTGCCATGAGCAGGGACATCTTTGAGCAGCTCAGGTTGTTCAGAGCCCTGTCCCAGCTGGACTGGAATGTTTCCAGGGATGGGGCATTGACCACCTCCCTGGGAACCTGTCCTGCTGGATCACCAACCTCATCATCAAAAATTTCCTCCTTATCTCTCCTTATCTGAACCTCCCTTCCTTTAGTTTAAAACCACCACCCTCTGTCCTATTGGGACAGGCCCCACTAAAACCTTTGTCCACCCTTGCATTTCCCATGAGCCGGGTTTCCATGGCAATTGCCATGCCAGGTGACCCAGGGGTGGTGTCCCAGTGAGGGCTGCCATGGAAACAGTGCCCAGCCCTGCCCCTTTCTGTCTGCCTGAGCTGGCCTTTGGCCCTGGCAGTGGCGTTTGCTGCTGGTTCCGCGGGGCCTGAGCAGCCAGCGCGGCACAGGGCAGGTGGCCATGGCACAAGCCCCCAGCAAGGGATCCCCTCTGCCTCTGGGCACTGACACCAGCCCTGAGCAAGGGGCTGCCACAGTGGGCTCAGTGCAGTGTCCATGGCCACAGCCCCTTGCAATGGCCCAGGGCAGCTTGGGATGATGATCCAGCCTCACTCCTGGCCCAGGCCAGGCCTGCAGTGCCCTTTCCCCACAGCCTGGCTGCACAGAAGCACTTCCAGGGCTCTCTGCATTTCCCTTGCCCTCACTCTTGCCTCACTCACACACCTCCCTGAAACCCAGCTGGAGCTTTGAGCTGCAAGGAGTTCAAAGCTTGTCTGTCCTTCAGCAGTTGGTCTAATTCTGCCTTCAGCCAGCTCTGGATTTGTGTTTATTGCAGAACTTCCTGTGTGTCTCAAACATTCCTTGCATGGTTCTGCCTTGGGGAAGGGGAACCTCCTTGGTGGCACCTTGGGCTTGGCACACACTTGAGGAGATTGTCTGAAACTCAGGAGTTTTAGATTGCTTCAAAAAGGAAGAAAACCCCTTTGTTCCTGAGTGCAGCCAGTTCTATGAGCAAAGCAGGTCCCAGGTGAGTGAGGAGAGACAGGATGGGGTTGGGGAATGTGGAGCAAGGTTGTCCACAGACCTCAAGTCACAGCTTCTCTCAGCAGGCCAGACCTCCTGAGGAAAGACCCTGCATCAATATCAATCACTGAATGCTGCAATAACCTCTTTTCTAGAGAGAAAAATACATGCTTGAAAATAGGAATGTGGCTTTATTAAAAGCTCTATGAAATATTTCTCTAAACCTCTGGAAAAAAAAGACTTTTCAATGAACTGCACCAGACCAGATAAAAATCAAACCACAGCCATGGTTTGTCAGGACTTCCTTGATCCTAATGAGCCCCGTGGTGCATTTGGTGCTGAGCCCTGGAACCTCAGGGCCTGAGAGGAGATTGCACAAACCTTGCCAGGAGTCAAAGGAAACACCCAAAGTGTCCTGAAGCATTCATGGGTTCCACTGAGGTCCATCCCCAAAACAGGCCCTTCATGAAGTCCTTGGAGGAGAGAATTGGAGGCCAGGATTGCACAGAACTTCTCAGAGACTCAGTGGCAAAAAGAAGTACTTAAATTACTCCTGAGTACCCTGAAGCCTTAATGAGTCCTAAAAAGTGTTTTTACTGGCTAAAAATCTCAAGGGACTCAATAAAGCAGATAATAGAAAGATATGATTTTTAAAACTCTCAGACTCAATTTCCAAAAAAAGTTCTGAAAAAAACTTTGAGTACCCTGAAGTATAAATGAGCCCCACTGAGTGTTTTACTGATTAGGAACCCCAAGGGACTCATTAAAGTAGATAATTGGGGCCATGATTGCACAAACTTTTCCTAAAGTCAGTTTGAAAAGGGAAACACCAAGTACCTTAAAATAACTGAAGTACCTTGAAGCATTAATGAGCCCCACTGAGTGTTGTTACTGACAAAGCCTCTCAAGGGACTCATTAAAGCAGAGAATTGGAGGCCAGGATTGCACAAACCTCTCAGAGACTCCAAGGCAAAAGCCAAACCCAAAGGCCTTGGAAAAACCTGCAGTCCCTGGCAGCATGAAGGAGCCCCCCAGGGCCATTGCTGACCAAGGCTCCTTCCCCAGGGACTCCTTCCAGCACATCCTGGAGGCCACTGGCATGGCAGGGGGATGCTGAGGGCAGCACAAGGGGCTGACAGTGCCCAGCCTTGCTGGGGCTGTGCCAGGAGGCCCCAGGGCCTCAGGACAAGGTGTCTCCTCAGTGTCCTTGGTGGCACAGAGGCTGCTGTGGCCCAGGGCACCAAGACTTGGCTTCTCTTTGTCCCCACCTGTCATCACTGCCTGCAGTTCTCTGCTCTGCCTGGGGCCTGGGGACACTTTCTGTGTCGTATCCCTCAGTGGGACCCATTAAAACTTCCTGAAACTTTGGATTTTAAATCTCACTTTGAGTTGTGGAGAAGTTTTTGATCACTCTCTGAGGGACTGAGTCTGACGCTAACAGAACCAATGCCCTGAGAGGGTCATTAAAGTCCTTGTGCTGTGTCTGTGCTGTGAGCTGAGACACCTGGCACAGCGGCAGCTCCTGGCAACCAAGAAAACTTAAAAACACATTTCTCTGGATGAGCAGCTCTTCTGCCAGCCCAGCAGGGCTGGGGCACTGCCTGCAGCCACCCCAGGCACAGCACAGAGGCACAAAGAGCTTCAATCACTCAGGGCTGGGAAGGAGCTGAGAAGGGACTGGAGGAGAATCACTGCCAGCCCTTGGCACAGGAACCTCTGGCTGCAGGACAATGCAGCTGCAGCTCCTGCAGTGATCTCCTCAAGCTGCAACATCCCAATGCCTACAGACTCTGTGAGTACATTCTCTGATGATCCCTCGTGTAGAGCAGCCAGGGGTGCCCAGGGCTGTGGTGCAGAGCAGGGTCCTGCAGCCCAGGGCGCTGTGCTGGCCCAGGGACTCTGCTGCCTGCCAGGGACAGGTCTCAGCCAGCCCTGGGAGGTGCTGCCAGCGCTGGGGGACAAGATCTGGGTGGAAGGAGACAGCTGGTAAGGCGTGGAAGTGTTCTCCTTGTGTGGTGAGGATGCTGCATTCTTAAGGATTGTTCCCAGCATGAGATTTAACTGCAGAACATTTCCAAGTAGATTATACAGGGAACACTGAGAGGCAGGGGCTGCATAAAAGAAAAAATTCCTGCTTTTTAATCTACTGCTCTGTGTTGCCTGGATGGGAAATTACACATAGATATTCATCTCTCAGTTAAGGTTGGGGAAAATAAAACAATTTTCTCTCAGAGTTTATTAAACCAGGCAGTGACAGAAATCAGCACAGGGTCCCTTGCAGGCAGCACCAGTGTTGCTTTTCCTGCCTCCTCAGGGTTGCTCTGATGTTGCCATCAGAGCCTGCAGAGCCAGAGCTGTCCCTGGGCAGTGCCTGAGCTGGGAGGGGTCTGCAGGCAGAGCTGAGCCCCAGGGCTGGGCTCGGCTCTGGCAGCACTGGCAGAGCCCAGCCCTGGGCACAGGGAAGCAGCTGCAGGCAGGGACAGCTGCAGGCAGCAGAGCCCTGGGCAGGCAGTGGGGGGAAAGTGCCACCAAGCTGTGCTGGGGTATTGAAAGTCCTCTCCAAACTGAACTATTCCATGATTACTTTTTTTCCTCATGTCCAGCCAGAGCAAATGTCCAACAGCAGCTCCATCAGCCACTTCCTCCTGCTGCCATTGGCAGACACGCGGCAGCTGCAGCTCCTGCACTTCTGCCTCTTCCTGGGCATCTCCCTGGCTGCCCTCCTGGGCAACGGCCTCATCATCAGCGCCGTAGCCTGCGGCCACCTCCTGCACAGCCCCATGTTCTTCTTCCTGCTCAACCTGGCCCTCACCGACCTGGGCTGCATCTGCACCACTGTCCCCAAAGCCATGCACAATTCCCTCTGGGACACCACAACCATCTCCTACACAGGATGTGCTACACAGGTTTTTTTCTTTGTCTTCTTTCTTGGAGCAGAGTTTTCCCTCCTGACCTGTGATGTGCTACGACCGCTACGTGTCCATCTGCAAACCCCTGCACTACGGGACCCTCCTGGGCAGCAGAGCTTGTGCCCACATGGCAGCAGCTGCCTGGGCCAGTGCCTTTCTCAATGCTCTCATGCACACGGCCAATACATTTACCCTGCCCCTGTGCCATGGCAATGCCCTGCAACAGTTCTTCTGTGAAATCCCACAGATCGTCAAGCTCTCTTGCTCCAAATATCACCTGAGGGAACTGGTGCTTCTTGCTGTTACTGTCTGTTTGGTATTAGGTTGTTTTGTGTTCATTGTTTTCTCCTATGTGCAGATCTTCAGGGCTGTGCTGAGGATCCCCTCTGAGCAGGGACGGCACAAAGCCTTTTCCACCTGCCTCCCTCACCTGGTTGTGGTTTCCCTGTTTATCACCACTGCCATGTTTGCCAACTTGAAGCCCCCCCCCATGTCCTCCCCATCCCTGGATCTGGCCCTGTCAGTTCTGTACTCGGTGGTGCCTCCAGCCCTGAACCCCCTCATCTACAGCCTGAGGAACCAGGAGCTCAAGGCTGCAGTGTGGAGACTTATGACTGGATGCTTTCAGGAACATTAAACTGCTGGCCAATTTCTGCAAATCACTTGAAATAAAAGTCATTTTTGATACTTCTTGCTGCTTTCATTTTTGAGGTCATTTTTCTTTGTTTTAGTATTTTATTATTATCTAGAAATGAATGCCATTGTTTGTACCATTTCTCATTTTGTTTCTTTCCTCCTTCCTTATGGGCAAAGACTGTGTCAATGAGGGGCTGCACTCTTGGTGGCTTTAAAGGAACTCAAGGATCTCCCAGCCAAGTTTTCTGCAGAGATCCCCCTTTGGTTCCCTTCTCTGCAGCTGCAGCAGCAATGTCTGTGTGCAGAGCTGGGGGCAGATCAGTGCTGGCACAGCAGCTGTGCCCAGCAGCAGCAGCAGCAGCCCTTGGTGTTGGCAGTGCTGCTGCCGTGGCCCTGCCCCGCTGCCCTGCTGGCCCTGGTGTTGCTGTAGGGCCTGAGTGCTCTCGGGGCCTCGGCACAGGGCTGGGGGTGGCAGTGCCGGGGCTGCAGCAGGGACAGGCCATGGGCACTGCTGGGGCAGCGCTGACGCCTCAGGCCAGGGCCTGGGGGCTGCAGGCTCCTTGCCCAGGCTCTCTCCAGAACACTTTGCCCAGGCCAATGCTGAGCACAGAAAAGCCCCGGGAGCAGCCCCAGGCTGGCCGTGGGCAGGCTGGGGGCAAACAGCATGGCTGGGGCTCTGCAAGGTGCCTGGGGGCAGCTGGGATCCTACTGGGATCACAGTGGGAGAGCCTGGGCCCATGCTGTGGGAGACTGGGATCATACTGGATCATACTGGCAGCAACTGGGACTGCACTGAGGGTGACTGGGAGTGGCTGTGAGCAACTGGAATCAGGCTGGAAGCAACTGAGGACAACTGGGAGTGACTGGGAACATGCTGGGAGCAACTGGGATACACTGGGAGACACTGGGAGACACTGAAACCACAGTGGGGGTAAATGGGAGCAGCTGTGCCCATGCTGGGGTCATACTGGGATCCTACTGGAACCAGACTGGGAATGACTGGAAAGGTGCTGGCTGTGACTGGAACTCTGCTGGAGGTGACTGGGAGCAACTGGGCTCAAACTGGGAGTGACAGGCAGTCACTCAGGGCATGACTGGAATAATACTGGGAGTATCTGGAAGTGACTGGGCTCATACTGGGGGTGACTGGAACCAAACTGGGGGTGACTGGGGTCATACTGCATTCATCCTGGGAGCCACTGGGATTACAATGGGTGTGAACAGATCCTGACTGGGGGTTACTGGGAGCAACTGTTGGGAGGAAAATGTGGACACATTGGGAGCAACTGGGATCAACTGGAAGGGACTGGGACCATGCTGAGGGGACTGAGACTACAACTGGGGCAATTGGGATTATACTGGGATTATACTGGGACCACACTTAAGGAACCTGCCAGAACCTGTGATCATGCTGGAGGCAACTGGGAGGAACTGGGAAAGACTGGGATCATTCTGAGGTAACCAAAACCTTACTGAAGAAACTGGGATACACTGGAAGTGGCACTAACTATACAGGGAACAACTGGAACTATTCTGGCAGCAGCTGGGATAACACTGAGGGTGACTGGACTCCTACTGGGACTGAGTGGGAGTGGCTGTGAGCAACTGGAATCACACTGAAAGACACTGGGAGGAACTGGGAATGACTGGGAGCATGCTGGGAGTGACTGGGATATACTGGGGGAGACTGGGAGCCATGAGGATCATACTGGAGGCTACTGGGGTCATTCTGGAATTGACAGGGAGCAACTGGGGTCACACTGGGTGCCACTGGCATCATACTGGGAGTGACTGGGATCATCCTGGGATTATAGTGGGAGTTAATGGACCCTGACTGGGGGTTACTGGGAGCTCCCAGGCCCATGCTGAGAGCCTACTGGGGATACACTGGGAGCAACTGGGAACAAAAAAGAATGACAGGATGCATGCTGGTGACAACTGGGATGTACTGGCAGTGACTGGGATAAAACTGGGGGCAACTGAACCATGCTGGGGTAACTGGGAGTGCCTGGAAATGACTCTGAGAATGTTCAGGACAACTGGGATATGCTGGGAGTGCCTAAGGCCATGCAGGTGGTGACTGGGACCACACTGGGAGCCCTTAGAAATGTGCTGGGGTTAACTGGGGTACACACTGGGGGAAACTGGGGGACAAGTGTGAGTGTGAGTGACTGGGGCCCTTCTGGGAGAGACTGGCATCATACTGGGAATGACTGGGACTATACTGAGGGCAGCTGGGAGAACTGGGAACACACTGGATAACAGCAGGTGCAACTGGGAACAACTGGGACTGTGCTGGGGGCAAATTGCATCATAATGGGGAATGACTGGGAGTGACTGGGCTCATACTGGGAGCAAGATAGATCATCAAGGGAGTGAGGGGAAGTGACCAGGATCATTCTGGGAGTGACTGGGCTCATACTGGGAGTGCTGAGGAAACTGGAACCACACGGACAGAGCAAGTGGGCTCATCCTGGGAGCAGCCACTTCCAGCACCAGGACCCCCAGTTCCCTCCACACCCTCGGCTGAGTGGGGGGCTCAGCCCAGGACCCCTCATCATCCTGGGGGAGGGGACATGGTCCCCGTGTGCAGACCCAGGAGGAGTTTAGGGGGGTGGGTGGGTCGTGGGGGGACCCCCAGCAGTCTTGGGAGGGAGAGGAGAACAGGGAGACCCCCAGGATGGGTTTGGGGGGAACCAGATTGGAGCCTCCAGATGCCGAATCTGATGAGGAGAATGATGATGATGGCAGCGATGATGGACACAGCAACCACCAGGGTGAGATTCCCACTGGATTCCAGCTCTGGGAAGCACAGGATGGTGAGGAGAGGAGGGGAACCCCCATCCTGCTGCTCCACATTCCCAAATTCCCAATTCCCACATTCCACATTCCCAGCCTCACCCCAGGAGAAGATCCTGGGCTCTGGCATTCCGGGATGCTCCACCCAGCACCGGTGCTGCTCCTGCTCCTCCGGCAGTGCCTCAATCCTGGCCCAGGTGTGGAAGGTGCTGTTGCTGCTGGGAACGATCCTGGATTTCATCCCCCTTCATCCAGCTGATCCCGATGGTGCTGGGGTAGAATCCGTACGTGAGCAGGACAACGTCAGGGTCCCGTGTTCCACTTTTCCAGACACATGGACATCAGGGGGTTCTGGAATGGGATAACTGTGAGATGCATCCATGAAATTCCATGGCAATGGGATAGGGGTGAGGTCTGCCCACGGAATTCCATGGGAAAGGCATGGCAGTGAGATCCATCTACAGAATTCCCATGGGAATGGGACAGCAGTGGGATCCATCCATGGAGGTCCCATGGGAATTCCCATATTCCCAAATTTTGTCCTCCCAAATCCCACATTCCCATGGGAATTCTACTCTCCCCACCTTTACGCTCCAGTGCCTCCCACCCATATCTGACATATTTCCAGAGACATTCCAGGCAGGTGTGCCCCAGGTGATTTGTTCATTCCTCAGCCTCGATCTCATCCTGTTCCCAGCGCCTCTTGGTGACCTGGGCAGCGCCATCAGCCACCACGAATCTCCTGGATCCCAGCTGGAAGGAGAGGAATTCCCACCTGTCGGAGCCGAGCCGATCGGAACCACGGACGCTCCCCTGGGACAGGAGGTCACAGCCAGAAACCTCCTGCAGCATGTGGAGACCTGGGGAGGGATTGGACCCACAGAAACCCTCAGAATTTTGTCCCAGCCCCACAGAGCCCCATTCCAGCCCCACGGAGCCCCAGAGTCTGATGGAGACCCACAGAGCCTCATCCCAGCCCCTTGGATCTGCATGGATGCACATCCCAGCGCCCCAGATCCCGGCCCAGCCCCACGGATCCCCACTGCAGTCCCACAGGTGCCATGGCAGCCCCACAGATCCCCCAGCCCCGGCTCCCCGCCCTGAGCCCCGCTCTGGCTGTGCCGCTCCTGCAGCATCTGCAGCTCCCTGCTGGCCCCGTGCCGGTGCCGCTCCTTGTGCCGGCTCCGGCCATCCCAATATCCCGGCTCGGCTCCGGCCGCCATCCCCGGCGGCTGCGGCTCCGCCCGGCCCCGCTGGCTGTGGCGGCGCTGGAAGGGGATCCCATCCAGGGACCCCATGGACAGGAACTGGGGGAACCCCGGGCCGGGCTCCGACAGCGCCACGGGCAGGGACCGCAGGGAGAGGAGAACTGGGGGGACACGGAGATTTGGGGTCTGGGGGGTCACGGGTGAAGGAAAGGGGGAACAGGGAGAGCTGGGAGAGCAGGGAAGGGGGTTTGGGGGTTCCAGGATTGGGAGAAGGGGAAGGTGGGGATGGGTAGATGTGGGATGGGTGGGGTTAAGTGGGTCCCTGCAGTTAGGAGAGGGAGCTCCAAGGGTCCCCAGTGTCCCCATTCCCATCAATAGGTGGGACAACCCGGGAGGGCTGGGAATAGGGGTACCAAGTGATGAGGTCCCATCTTCAGTGATAAGGGAAGGCGAGGCTGGGAGCTGGGAAAGGCAGGAATAGGAGTGCAGGGGGCCCAGGGTCAAAGAAAATGGTGGGCCTGGGAGAAGTGGAGTGGCCAGGAAAAGGGTTTGGGGGTCCCAGTGCCAGAAGTGGCTGCTCCCAGTATCAGCCCAGTTGCCCTCCCGTGTGGTTCCAGTTTCCTCAGCATTCCCAATATGAGCCCAGTCACTGGCAGTCATTCCTCATTATGATGCAGTTTGCCCCCAGCATGGTCCCAGTTTCTCCCAGTTGCACCCACTTTCATCCAGTTGCTCCCAGCATGCCCCTTGTATGGTCCCAGTCACTCCCAGTATGATGCCAGTCTCTCCCAGCACACTCCCAGTCATGCCCAGTTTCCCACAGTGTAGACCAGTCACTCCAGCCTGCTCACAGCAGTTCCCAGCATGGTCCCACTTCTCCCCAGTGTGCCAGTTTGAAAACAAAACCAACAGGAGATCCCAAGTAAGAACTGTTCCATGACCCATTTCTCATAACTCTGGGGGGATATCTTCTGTTAATGGGCCAGCTGTTAAAACCAGGTGGGGCAGTGTTCTTTATCTCTTCCACCACCCACACTCCCTCCAGGGAGATATCTTCTGTAATGGGCCATTGAGTCTCACTGCATCACTGATAAAATTCCATCATCCCATTGTGAGATGCTCCACCCAGGGGGAGGAGCCAAGCATTCCTACCTGGATAGAACCTGAGATTTATCACACCAGAAGCAGCCTGTTTCCACTGGATTCCCAGAGGAACACCAGACCCATCTACACCACCACTGGACTTTCAGAGGAAAACTGCAGCCTTCTACAGGATCATTGCTTCAACAAAACCACATCTGTGACTCCAGGAGGACTGCAGCCACGATTTGATTGGACTGCTACCAACACCCTGCCTAACTGGGTGTCAGGTTGGATTCTGACTCTGTCAGTGTTTCTTTTTCTTTTACTACTGCATTTTTAGTTTAATTTTCATTACTAAAGAAATGTTATTCCCATATCTTTGCATGAGAGCCTGTTAATTTCAAAATTATGTGGGTTTTATGTGGGGGTTTCTATTTTCCATTTCAAGGGAGGCTCCTGCCTTCGTTAGTAGACACCTGTATTTCTAACCCAAGAAGGGAGCTTGGCCCAGATATTCTGCGTGGTCCCTGATTTGGGTTTCTTTGGGGGGTGATTTTTGGAGAATGAAGAACTGCAAAGTTGAGTGGAAAATGCCCCTTTGGGGGGACATTGAGGGGTCACAGTGGCAGCTGCTGGCAGAGGCAACCTGGAGGAGCAGAGCCCTGTGTCCCCCAGGACGCCAAAGTGGGGAGCCCAGAGAGGGGGGAGTGCTGTTATTTGTGGCACCCTCAACAGCCTGGAGAGGGGCAGGGGGAAATCCTTGGACACACTTCACCCCAAAGCAGAGAAAAAGGGGAGAGGGACCCCGGGACCTCCAAATCCCTCAGCATCCCTAAGTGCGGACAGGGAAAAGAGGGGAACTTTTCAGATTGCTAAGACTCCCAGCAGCCTGGGGAGGGTGGAGACTGAGTAGATGGAGGACCCCCAGTTCTAGCGTGACCCCGAGCAGCAGGGACAGGGAGGAATCCCCAAACAGCAAAGAGGAGAGACCAGAGACAGGGAAATCCTGGGACATATTTTCAGGGCTGAATCTTGGTGTTTGGGAGGTTTTTATAGACCCCAGATTGCTGGTGACTTGTAGAGCTGGACTTGAGCAAAGAGACCTTCAAACTCAACGTATTCATCCCTTATTTTTCCCCAAACCAGTATTTCCCATTGCCAAACCTTACCTGGATGGAGGAGGAAGCTGTGAGGAAGAGGAAGATGCCCTGGGACAGCCAGGCAGGTGAGGAGGAAGTCACTGCCCCTTTCCCCCTCTCTCCTGCTCCATCTCCCAGCCCAGCATGGCCCCTGGCTGCAGGACAATCCCGCTGCCAACGCCGTCCTGCCAGGGATGCACTGGGGGGATCTCCTTCCCCTTTCCCCCTGACTCGGAAGCAATTCCCATCCTCTCCTTGTTCTTCCTTCCCCAGACAAGGAGCTGAGGATGGAAACCAGGAAGGACAAATCCCTTCAGAAGGACCTCAAGGAAGAATCTGTTTTGAGTGGATCCACAGCACAGGAATCCAATGGGGAGGAAATGCCCCAGAGATCCCACAGGAGGAGGGGCTCCAAACCCATCCCAGGGTGCTCTGAGGAGGAAAGACCCACCCTGTGCCAGGAACGTGGCCAGAGATCGAGCCAGAGCTCAGACCTGGTGGTCCATGAGCAGCTCCATGACAGGGAGCAGTCCTATGAGTGCTTGGAGTGTGGGAAGAGCTTTAGCAACAACTCCCACCTGATCCGCCACCAGAGGATCCACACTGGAGAACGGCCCTACGTGTGTGGGGAATGTGGGCAGGGCTGCAGAGACAGCTTCAACCTGACTGTCCACCTCAGGACCCACACTGGGGAGAGGCCGTATGAGTGTGGGGAATGTGGGAAGAGCTTCAGCCATCGCTCAAGCTTGACTGTTCACCAGAGGACCCACACTGGGGAGAGGCCCTATGAGTGTCCCCAGTGTGGGAAGAGGTTTTACACCAGCTCCAATCTCCTCCTTCACGAGCGCATTCACACAGAGGAGAGGCCCTTCTGCTGCCCTGACTGCGGGAAGGGCTTCAGGCACAACTCCCATCTCATCAGGCACCGGCGCATCCACACTGGGGAGAGGCCCTACGAGTGTCCCCAGTGTGGGAAGAGGTTTCACACCAGCTCAGATCGCCTCAAGCACGAGCGCATTCACACTGAGGAGAGGCCCTTCCGCTGCCCTGACTGCGGGAAGGGCTTCAACCGCAACTCCACCCTCATCAGGCACCGGCGCATCCACACTGGGGAGAGGCCCTACGAGTGTCCCCAGTGTGGGAAGAGCTTCACCGCCAGCTCTCACTTGACCAAACACCAACGGAGGCACAAATAAGGGATATCCTGCAAGAGTCCCTACTGTGGGAACAGCTTCATGTGTGTCTCCAATCTCATCCCCCATCAGAGGATGCACACTGGGAAGAGCCCTGCTGAGCCACAGTTCCCTGTCATTCATTCTGGGAGGGCACCTGTCCCTTTCCATTTACCTGGAAATGATGTGAGGTGGGATTGAAGAGTGTGAGGGTCTGGCCATGGCCCCATCATTGTATTTGATCCCATCTCAGGTCATTGCAAGGGGCAGGAAAGGGACTCTCTCTCTCTCCCCATGAGAAGGGTGTCCTTTCCAGGTAGGAGGAATAACATGGCCTGGAAGAGCCAGTCGTTCTTGTTTAATTTTTTCCTTTTATATCGTTTGTCTTATCCCTTCTGTTCCTATGTTGGTTTTAATTGTTATATTACTATATAATTTCTATTATATATTATATTTTTAATATTGTTATATTCGTTAATATTGTTTCTGTTCCTAGTTGTTCCTTATCTTGTTTTTGTTCCCATTAAATTGTTCTTATCCCAGCCTGGGATCTTTGCCTTTTGTACTTTCAGTGGGAGCCTGGAGGGCAGCGAGCAGTGACACGGTTTTAGCAGGAGCACAGAATTGGGGAATCCCATTCCCAAATCTGGCCCGTGGAAACCGAGCATCCCAGCTGGTGCCAGCCCTGGCTGCCCTGGAACAGCCTTGGGAGCAGGTCCCTGGCTGGGGCTGTGGGAACCTCTTCCCTCTGGAGCCCAGGGACAGGACTGGAGGGAAGGACTGGAGCTGAGTTAGGGCAGGTTTGGGTTGGATAAACAACAACAGGGGGCTGGTGATGGTTCCCTGCTCAGGAACCAAGCTGTCACAGCCCCTCAAAGGAGTTTCATCAGGACTTCCAAAGAGTCTCCAGGCTGGTCAAGAGCTGGAATGTCACAGGCAGAGACAGGGGCTCCATGGAGACCTCCCAGGGCTTTCTGGGGATGCTAAAGAGCCCTGTGCTCAGAGGCAGTCACAGCCATTCCATGGGGACATCCCAGGGCACCTTGGGCTGCAAAGGCACCCATCTGTCACAGGCACTCACGGGGGCTCCACGGTGACATCCCAGGAGTCCCCAGGCTGCCAAAGAGCCGGGATGTCCCAGACACTCCCAGGGGTTCCTGTCATGGGCAGAGCAGGAGGCAAAAGCTTCACTTCTTCATTGGAAAAGCTCCTCCTGAGTCATGAAGTGGAGAAATGACACCCAAAAGCCACCGTGGATCCTCAAACCCCTCCAGGATGCCTAAACTTTAAAAATTCCATCTATGAGAGGAGACTGGGAGCAGCTGGATCCAATCCTAGACCAAGACTTTGTCAAAGGCTTGTGGGAAAAAATTGGAAAGGTGGAATTGAACCAAAATGCAATTTGTCGCAAAGGATGGAATACCAGATATATATCTATAAAAACAGCTATGATGGATTGTGATCAGGATTAGACAAAAGATTTACTCCCACCATATAGTAAAAACCAAAAAAAAGAGGTAACTACTCCAAAATATTAGAATATATTGTTTTAGGAAGATATTTTGAAAGAAACAGGGCCTTGTTGGAGTTGTTTTAGCTCATTCCAGAATGAGCCTCCTACTCTAGCAGGAACTGCCTTTCCTGTGCCAGGACCAGGGCAGATCCCGCTGCAGGAAAAGCCCCAGGCCAGCCCCAAGACAGTGAAGGCCTCGGGCACAAGTGCAGAGTGCCGTGCTGGCAGCTGTGCCAGGGAGAGCCTGAGGCACCAAAGGCACCTTGGCAGCAGCAGCTGCTCCCAGGCCATGGCCACAAGCCTCCCTTGGCAGCCCGGCCTGGTGGCCAGCACTGCAGAGCTGCTGCTGCTGCTTCAGGGCTCCTTTCTGCCTGGGCTCTGCCCCAGCCCACAGAGTGTGACCTCAGCCCTGAGCCTGGCACAGCCGCTGCGCCTGAGCCCTGCAAAGCCTCAAGGTCACCTGGGCCAGCCTGGCTCTGGCAGCCCCTGGGGAAGGCAGGGCCAGCAAAGGCCAGAGAAGGGGCTGCCTTTGCCTGCTGCATGTGGGCTCCAGCAGAGACAAGGAGGAGTCAAGGCAGTGCATGGAGTCCAGGGAGCAGCCCCTTCTCCCCATGCAATCCTGGAATGGTTTGCATGGGAAGAGCTCTGCAGTGCTCATCTCATCCAAACCCCTGCCATGAGCAGGGACATCTTTGAGCAGCTCAGGTTGTTCAGAGCCCTGTCCCAGCTGGACTGGAATGTTTCCAGGGATGGGGCATTGACCACCTCCCTGGGAACCTGTCCTGCTGGATCACCAACCTCTGATGCCGTGCTGGAGTCAAAGGGCCAGCTCTGCCACCCCAGCACTGCTGCCAAGGGGGGACACTGCTCCCAAGCAAAGTGATGGGAGCAGCAGCTTTGAGCTGTCTCCCTAAAACATAATGTTGTTAGCAAGCACAGGCCAGAGACAAGAATGAGGAGGAAATCCTTCTGCTTGTTTAATCCAAGAGGTTTAGTGAAGGAACAAACTCCTGAAGGGACAAGAGAGACAGAACCCAGTACCTGAGGTACAACAACTTACAAACTGGGGAGGTCCAAGGGGTGGGAACCTGAATGCAGCCAAATCAGGGAAGAGAGTGGGAGGATCTCAACATGGGGTGACACAATCCAGCACCAATGGGGGAGACTGGGGGAGGAGGGAGGCTCACATGGCCCAATGGGGCGTCCTGCTTTAGGGGAATTCCAAGGAGGGGTTTAGGTAGGGGTTGGCCCATGGGGAAGACTGACAAGGAACAGTCTGGAAAAAGGGGCAGGTCCAGGGTAGATGGACAGCTCGGGGAAGGGTACAACTTTAGGGATAAACCATTAACTTAAAAGGAACAGGGGAGTACAGCACTTATGATCATTAGTTATCATAAGAAACTTGAACATACCACCACATACCTTGAAGCATTAATGGGCCCCATTGAGTGTTGTTATTGACAAAGAATCTCAAGGGACTAATTTCAGCAGAGAATTGGAGGCCAGGATTGCACTCTCAGAGACTCCAAGGCAAAAGCAAAACCCAAAGTCCTTGTGAAAAACCTGCAGTCCCTGGCAGCATGAAGGAGCCCCCCAGGGCCATTGCTGACCAAGGCTCCTTCCCCAGGGACTGGTTCCAGCAGATCCCTGGTGCCAGGAGTGCAGGGAGGCAAAGGCTCTGTGCAGCAGCTCAGATGCTGAGCAAAGCCTGAGCTGGGTGGAGGCAGCAGAAAGGCCAAGGCCTGAGCCCCAGCCCTGGGGAAGGCAGATCCTGTCCCTCAGCTGAGCCTTGCTCAGGGCTCTGCCAGGGCCACTGGGATGGGAGGGGGATGCTGAGGGCAGGACAAGGGGCTGACAGTGCCCAGCCTGGCTGGGGCTGTGCCAGGAGGCCCCAGGGCCTCAGGACAAGGTGTCCCCTCCCAGCCCTTGGTGGCACAGAGGCTGCTGTGGCCCAGGACACCAGGACTTGGCTTCTCCTGGGCACTGCCAGCCCTGCCAGGGCCCTTGGCCATGTCCAGCACAGCTTGTCCTGCCCTGTCCCACAGCTGCTGCTGTGTCCCTGCAGGCTGCACACTCCCATCCTGCTGCCCCCCTGGCTCTGCCCTGACATTGCCAGCCCTGCCCTGACCCCTGCCCAGGGCATGTCTGCCACCCCCCCAACCAATGGGCTGGGGGTGGGAAAGTGTTCCTGAGGGCACAGGGAGGGGACAGCTGGGCCGGACTGACCCAAGGGATCTCCCATGCCTTGTGAGGTCATGGTCAGCAATAAACTGAGGGAAAAGAAGGAGGATGGGGGTGGTGGTGAGGGCTGTGGATGTCTTTTATTAAAACATCTCTCAAATCAAGCACAAAGTACATGTACTCAATCCTTTCCTGCCAGGAGCTGGATGGACGTTTTCTGCTGATGGGAAGTAGAGGATTGATCTCATTTGTTATTTCTGTGATTCCACATGTGGCCTTTGCATTTTCAGGCCCTTGCTGAGGAGGGTGGTCACAGCACGGACACGCAGCAGGACAGTGACCAAGCTGCCACAGCACCCTGGCCTTGAACCCACAGAAAGGCTGGGAAGGGGAGTGTGGAGCTGGGAAGAGCAGATGTGGAAAGAGCCAGGGCCATTGTCCCTGGCTGTGCTGCCTCAGCTGGGAGCCTCTTTCTTCCATGTCTGCAGAAAATCATTATTTAATTCAGATGCACAGGGAACAAAGCTTTTGAAAGTCATTGAGATACAGACCAATGGCAGATATTCATGTAGGAATGCTGTGAGTAATGATATTCCTTTGTGGAAAACATAACAGTAGGAATGTAGTAGAACAATGCAAAAATGGAAAAAAAAAGACAAAAATACTGAGATTGAAATAAGTTATATTCAGAAGGTTCTGCAGAAGAAATGAGGCAGTATCTTGCTTCTGAAATCCAGTCAGCAGTTTTCTCATGAACTCCACAAATTCCTAATTCCTCAAGCTGTAGACTGGGAGGTTTCAGAGCTGGAGGCACCACTGAGTACAGAACTGACAGTGCCAGATCCAGGGATGGGGAAGAGATGGAGGGGGGCTTCAGGTGGACAAATAAACCACTGCCAACAAACAAGGACACCACAGCCAGGTGAGGGAGGCACATGGAAAGGGCTTTGTGTCCCAGCAGGCCCCACTTTGCCCAAGCAGAGCCTTGCATCCATGGGATTCCATGTTGTCACAACGGTCTACTGAGTTCCATGGGGCTGTGCTGTGCCACAGTGGACACGGAGTTCCACGTGCCCTGGCACTATCCAAGTGGCACCTGGCTTCCATGAGGCTCCGCTGTGTTTGCAGTTGGCACTTGGTTCCCCAAGATGTCACTGTGTCCCAGTGGTGTCCTGGGTGCCATGAGGCCCTGCTGTGTTGATGCCTTCAAGAACCTTGAAATAAAGGAACACCCTTTGGAGGTAATATTATAGAGGAGGTGATAGAAAGGCTGATCTTTATTGGAGGCCTCCAAGGGGCAGATAAGGAAAATGTCAACAAATTGCCCACCCCCGTGCCACGGGGTGAATACAGTTCTATAGGTTTAGCAGATTAGCATATTGGACAAAAAAAATCACCAATTAGTTGCACAGGTGGTGAGGCCTGACAAAGTCCCTTGGCAAGAGTCACTTTACCCCTGACTGGACACTTCAGGCACACCAAGGAAGCAAAACAACAACACAACAAATCCAAATCCAGGCAATCAAACCAGAAACAAATCGAGAACTGTCCCTGTGTGTGTGTGTGTCAAGAGGACAGTGAGAGCAAGGATAAAAGGAACACAGTGTAAAAGCTTAACAGAGCTCAAACTTCACAGAACTTAACTTCTGTATAAACCTTAACTTACTCCTTAAATTTTACAATTTAGTAAAAGAACAGCACTTGACAGTGTTTATGTTAACTTCAAACTTATGACTTAACCATTTACAGAGGAACAGTATTTAACTTAGAATGTAACTTATCTTAAACCTGTAAGGCACTTCACAAAGCAATGACTCATAAAACTCCAAACCCTACAACTACAATTATACAGATTTTGAGAAGAGGAAGTCAGAGGAAAAGAGAGAGATCCACACTCGGGGCCTTGGATCCAGCACCATCTCAGCTGCTGTGAAATTCAGGACCATGGGACGTATCAGTGTCACAACCGGGTTCACAGCCTTTACCTGCCCTGGTCCATCTCACTGGTGGGGTTTTTGGGGTGCTTGGCAGCCACTTTGGGGCTGGACCAGAGGCTGCAGTGGCTGAGAGTGGGGCAGTGACAATCCCAAAACCCCCTCAGAAATGTGGGATGCACCAAAATCCTTGAAAGAACGTGGAATACCCAAAAACTCACTTAGGGACTGGTTCCCCCTCCCTTCATCATTCCTAACCTTCAGCTGTCTCATTCCAGACTTCACCACACCCTCCTAGTCCCCACCAAAACCTCTTGGACATCAAGACCCCCTTCCCAAGCCCTATTTCCACCATTCCACCCCTCCCAATCCCCATCCCACCCATCCCGCCCCACCCAATGCCCATCTCACCCCTCCTGATTTGCAGCACACTTTGCCCAAACCCCTTCCAACCCCATTCCACCCTGAAGGGCTGTGCAATCGAGCCATTTTGGGGTGGGATTGAGCAGTTTTCAGTGGCACTGAGTGGTTTGGAGGTGACAGATGGAACACACTGGACGCCAGGGTCCGGTGAAGCCCGGCCAGCTCTGACTGCAGCCACGTGGTCAGGAGTGGCCGTGCTCGGGCTGCGAGCAGTCTCAGGAATGGGGCAGAGCAGAGTTGCCCTCTGCTCTCTGCGGGCCCTGGATATCATCAGTGTCTGGGCTCGAAGGGAGAGTCAGAGAAGGCTCTCTCTTGGAGATCTTTATTCTGCAAAGGCTGCTGCAAGAGAGAGAGCCAACAGGGTGGTCCTGCACCAATTTTGAAACTGGGTGATAACAGGGGGTAGGGAGAGATTTTCAACCAATCAGGGACACAGTGGGGAGTGGGGAGAGGAGGGAACCCTGGTGTGACATGCAATAGGGAAGGCAAGGGGCATGGAAAGGGTCACGTGCACCAAGGGGACATGGAGGAAAAGAGGAATTCCAGGGGGTGGTTTAGGATTGACAGGGATTTCTCTAGAACTAAGGGAAGGGACTAGGAAGGTTTGACATCATGGGAATGAAGTAACAGGTGGGTCTGGGGAGTGATGGACAAGAGGACAGGGATGGGGAAAACCTGGGGTAAAACCAAAGAAACCAAACATTGGGGTGATAACAGGAACAAACCATCGAGAGAATCACTTCTCAAAATTATCAAAAACCCACCACCACACACATTTATCTCTTTGCGTGTCAAGAAATGGAGACAAAACACCAAATAGCAAATAATCCATACACCAAATACCCCCAAACTCCTAAAACCCTCCCAAGTATCTCCCCAAATCCCAGATTCCCATAAAAAAAAGTAAACACTTAGGCTTTAGATGCCTTTGATGAGTTTGTTGGTTTGTACCCAAAATCTGTGTGTTTTAAAAAGATGAAGAAAAATAAAATAAAAAATTAGAGGCAAACTAAAAGAACGACCAGCTACTTCCCAAGGTGGATCATGGGAAATGTGGGTCACCAGGCCTCTTCCCCTTGTGGATCCTTCAATGCAGGATGGAGTTGGAGCAGTGCATGACACTCTTCCCAGTCTTGCAGGGCTTCCCTTACTGGTGCCTCCATTGGTGTTGGGTCAAGGCAAAGCTCCTGGAGAAACTCTTCCCACATTGAGGACACTCGTAGGGCCTCTCCCCAGTGTGGATGCGCAGGTGGGTGATGAGGTGGGAGTTTCGCTTGAAGCCCTTCCCGCAGTCAGGGCAGCGGAAGGGCCTCTCCTCTGTGTGAATGCGCTCGTGCACGAGGAGATCTGAGCTGGTATGAAACCTCTTCCCACACTGGGGACACTCATAGGGCCTCTCCCCAGTGTGGGTCCTCCGGTGGCGGATCAAGTCAGAGCTGTTGCTGAAGCTCTTCCCACATTCCCCACACTCATACGGCCTCTCTCCAGTGTGGGTCCTCTGGTGAACAGTCAAGCTGGAGCTGTGACTGAAGCTCTTCCCACATTCCCCACACTCATACGGCCTCTCCCCAGTGTGGGTCCTGAGGTGGACAGTCAGGTTGAAGCTGTCTCTGCAGCCCTGCCCACATTCCCCACACACGTAGGGCCATTCCCCAGTGTGGATCCTCTGGTGGCGGATCAGGCTGGAGTTGTTGCTAAAGCTCTTCCCACACTCCAAGCACTCATAGGATTGCTCCCTGTCATGAAGCTGCTCATGGACCAAAAGGTCTGAGCTCTGGCTCGATCTCTGGCAACGTTCCTGGCACAGGGTGGGTCTTTCCTCTTCTGAGCTCCCTGAGATGAGTTTGGAGCCCTTCCTTCTGCAGGATCTCTGGGGCTTTTCCTCCCCATTGGGTTCCTGTGCCATGGAGCCACTAAAACCAGCCTCTTCCATGAGGTTCTTCTGAGAGGATTTGTCCTCCCTGGTCTCCATCCTCAGCTCCTTGTCTGGGGGAAGAAGGACAAGGAGAGGATGAGATTTTCCTCCCTGCCAGAGGGAAGGGGAAGGAGATCCCCCCAGGGAATCCCTGTAGGAACAGGGTTGGCAGCGGGATTGTCCTGCAGCCAGGGGCCATGCTGGGCTGGGTGATGGAGCAGGAGAGAAGGGGAAAGGGGCAGTGACTTCCTCCTCACCTGCCTGGCTGTCCCGGGGGATCTTCCTCTTCCTTGCAGCCTTCTCCTCCATCTGGTCAAGGTTTGGGAATGGGAAATCCTGGTTTGGGGAAAAACAAGGGATAAGCACATTGATGTTCCTCTGCCCAAGTCCATCTCTAGAAGCCACCAGACATCTGGTGCCCATATAAACCTCCCAAACACCAAGATTCAGCCCTGAATACACCTCCAAGGAATTCCCCATCCATGGTCTCTCCCCTTTGGTGTTGAGGGGTTCCCCCCGTACCAGCTGCTGGGGGTCATGCTTGTATTGAGGTTCCCCCATCTACTCAGTCCCAGCCCTCACCAGGCTGCTGGGAGTCCAGCCATCGGAAAAGTTCCCCCCTTATCCATCTCCCCATTTAGGAATGCAGGGGGATTTTGGGGTCTCTGGGGTCCCTTCTCCCCTTTTTCTCGACTGTGGAGTGCAGGGGGTCCAAGGAGTCCCCCCTGCTCCTCCAGGCTGCCTCTACTGTCAGCCACCACCAGGACCCTCAATGTCCCCCCAAGGGGCATTTTCCACTGATCTTTGAAGTTCTTCATTCTTCAAATATCCCTCCTAAGAAACCAAGCCCAGAGACCCCCCAAGATATCTGGGCCGAGCTTGGTTTGGAAAGACAGGTGTCTGCTAAGGAAGGCAGGAGCCTCTCTTGAAATGGAAAATATAAACCCTCTCCCTCTGAATTATAATTTTGAAATGAATGGGCTCTCAAGCAAAGATATGGGAATAGGAATAACAGTGCTTTAGTAGGAAAAGCAAAATAAAAATGCAGTAGTAAGAAAAAAGCGGTGACTGAGTCAGAATACCTGATACCCAGTTAGGCAGGGTGTTGGTAGCAGTCCAATCAAATCGTGGCTGCAGTCCTCCTGGAGTCACAGATGTGGTTTTGTTGAAGCAATGATCCTGTAGAAGGCTGCAGTTTTCCTCTGAAGGTCCAGTGGTGGTGTAGATGGGTCTGGTGTTCCTCTGGGAATCCAGTGGAAACAGGCTGCTTCTGGTGTGTTAAATCTCAGGTTATATCCAGGTAGGAATGCTTGGCTCCTCCCTCTGGGTGGAACATCTCACAATGGGATGATGGAATTTTATCAGTCATGCAGTGAGGCTCAATGGCCCATTAAGATAAGATATCTTCCTGGAGGGAGGATTGGTCATAGAAGAGATAAAGAACACTGCCCCACCTGGTTTTAACAGCTGGCCCATTAACAGAAGATATCCCCCCAGAGTTATGAGAAATGGGTCATGGAACAGTTCTTACTTGGGATCTCCTGTTGGTTTTGTGTTCAAACTGGCACACTGGGGAGAAGTGGGACCATGCTGGGAACTGCTGTGAGCAGGTTGGAGTGACTGGTCTGCACTGTGGGCAACTGGGCATGACTGGGACCGTGCTGGAAGGCACTGGGATCATCTATGGAGTGACTGGGACAAGACCAGGGGCAACTGGGAGCACCTGGAAACAGACCGGGAGCAACTGGGACCATGATGGGGCAACTGGGATCCTACTGGGATCACAGTGGGAAAGGCTGGACCCATGCTGGGGTACGCTGGGACCATACTGGCAGCAACTGGAACAGCACTGAGGATGACTGGGAGTGACTGTGAGCAACTGGGATCAGGCTGGAAGTGACTCAGTGCAACTCAGAGTGACTGAGAACAACTGGGATACACTGGGAGAGACTGAAACCACAGTTGGGGTAAATGGGAGCAACTGGAACAATGCTGTGATAATGGGAGCAGCTGTGCCCATGCCAGGGTCATACTGGGAGCCTACTGAAACTGACTGGATTCATACTGGGAGTGACTGGAATAGTTCTGGGTGTATTTTAGAGTGAGTGGGATCATACTGGAATCAGACTGGGAGTGACTGGAAAGGTGCTGGCTGTGGCTGGATTAATCCCAATTCCCATATTTGTCCAATTCCAGCTTCAGGTTATGAAGTCCCATCCTCCTTGTTTGCTTTCTTGAGTTCCCTGTGGTTTCCTTTTTGGGCCTGAAGCTTGTAAGGGTTGTCCTTGGTCTCAAGGTGGAAAAGGATTGTTTTGTGTACCTACCCTGTGAAGAGAACTTACTAACACTTAATAGGAAGCTCAGAGTTACACACCAAGGCTGCACAGAATGTGAAAAATAGGAAAGCTGAAACTTAAAGCATCGCCAGGGGTCCCAGGGTCAGGGAAAAGGGTGGATCTGGGGGCTGGGAGAGGCAGGGTGGCTGGGAAAAGGTTGTGTTGGTGCCGGATCAGGGGGTGCAGGGGGGTCTCAGTGCCAGCAAAGGGGTAAAAGGGAATCTCGGTTCTCAGGGATGGGGGTTCAGGGGGGTCTCAGGGTCAGGGAAATGGGACAGCCACTCTAATCCCAGTATGGTGTCAGTCACTCCCAGGATGATGCCAGGGGCCCCCACTGTGTTCCCAGTTACTCCCTGTCAATACCAGTATGACCCCAGTAACCTCCAGGATGATCCCCATGATTCCCAGACTATCCAAGTATATCCCAGTCACACCCAGCAAGTTTCCAGTCATTCCCAGTTCCTTCCAGTTGCTTTCAGCATGATTCCAGTCACTCATAGCCAGTCCCAATCAATCCCAGTATGAGTCCAGTCACCCTCAGTGTGATCCCAGTCTCACCCAGCAAGTACCCAGCTACTCCCACTGCGATCCCAGTATGATCTGAGTTGCTGCCACAATAGTTCCAGTTGTTCCCAGTTGCTCTCAGGGTGTTTTCAGTTGCTCCCAGTTGCCCTTTGGTCTAGTCCCAGTCATTCCATAGATGATCCCAGTGCCTCCCAGCACGGTGCCAGTCATGCCCAGTTTCCCACAGTGTAGACCAGTCACTCCAACCTGCTCACAGCAGTTCCCAGCATGGTCCCACTTCTCCCCAGTGTGCCAGTTTGAAAACAAAACCAACAGGAGATCCCAAGGAAGAACTGTTCCATGACCCATTTCTCATAACTCTGGGGGGATATCTTCTGTTAATGGGCCAGCTGTTAAAACCAGGTGGGGCAGTGTTCTTTATCTCTTCCACCACCCACACTCCCTCCAGGGAGAGATCTTCTGTTAATGGGCCATTGAGTCTCACTGCATCACTGATCAAATTCCATCATCCCATTGTGAGATGCTCCACCCAGAGGGAGGAGCCAAGCATTCCTACCTGGATATAACCTGAGATTTAACACACCAGAAGCAGCCTGTTTCCACTGGATTCCCAGAGGAACACCAGACCCATCTACACCACCACTGGACCTTCAGAGGAAAACTGCAGCCTTCTACAGGATCATTGCTTCAACAAAACCACATCTGTGACTCCAGGAGGACTGCAGCCACGATTTGATTGGACTGCTACCAACACCCTGCCTAACCAGGTGCCAGGTTGTATTCTGACTCTGTCAGCGTTTCCTTTTTTTTTTATACTGAATTTTTAGTTTAATTTTCTTACTAAAGAACTGGTTTTTCTATTCTCATATCTTTGCATGAGAGCCCGTTAATTTCAAAATTATAATTCAGAAGGAGAGGGTTTCTATTTTCCATTTCAAGGGAGGCTCCTGCCTTCCTCAGCAGACACCTGTCTTTCCAAACCAAGACAGGGAGCTTGGCCCAGATATCTTGGGAGGTCCCTGAGCGCGGTTTTTTGGGGGGGGGATATTTGGTGGATGAAGAACTGCAAAGCTGAGTGGAAAATGCCCCTTGGGGGGACCTTGCGGGATCCCTGTTGCAGCTGCCAGCAGAGGCAGCCTGGAGGAGCAGAGTCCTGTGTCCCTCAGGACCCCAAAGAGGGGAGCCCAGAGAGGGGGGAGCGCCGTGATTCGTGGGACCCTCAACAGCCTGGAGAGGGGCAGCAGGGACACCTTGGACCTCCTGCACCCCAAAGCAGAGAAAAAGGGGAGAGGGGACCCCAGGAACCCCAAAATCCCCCAGCATCCCTTAGTGGGGAGATGGAAAAGGGGGGAACTTTTTGTATTCCTGGGAGTCCCAGCAGCCTGGGGAGGGTGGGGACCGAGTAGACGGGGGAACCTCAATACAAGCATGACCCCCAGCAGCTGGGACAGGGGGGACCCCTGAACACCAAGGGGGAGAGACCAGGGATGGGAAATTCCTTGGAGGCATGTTCAGGGCTGAATCTTGGTGTTTGGGAGGTTTGTATGGGCACCAGATGTCTGGTGGCTTCTGGAGATGGACTTGGGCAGAGCAACATTTAAATGCAATCTGCTCATCCCTTGTTTTTCCCCAAACCAGGATTTCCCATTTCCAAACCTTGACCAGATGGAGGAAAAGGCTGCAAGGAAGAGGAAGATGCCCCTGGACAGCAAGGCAGGTGAGGAGGAAGTCACTGCCCCTTTCCCCCTCTCTCCTGCTCCATCTCCCAGCCCAGCATGGCCCTCGGCTGCAGGACAACCCCGCTGCAAACACCATCCTACTGGGAATGCATTGGGGGGATCTCCTTGGCCTTCCCTCTGGCACAGAGGCAAATCCCTTCCTCTCCTTGTCCTTCCTCCCCCAGACAAGGAGCTGAGGACAGAGACCAGGGAGGACAAATCTCTGTGGCAGAACTTCGTGGAAGAGGCTGTTTTGAGCAGTTCCACATTGCAGAATTTCAATGGGGAGGAAAAGCCCTCGAGATTCTGCACAAGGAGAGAATCCAAACTCATCCCCGGGTGCTCTGAGGAGGAAAGACCCACCCTGTTCCAGGAAGGTGGACAGAGCTTCAGCCATGGCTCTGAGCTGTTGGTCCATGAGCAGCTTCATGATGGGGAGAAGCCCTACAAGTGCTCGGAGGGTGGGAAGAGCTTCAGCCAGAGCAACACCCTGATCCATCACCAGACAATCCACACCAAGGAGAGGCCCTTCGAGTGTTGGGAGTGTGGGAAGAGGTTTCAGACCAGCTCCCACCTCATTAGCCACGAACGGATCCACACTGGAGAGAGGCCCTATGGATGTCCCCAGTGTGGGAAGAGGTTTCACACCAGCTCAGATCTCCTCAAGCACCAGCACATTCACACTGAGGAGAGGCCCTTCCACTGCCCTGACTGCAGGAAGGGCTTCAAGCGCAACTCCCACCTCATCAGGCACCGGCGCATCCACACTGGGGAGAGGCCCTACGAGTGTCCCCAGTGTGGGAAGAGTTTCAGTCGGCGCTCCCACCTGGTCTGCCACCAGAGGATCCACACCAGGGAACGGCCCTACAGGTGTGAGCAATGTGGAATGAGCTTCAGCCGACGCTCCCACTTGATCCGCCACCAGAGGATCCACACCAGGCAATGGCCCTACGAGTGTCCCCAGTGTGGGAAGAGGTTTCACACCATGTCCAATCTCCTCAAGCACCAGCAGATTCACACAGAGGAGGGCCCCTTCCTGCTGCCCCCACTGTGGGATGGGCTTCAAGCACAATTCCCACCTCATCACTCATCAGTGCATCCGCACTGGGGAGAGGCCCTACAAGTGTGGGGAATGAGGGATGAGCCTCAGCAGAAGCTCCCACCTGATCTGCCACTGGAGGATCCAAACCAGGGAATGGCCCCACGAGTGTCACGCTTGTGGGAAGAGCTTGTCCAGGAGCTCTCACTTTAACAGACACCAACAGAGCCACCAGTAAGGGAAGCCCTGTGAGTGCCCTGACTGCAGGACAAGCTTCCTGCACTGCTCCAAGATCATCCCGCTTCAGAGGACCCACATTGGGCAGAGACCTGATGACCCACATTCCCAGTGATCTGTGTTAGGAAGACACTGAGCTGGTGGTCTTTTGGGTTAGTGGTCCGTAATATTCTTTTGATTCATTCTCATCCCTTTAAAACAGAGAATTGGGGTAAAAATCAACACATTCATCAAAGGCATACAAAGCTTCACTTTTTTACTAGTGTTTGGAGGGAATCTGGGATTCAGGAGATACTAGGGAGGATTTGGGGGTTTAGGTGGTATTTGGAGTCGTTTTCTCCATTTCTTGGCTCTCAAAGAGGCAAGAGGGTTCAATCTGTCACCTCAAACACACTCAATGCCACTGAAAACTACTCAATCCCACCCAAAAATGACTAAATTTCACAGCCCCTTAGGGTGGAATGGGGTTGGAAGGGGATTGGGTGAAGTGTGCTGCAAATCAGGAGTGAGATGGGCATTGGGTGGGGCGGGATGGGTGAGATGGGCTTTGGAAGGTGTGAAATGGAGGAAATACAGCTTGGGAAGGGGGTGTTGATGTCCAGCAGGGGTTGGGATTGGGGAGGTGGGGTGGAGTCTGGAATGAGACAGCCAAAGTTTGGGGATGATGAAGGGAGGAGGAGTTCCCTACTGAGTGTTTTTTTTTGATATTCCACATTCCTGAAGAGATTTTGGGGTATCTCACGTCTCTGGGGCAGTTTTGGGGCACTCCCAAACTCTTGCGGGTTTCCTGAAAGCAGCTCCATGGAGCCCCACTGCCAGGGGTGGTTGCCTTGGGCATGAGATCAGAGCTGCAGCCAGAGTCCGTTTCCTCAGTGCTGGAGAGCAGAGAAATGATGAATGGCCCCAGACATCTGTAGTGTGTGTTTGGGGAGCAGGGCAAGTTCTGCATAGGTGGGGTGGTCACTGCCCCAGCCACTGCAGCCTCTGGTCCAGCCCCAAAGTGGCTGCCAAGCCCCTGGCACCCCAAAAACCTCACTTGCGAGAGGGACCAGAGCAGGTGAGGTTGTGACACGGGTGTGACACTGACATGTCCCACAGCCTTGGAGCTCATAGCAGCTGAGATGGTGCTGGATCCAAGGGCGACTGTGGATCTCTCTCTCCCTCTCTGTCTTCTCCTGACTTCCTCGTCTCAAAATCTTGAGAACCTGAAATTGTGCAGGTTTGAGTTCGCTCAGTTAGTGCTTTGTGAAGAGATTTACTGTAATTCCATGTTGCTTTATGATTTCCCAAGTACCTCATTCTCTGAAGTTTGCAAGTAAAAGTTTATTCTCCACCCTCCTTAGAAGTTTGTTGTTTTCTCCCATGCACCGCCTGAGGAGATCGAGGTACCTCAAGTCCCTTTCCAACACCAGCCGAGCGAGCTTGGGGCACAGCAGCAGGAACTGCAATGCTGAGCAAGGCCTGGGCTGGCTGGAGGAAGCAGAAAGGCCAAGCCCTGAGCCCAGGCCTGGCACAGCAGGGCCTGTCCCTCACGGGTGGCTCGGGGCTGTTTGTGGGGCACTGGGATGGGAGGGGCAGCAAGGACAAATGTCACCAAACTGCAACCCCTGCCAGCCTCCTCAGGGAGGGGCCAGGGAGGACCAAAGTGCAGCCCCTGAAAGGAAAGTTCCTTCAGTGGGGCCTCCAGAGGCGCTGCCAGAGCCCAGGGGACAAAGGCCTGGGTGCCTGTGGCCCTGCCAGCCGTGCCCAGCCCTTGGCCATGTGTCCTGCAGGCTGTGCCCCCTGTGCGTGCTGCTGCTGTGCCCTGGCCGGCTGCACACGCCCATCTGGCTGTGCCCCCAGCATTTCTCAGCCCAGCATTTCTGTGCCCTCCCTGGGCTCCCTGCACCCAGCGCTGCCGGCTCCTGGCACACACAGAGCCAGGGCATGGCCCAGGCTCACACTGGGACACCTCCTGCACCAAAATTCTACCCTGGGAGGGACTTTTCTTTCTCCTCACCTCCAGGCTGAACCTGCCAAGCTTCCAAGCTGCACTTGGGGGAGGTTTCCTTCTCTTGCCACTGCCAAGGAAAGCTCTGTCTCCTGCTGTTCACAAACAGAGAAGGGCTGCTGGGGGATGTGGTGGTCAGAGGCTCTTTGGGATACAGTGACCATGAAATGATTGAGTTTTTAAATATTCTGTGAACAAAGGAGAGGCATCAACAAAATTTCTACACTGAACATACAGAGAGCAGACTTCAGCCTATTCAGGATGCTGATTTGGGGAGTATTGAAACAGGTACTGATTTATTTAAGGGAAACATCCCTTAAGAATAAGGATGTCCAGGAAGGATGGACACACTTCAAGAATGAAATCTTGAAGGAGCAGGAACAACCTGCCCCTCTGTGACAAAATCTGACCAAATAAGGAAAATGACTGGCCTGGCTGGGCATGGAATTTTGCAGGAACTCAGGGGAAAAAAGAGGGTGCATCACCTTTGGAGAGAAGGTCAGGCAACTCAGGAAATTTTTAAGCATGTTGTTAGGTCATGCAAAAACAATTAGAGAAGTGAAAGCGCAATTAGGACTTCACCTGGCTGCTTCTGTGAAGGAAAATAAAAATGATTTTATCAATACATTGATGGCAAAAGGAGGGGTAGTGACAGCCTCTATTCTTTATTGGGGGGTATATGGTTACCAAAGATGAGGTACTTCACCCCTTCTTTGCCTCAGTTTTCAGCAATAAGACAGGTTGTCCTCAGGACAAGTGTTCTCCTGAGCTGTTAGATGGGTCAGGGGGCAGAAAAGCCCCTTGTGATCCAGGAAGAAGCAGCTGGTGACCTGCTGAGCCACTCAGGTGCTCACAGGGGTCTCTGGGACCAGATGGGATTGATCCTAGGGGGATGAGGGAGCTGGTGGCTGAGGTCCCTAAGGTGCTCTCCATCATTTCTCATCAGTCCTGGCTCACTGGGGAGCTCCCAGAGGACTGGAGGTGCCAATGTGAGCCCATCCCCAAGCAGGGCTGCAATGAGGATCTGGGGAACTCCAGGCCTGTCAGCCTGACCTCGGTGCCCAGCAAGGTTATGGAACAGATCACCTTGAGTGCCATCACAAGGCACCTACAGGATGGCCGAGGGATCAGAGCCAGCCAGCATGGATTTCAATATCTTCCCTGATGATCTGGATGAGGGGATTGAGTCCAGCATCAGCAAATTTGCAGATGACACCAAGCTGGGTGTGAGTGTGGATGTGCTGGAGGGTAGGAGGGCTCTGCACAGGGACCTGCACAGGCTGGATCCAGGACCCAAATCCAACAATGTCAGGTTTAACAAGACCCAGGGCTGGGTCCTGCACTTTGGCCACAACAACCCCTGCAGTCCCACAGGCTGGGGACAGAGTGGCTGGACAGTGGCCAGGCAGAAAGGGACCTGGGGCACTGCTGGAATGCAGGCTGGACATGAGGCAGCAGTGTGCCCAGGTGGCCAAGAGTGCCAATGGCTCCTGGCCTGGATCAGGAATGGTGTGGCCAGCAGGAGCACAGCTGCTGTGCGACCCCTGCCCTGCGCCCAGCTCTTCACACAGACATTGCTGCTGCAGCTCAGGAGAAGGGAACAAAAGGGGGATCCCTTCTTAAAACCTTCCTGAGAGATCCTTTAGTTCATTGAAAGCCACTTAGGGCACAGCTCTTCCTTGACACAGTCTGGATTGACAGCGAAGGTGGAAAAAATCAAAATGAGAAATGGCACAAACCCTTTCTTTGTGAACACGGTTGAAAAACTAAAACTAAAGAATAGAAAACCCAGGATCAGACCAAACAAGAATTATCAAAAATGTCTTTTATTACAAATGATTTGAAGAAACTGGCTAGCATTTAATGTTTCTGAAATCATCCAGTGATCAGTCTCCACACGGCAGCCTTGAGCTCCTGGTTCCTCAGGCTGTAGATGAGGGGGTTCAGAACTGGAGGCACCACTGAGTACAGAACTGACACAGCTATATCCAGGGATGGGGACGAGACTGAAAGTGGCTTCAGGTGGGAAAATGCTGCAGTGGTAAGGAACAGAGAGACCACAGCCAGGTGAGGGAGGCAGGTGGAAAAGGCTTTGTGCCGTCCCTGCTCCAAGGGGATCCTCAGCACAGCCCTGAAGATCTGCACATAGGAGAAAACAATGAACACAAAACAGCCGAGTGCTAAGGAGGTAGTGAAAACAGAAACCCCAAGTTCCCTGATGTAGAATTTGGAGCATGTGAGCTTGAGGATGTGTGGGATTTCACAGAAGAACTGGCCCAGGGCATTGCCATGGCACAGGGGCAGGGAAAATGTATTGGCTGTGTGCATGAGAGCATTGAGAAAGGCACTGGTCCAGGCAGCTGCTGCCATGTGGGCACAAGCTCTGCTGCCCAGGAGGGTCCCATAGTGCAGGGGTTTGCAGATGGACACGTAGCGGTCGTAGCACATCACGGTCAGGAGGAAATACTCGGTCGAAATGAAGAAGAAAAACATAAACAGCTGTGCAGCACATCCAGTGTAGGAGATGGTGCTGGTGTCCCAGAGAGAATTGTGCATGGCTTTGGGGACAGTGGTGCAGATGGAGCCCAGGTCGGTGAGGGCCAGGTTGAGCAGGAAGAAGAACATGGGGCTGTGCAGGAGGTGGCCGCAGGCTACGGCGCTGATGATGAGGCCGTTGCCCAGGAGGGCAGCCAGGGAGATGCCCAGGAAGAGGCAGAAGTGCAGGAGCTGCAGCTGCCGCGTGTCTGCCAATGGCAGCAGGAGGAAGTGGCTGATGGAGCTGCTGTTGGTCATTTGCTGTCTCTGGGCTTTGGGTGCTGCCATGGAGAAAAGGACAGGGAAGAGTAAGAGGAGATGCCTGTAACCAAGATCAAGGCCATTTCCCATAAACCCTCCCCTGGAACACACAGAGACTGGTAAATGTTGAACCATTACTTTGATGATTCTCTGTGTCCCTTTCAACTCAGAATGTTCTGTGATTTTGTGATTACAATTCCTGTTCTGCTTCTCTCATACTCCTGTTGCCTACAATCAAAAGAGAAAATAAACCCTTTTAAAATGTGTTAAGGTTAAATAACAAGCAGACATTTATTTGAAACTTCCAGGTGTCCCTGTGGGGATGGGGCAAACCCAGCCCCTCAGTTAAGACACATTTTAAAGTTTAATAATTTACATATTTCACAGGAACATCCAAAAGGTAATTCAGTTGCCCCAGTTACACACCCCTGGGTCAAGCCATTGGAGTAGGTCCAACGGCTTCTTTACATCACTTTTTTTTATGACTGCTCACACTCTGGTTAAAAAAAAGAAAGTTCTTCTTGTCGGTCCTCTTCCCGATAATAAGACTATACAGTATTTCAGGAATGTATTTAGGTCTGCTAAATGTTCTAAAATCTAAGAGAAAGGGTAGGAAACAATCTAAAGTTAATGAAGGATTATACTATATAATTATGTAAAAGTAGTTGAATAGATTTAATTAAACATTATAGTTTTTAAATTATATAACAGTAGTAACAGAGTTAAAAAAATGAATAATGTAAAAGAAGCAAAAATCTTTATGTCATCACCCCAACTTTCCCAACCATTCTCCATGCAGGAAATTGAAAACACTCTCAGGAAAGCTCCTGATCTTTACACCAATGCCAGGCTTACCTTCTTTTGGCAAGTGTCCTCCACAGCTGTGCCCAGGCTGGTGTGGAGCTGGGAGCAGCCCTGCCCCACACAGCCCCTCTCAGCAGCAGCAGCAGCAGCAGCAGCTGCCCTGCTCAGGGTGGCTCCTTCCCCCCACAGCTTCTCCCCAGCGCTGGCAGCAGCTCCCCGGGCCGGCTGAGAGCTGTCCCTGGCAGGCAGCAGAGTCCCTGGGCCAGCACAGCGCCCTGGGCTGCAGGACCCTGCTCTGCACCACAGCCCTGGGCACCCCTGGCTGCAGCCCCGGCTGCTCAGCCCTGCAGCAGAGCCTGGCCCCAGGGAGCTGCCTTGTGCTGGGCCTGGGCTGGGGCAGCAGGGAAACCCAGCCCTGCCCTAGGGCCACATCCCTGCCCTGCAGCAGCTCCCACAGTGCTCCTGGAAGGTGCTCCAAGCTGGGGGATGTGGCAGCTTCAGGAGATCCCTGCAGGAGCTGCAGCTTCTCTTCCCCCAGCCAGAGAGTGACTGTTTGCAAGCCTGGGAGGATTTCTCCTGCAGTGAGCCCTGAGTGAGCTCTGCTCTGTGCTGCCAGCCCAGGCTGAGTTGAAGCCCTGTGTGCCTGTGTGCTGTGCCCGGGGTGGCTGCAGGCAGTGCCCCAGCCCTGCTGGGCTGGCAGAAAAGCTGCTCATCCAGAGAAATGTGTTTTTAAGCTCTTCTTGGTTACCAGGAGCTGCCTCTGTGCCAGGAGCCCAGCCCAGCTCATCAGCACAGACACAGCACAAGGACTTTAATGACCCTCTTGGGGCTTTGTGCTGAGGCCCTGAACATCAGTCCCTGAGAGGGAGCTGAAGAAACCTCTCAGGAACTCCAAGTCAGAAGCCAACTCCAAAGTTTCTGGAAGTTTTAATGGGTCCCACTGAGGGACACGACACAGAAAGTGTCCCCAGGCCCCAGGCAGAGCAGAGAACTGCAGGCAGTGATGACAGGTGGGGACAAAGAGAAGCCAAGGCTTGGTGCCCTGGGCCACAGCAGCCTCTGTGCCACCAAGGACACTGAGGAGACCCCTTGTCCTGAGGCCCTGGGGCCTCCTGGCACAGCCCCAGCAAGGCTGGGCACTGTCAGCCCCTTGTGCTGCCCTCAGCATCCCCCTCTCATGCCAGTGGCTTCCAGGATGTGCTGGAAGGAGTCCCTGGGGAAGGAGCCTTGGTCAGCAATGGCCCTGGGGGGCTCCTTCATGCTGCCAGGGACTGCAGGTTTTTCCAAGGCCTTTGGGTTTGGCTTTTGCCTTGGAGTCTCTGAGAGGTTTGTGCAATCCTGGCCTCCAATTCTCTGCTGTAATGAGTCCCTTGAGAGGCTTTGTCAGTAACAACACTCAGTGGGGCTCATTAATGCTTCAAGGTGCTCCAGTTGATTTTGGGTACTTTGTGTTTTCCTTTTTAAAACTATTTCTAGGAAAAGTTTGTGCAATCATGGCCCCAATTATCTACTTTAACGAGTCCCTTGGGATTCTTGGTTAGTAAAAAAACTCAATGGGGTTTATTTATACTTCAAGGTACTCAGGGTTAGTTTAAGTACTTCTTTTTGCCACTGAGTGTCTGAAAAGTTTTTCTGCAATCCTGACCTCCAGTTCTCCCTTTCAAGGAATTCATGAGGAGCCTGTGTTTTGGATGGACCTCAGTGCAACCTATTAATGCCTCATGATGGTTTGGGTATTTCCTCTGACTCCTGACAAGGTTTGGTGCAATCTCCTCTCAGGCCCTGAGGTTCCAGGGCTCAGCACCAAATGCACCACGAGGTCATTTGGATCAAGCAAGTGCTGAAAAACTATGGCTGTTCCTTGATTTCCCTCTGGTCTGGTGCAGTTCATTAGGAAGGTTTCCTGCTGCAGTTATGGATAAATATTTCAAAGACTATTTAAAATATGTATTCCTTTTTAAAGGGCACATTTTTTTTACTTTTCTTATTACACAAGAAGTGATTGCAGCATTCAGTGATTGATATTGACCCAGGGTCTCTCCTCAGGAGTTCTTGCCTGCTCAGATAAGCTGTGCCTGGATGTCTGACCCAGTGTGGACAACCTTGCCTAACATTCCGCAACCCCATCCTGTCTCTCCTCACTCACCAGGGACCTGCTTTGCTAAGAGAACTGTCTGCACTCAGCCAAAACAGGAACTTTCTTCCTTTTTAAGCAACCTAAAACTGCAAAGTTTCAGACAATCTCCTCAAGTGTGTGCCAAGCTTAAGGTGCCACCAAGGAGGTTCCCCTTCCCCAAGGCAGAACCATGCAAGGAATGTTTCAGACACACAGGAAGTTGCAAAATAAACACAAATCCAGAGTTGGCTGAAGGCAGAATTAGACCAACTGCTGAAGGACAGACAAGCTTTGAACTCCTTGCAGCTCAAAGCTCCAGCTGGGTTGTTGGGAGGTGTGTGAGTGAGGCAAGAGTGAGGGCAAGGGAAATGCAGAGAGCCCTGGAAGTGCTTCTGTGCAGCCAGGCTGTGGGAAAGGGCACTGCAGGCCTGGCCTGGGCCAGGAGTGAGGCTGGATCATCATCCCAAGCTGCCCTGGGCCATTGCAAGGGGCTGTGGCCATGGACACTGCACTGAGCCCACTGTGGCAGCCCCTTGCTCAGGGCTGGTGTCAGTGCCCAGAGGCAGAGGGGATCCCTTGCTGGGGGCTTGTGCCATGGCCACCTGCCCTGTGCCGCGCTGGCTGCTCAGGCCCCGCGGAACCAGCAGCAAACGCCACTGCCAGGGCCAAAGGCCAGCTCAGGCAGACAGAAAGGGGCAGGGCTGGGCACTGTTTCCATGGCAGCCCTCACTGGGATACCACCCCTGGGTCACCTGGCATGGCAATTGCCATGGAAACCCGGCTCATGGGAAATGCAAGGGTGGACAAAGGTTTTAGTAGGGCCTGTCCCAATAGGACATAGGGTGGTGGTTTTAAACTAAAGGAAGGGAGGTTCAGGTAAGGATAGATCAGGAGGAAATTTTTGATGGTGAGGTTTGTGATCCAGCAGGACAGGTTCCCAGGGAGGTGGTCAATGCCCCATCCCTGGAAACATTCCAGTCCAGCTGGGACAGGGCTCTGAACAACCTGAGCTGCTCAAAGATGTCCCTGCTCATGGCAGGGGTTTGGATGAGATGAGCACTGCAGAGCTCTTCCCATGCAAAGCATTCCAGGATTGCATGGGGAGAAGGGGCTGCTCCCTGGACTCCATGCACTGCCTTGACTCCTCCTTGTCTCTGCTGGAGCCCACATGCAGCAGGCAAAGGCAGCCCCTTCTGTGGCCTTTGCTGGCCCTGCCTTCCCCAGGGGCTGACAGAGCCAGGCTGGCCCAGGTGACCTTGAGGCTTTGCAGGGCTCAGGCGCAGCGGCTGTGCCAGGCTCAGGGCTGAGGTCACACTCTGTGGGCTGGGGCAGAGCCCAGGCAGAAAGGAGCCCTGAAGCAGCAGCAGCAGCAGCTCTGCAGTGCTGGCCACTAGGCCGGGCAGCCAAGGGAGGCTTGTGGCCATGGCCTGGGAGCAGCTGCTGCTGCCAAGGTGCCTTTGGTGCCTCAGGCTCTCCCTGGCACAGCTGCCAGCACGGCACTCTGCACTTGTGCCCGAGGCCTTCACTGTCATGGGGCTGGCCTGGGGCTTTTCCTGCAGCAGGATCTGCCCTGGTGCTGGCACAGAATAGGCAGTTCCTGCTAGAGTAGGAGGCTCATTCTGGAATGAGCTAAAACAACTCCAACAAGGCCCTGTTTCTTTCAAAATATCTTCCTAAAACAATATATTCTAATATTTTGGAGTAGTTAGCTCTTTTTTTTGGTTTTTACTATATGGTGGGAGTAAATCTTTTGTCTAATCCTGATCACAATCAATCATAGCTGTATTTATAGATATATATCTGGTATTCCATCCTTTGCGACAAATTGCATTTTGGTTCAATTCCACCTTTCCAATTTTTTCCCACAAGCCTTTGACAAAGTCTTGGTCTAGGATCGGATCCAGCTGCTCCCAGTCTCTTCTCATAGATGGAATTTTTAAAGTTTAGGCATCCTGGAAAGGTTTGAGGATCCACGGTGGCTTTTGGGTGTCATTTCTCCACTTCATGACTCAGGAGGAGCTTTTCCAATGAAGAAATGAAGCTTTTGCCTCCCATTCTGCCCATGACAGGAACCCCTGGGAGTGTCTGGGACATCCCAGCTCTTTGGCAGCCTGGGGACTCCTGGGATGTCACTGTGGAGCCCCCGTGAGTGCCTGTGACAGATGGGTGCCTTTGCAGCCCAAGGTGGCCTGGGATGTCCCCATGGAATGGCTGTGACTGCCTCTGAGCACAGGGCTCTTTAGCATGCCCAGAAAGCCCTGGGAGGTCTCCATGGAGCCCCTGTCTCTGCCCGTGACATTCCAGCTCTTGAACAACCTGGAGACTCATGGAAAATCTTCATTAAACTCCTTTCATGGTCTGTGACAGCTTGGTTCCTTACCAGGCAAACATCACCAGCCCCCTGTTGCTATGGTCAGCTCCAGCCCTTCCCTCCAGTCCTGTCCCTGGGCACCAGAGGGAAGAGGTTCCCACAGCCCCAGCCAGGGACGCGCTCCCAAGGCTGTTCCAGGACAGCCAGGGCTGGCACCAGCTGGGATGCTCGGTTTCCATGGGCCAGATTTGGGAATGGGATTCCCCAATTTTGTGCTCCTGCTAAAACCATGCCACTGCTCGCTGCCCTCCAGCCTCCCACTGAAAGTACAAAAGGCAAAGATCCCAGGCTGGTATAAGAACAATTTATTTCAAACAGCAAAAAAAATAAGCAACAAATGGGAACAGAAAAAATATTAGGAATAAACCAACATTAAAGAAATAAAATTTAATAGAAATTATATAGTAATATAACAATTAAAACCAACATAGGAACAGAAGGGATAAGACAAACGATATAAAAGGAAAAAATTAAACAAGAACGACTGGCTCTTCCAGGCCATGTTATTCCTCCTACCTGGAAAGGACACCCTTCTCATGGGGAGAGAGAGAGAGTCCCTTTCCTGCCCCTTGCAATGACCTGAGATGGGATCAAATACAATGATGGGGCCATGGCTAGACCCTCACACTCTTCAATCCCACCTCACATCATTTCCAGGTAAATGGAAAGGGACAGGTGCCCTCCCAGAATGAATGACAGGGAACTGTGGCTCAGCAGGGCTCTTCCCAGTGTGCATCCTCTGAAGGGGGATGAGGTTGGAGACACACATGAAGCTGTTCCCACAGTAGGGACACTTGCAGGATATCCCTTACTTGTGGCTCCGTTGGTGTTTGGTCAAGTGAGCTCTCTGGGTGAAGCTCTTCCCACACTGGGGACACTCGTAGGGCCTCTCCCCAGTGTGGATGCGCCGGTGGGTGATGAGGGTGGAGTTGTGCTTGAAGCCCTTCCCGCAGTCAGGGCAGCGGAAGGGCCTCTCCTCTGTGTGAATCCGCTCATGGACGAGGAGATCTGAGCTGGTGTGAAACCTCTTCCCACACTGGGGACATCCATAGGGCCTCTCCCCAGTGTGGATCATTTGGTGGCTGATCAGCAGGGACCTCTGGTTGAAGCCCTTCCCGCATTCCCCACATTTGTACGGCCTTTCCTCAGCATGGATGTTCTGGTGTCGGATCAGGCTGGAGCTGTGGCTGAAGCTCTTCCCACATTCCCCACACTCATACGGCCTCTCCCTGGTGTGGGTCCTCAGGTGGACAGTTAGGTGTGAGCTTTGGTTGAAATTCATCCCACATTCCCCACATTCATACGGCCTCTCCCCAGTGTGGGTCCTGAGGTGGATACTCAGGCTGGTGCTGTCTCTGCAGCCCTGCCCACATTCCCCACACACGTAGGGCCGTTCCCCAGTGTGGATCCTCTGGTGTCGGATCAGGCTGGAGTTGTTGCTAAAACTCTTCCCACACTCCAAGCACTCATAGGACTCCTCCCTGTCATGGAGCTGCTCATGGACCAAAAGGTCTGAGCTCTGGCTCGATCTCTGGCCACGTTCCTGGCACAGGGTGGGTCTTTCCTCCTCAGAGCTTCCTGGGATGGGTTTGGAGCCACTTCTTCTTTGGCATCTCTGGGGCTTTTCCTCCCTGTTGGATTCCTGTGCCAGGGAGCCACTCAAAACTGCCTCTTGAATGACGTTCTGCTCTGGGGATTTTTCCTCCCTGGTCTCCATCCTCAGCTCCTTCTCTGGGGGAGAAAAAACAAGGAGAGGATAGAATTTCCTCCGAGCAAGAGGGAAGGGGAAGGAGATCCCCCCCCAGTTCATCCCCTTCAAGACGGTGTTGGCAGTGGGGTTGTCCTGCAGCCGGGGGCCATGCTGGGCTGGGAGATGGAGCAGGAGAGAGGGGGGAAGGGGCAGTGACCTCCTCACCTGCCTGGCTGTCCCAGGGGATCTTCCTCTTCCTTGCAGCCTTCTCCTCCATCTGGTCAAGGTTTGGGAATGGGAAATCCTGGTTTGGGGAAAAACAAGGATAAGCACATTGAGTTTAATAATTCCTCTGCCCAAGTCCATCTCTAGAAGCCACCAGACATCTGGTGCCCATATAAACCTCCCAAACACCAAGATTCAGCCCTGCAAATGCCTCCAAGGAATTCCCTAGCCCTGGTCTCTCCCCTTTGGTTTTCAGGGGTCCTCCCTGTCCAAGCTGCTGGGGGTCACACTTGTATTGAGAGTCTGCCATCTACTCAGTCCCAGCCCTCCCCAGGCTGCTGGGAGTCCCAGGAATACAAAAAGTTCCCCCTTTTCCATCTCCCCACTTAGGAATGCTGGGGGATTTTGGGGTTCCTGGAGTCCCTTCTCCCCTTTTTCTCTGCTTCAGGGTGCAGGGGGTCCAAGGATTCCCCCCTGCCCCTCTCCTGGCTGTTGAGGGTCCCACAAATCACGGCACTCCCCCCTCTCTGGGCTTCCCACTTTGAGGTCCTGGGGAACACAGGGCTCTGCTCCTCCAGGCTGCCTCTGCTGGCAGCTGCAACTGGGACCCCCCAAGGTAACCCCAAGGGGCATTTTCCACTCAACTTTGCAGTTCTTCATTCTCTAAAAATCCCCCCCCAAAGAAAACCCTAACTCAGAGACCTCCCAGAATATTTGGGTCAAGCTCCCTGTCTTGTGCTGGAAAGACAGGTGTCTGCTGAGGAAGGCAGGAGCCTCCCATGAAATGGAAAACATTAACCCCCACATAAATCCCACATAATTTTGAAATTTACAGGCTCTCATGCAAAGATATGGGAATAAAAGTTCTTTAGTATGAAAATTAAACAAAAAATGTAGTAATAAGAAAAAGAAATGCTGACAGAGTCAGAATCCAACCTGACACCCAGTTAGGCAGGGTGTTGGTAGCAGTCCAATCTAATTGTGGCTGCAGTCCTCCAGGAGTCACAGATGTGGTTTTGTTGAAGCAATGATCCTGTAGAAGGGTGCAGTTTTCCTCTGAAGGTCCAGTGGTGGTGTAGATGGGTCTGGTGTTCCTCTGGGAATCCAGTGGAAACAGGCTGCTTCTGGTGTGTTAAATCTCAGGTTCTATCCAGGTAGGAATGCTTGGCTCCTCCCCCTGGGTGGAGCATCTCACAATGGGATAGTGGAATTTTATCAGTCATGCAGTGAGACTCAATGGCCCATTAACAGAAGATATCTCCCTGGAGGGAGTGTGGGTGGTGGAAGAGATAAAGAACCCTGCCCCAGCTGGTTTTAACAGCTGGCCCATTAACAGAAGATATCCCCCAGAGTTATGAGAAATGGGTCATGGAACAGTTCTTACTTGGGATCTCCTGTTGGTTTTGTTTTCAAACTGGCACACTGGGGAGAAGTGGAACCATGCTGGGAACTGCTGTGAGCAGGTTGGAGTGACTGGTCTGCACTGTGGGCAACAGGGTATGACCAGGACCATGCTGGGAGAGACTGGGATAATCTATGGAGTGACTGGGACTAGACTAGGAGCAACTGAGAGCACCTGGAAACACCCTGGGAGCAACCGGGAACAACTAGAACTATTGTGGCAGCAACTCAGATCATACTGGGATCCCAGTGGGAGTAGCTGGGTCCTTGCTGGGTGAGACTGGGATCACACTGAGGGTGACTGGACTCATACTGGGATTGATTGGGAGTGGCTGTGAGTGACTGGAATCATGCTGAAAGCAACTGGAAGGAACTGGGGACTACTGGGAACTTGCTGTATTTGACTGGGATATACTTGGATAGACTGGGAGTCATGGGGATCATCCTGGAGGTTACTGGGTTCATACTGGAATTGACAGGGAGTAACTGGGAACACAGTGGGGGCCCCTGGCATCATCCTGGGAGTGACTGACACCATACTGGGATTATAGTGGCTGTCCCATTTCCCTGACCCTGAGACCCCCCTGAACCCCCATCCCTGAGAACCGAGATTCCCTTTTACCCCTTTGCTGGCACTGAGACCCCCCTGCACCCCCTGATCCGGCACCAACACAACCTTTTCCCGGCCACCCTGCCTGTCCCAGCCCCCAGACCCACCCTTGTCCCTGAGCCTGGGACCCCTGGCGATGCTTTAAGTTTCAGCTTTCCTATTTTTCACATTCTGTGCTGCCTTGGTGTGTAACTCTGAGCTTCCTATAAAGTGTTAGTAAGTTCTCTCCACAGGGTAGGTACACAAAACAATCCTTTTCCACCTTGAGACCAAGGAGAGCCCTTACAAGCTTCAGGCCCTAAAAGGGAACCACAGGGAACTCAAGAAAGCAAACAAGGAGGATGGGACTTCATACCCTTAAGCTGGAATTGGACAAATACGGGAATTGGGATTAATCCAGTCACAGCCAGCACCTTTCCAGTCACTCCCAGTCTGATTCCAGTATGATCCCACTCACTCTAAAATACACCCAGAACTATTCCAGTCACTCCCAGTATGAATCCAGTCAGTTCCAGTAGGATCCCAGTATGACCCAGCATGGGCACAGCTGCTCCCATTATCATCCAGTGTGGTTCCAGTTGCTCCCATTTACCCCCACTTTGGTTTCAGTCTCTCCACGTGTATCCCAGTTGTTTACAGTCACTCCCAGTTTCCCTGAGTTGCTTCCAGCCTGATCCCAGTTGCTCCCAGTCACTCACAGTTACCTCAGTGCCATTCCAGTTGCTGCCAGTATGGTCCCAGTGTCCTGCAGCATGGGTCCAGCCTTTCCCACTGTGATCCCAGTAGGATCCCAGTTGCCCCCATCATGGTCCCAGTTGCTCCCTGTTCCTCCCAGTGTGTTTCCAGTTGCTCCCAGTTGCCCCTAGGATAGTCCCAGTCACTCCACAGATGATCCCAGTGCCTCCCAGCCTGGTCCCAGTCATGCCCAGTTGCGCACAGTGCAGACCAGTCACTCCAACCTGCTCACAGCAGTTCCCAGCATGGTCCCACTTCTCCCCAGGGTGCTCGTTTGAAAACAAAACCAACAGGAGATTCCAAGTAAGAACTGTTCCATGACCCATTTCTCATAACTCTGGGGGGATATCTTCTGTTAATGGGCCAGCTGTTAAAACCAGGTGGGGCAGTGTTCTTTATCTCTTCCACAACTGTCTTGGGTTTGGTAGCCAAGAGATTTGTTTTGTATTTCATCTGTTGTAAAAGCAGATATTTCTTTATCTCTTATAACTCCAGGGGGGAGGGGGGCAGATGCCTTCTGATAATGGCCCAGCTGTTAAAACCAGGTGTGGCAGTGTTTCTTATCTCCTTCACCTCCTGTCCATCCTCCAGGGAGATATCTTCTGCTAATGGGCCATTAAGGCTCATCAAGGACATGACACATTACATCATCCCATTGTGAGATGCTCCACCCAGTGTGTGGGGGCCAACTGTTCTTACCTGGAAAAAACCTGAGACTCAGGAACAGCAGGCATCTGGTTTTTTCCACCAGAGGAAGAAAGACCTGACCAATCTCACCACCACTTGATTTTTCCTACTCCATTATCTGTATCCCACAGAACCTCATCTAAGATTTATTTGGACTGCTTCCAACACCCAACAGGGTGTCAGGTCATATCCCTGACTCTGTCAGGATTTTTTTCCAGGACTTCTGTTTTGCTTGCTTGCTTGTCTTTGTACTACTGCATTTGACTTTTGGTGTTTTTGTTGTTGTTGTTCTTTTATTCCTATTAAAGAACTGTTACTCCTATTCCCATATCTTTGCCTGAAAGCCCCTAATTGCAAAATTATAATAATTTGGAGGGGAGGGGTGTGACATTTTCCATTCCAAGGGAAGCTCCAGCTCTCCCAGGCAGACAACTGTCTTTCAAAACCAAGACAGCTGCTTTGAGAGCCCCCGCTCTTGTTGGGTCCTGCTATAACTGCCCTTAAAAGAGCAACACCACTCCCGTTGATTCCAGTACAAAGCCCTGGGGGCGTTAAGGGGTACCCGGTGGGGTTTGGGGGTCCTGGGAGGGTTTGGGTGTCCCAGAAGGGTTTGGGGGTCGCAAGAGGGGTTTGTAGGTTCCAAGAAGGTTCAGGGTTACCTGGTGATTCTGATGATGGTGATGTGGACACCGTGCTGGGTCTAAATATGCGTGAGGGGTTCCTGGGGAGGGTTTTGAAGATCTCTGGGGTTTTGGGGGGCATGGTGCATTTTTGGAGGTTCCCAGGGGGGTTTTCAGGGGTCCAAAAGTGAGGGGACAGGTGATCCCAGGTGGATCCCAGGACTGTTTTTGGTTACCTGCTGGTGACAGAGATGAGGACCCGATGCCAGGTATAAACCTTCTCAAGGGGGTCTGACGGGGGTGCTGGGAGGTCCTGTGGGAATTTTGCTGTCCTGAGAGGATTTGGAAAGGGAGTCTCTATGGATTTTGCATCTTGGGGAGTTTTTTGAGGGTCGCAGGATGTTTTTGGGATCATGGGGAGGTTGGGATGTCCCAGGATGATCTGAGGATTCCTGGGAGTTTTTGGGGGTACCTGGGCCATGCTGGTGACAGAGCTGTGGACCCCGTTCCAGGTCTGACCCTTCTCACTGTGCACGGGCAGTGTCAGCGGGTTCAGGGAGATCCTGGGGGCCTGGAGGTCACCCCAAATCCCATGGGAACCCCGAATGCCCAGGGACCCCCTGAACTCCCCTCACTGCTGCATCTGCTGTAGGCAGGGGGGCACCAGTACTCGGCCCCAACCCCAACATCACAGGGGGGGAAAAACGGGGTTGGGGCACGGACTGGTGGGGGGGCCCAAAAGTCCTGGGGGAGGGGACATGGGGAGACTCCCAGGAATCCCCGTGTGGGGATCAGGGAGGACTCAGAAGGAATTTGGGGGGGGCGGGGGCGGGTCGTGGGGAACCCTGCAGGAGTCTTGTGAGGGGTGGGGAGGGCAAAGAACAGGGCGACCCCCAGGATGGGTTTGGGGGGAGAACCGGATTGGAGCTTCCATGGCAGTGAAATTCCATGGGAATGGGATGGCAGTGAGATCCAGCTACAGAATTCTCATGGGAATGGTGACCACAAATCCCCCGGATCCCGGCTGGAAGGAGAGGAATTCCTGCCTGTCAGAGCCAAGCTGATTGGATCCACGGACACTCCCGTGGGACAGGATGTCACAGCCGGAAATCTCCTGCAGGTGTGGAGACTTGGGGAGGGATTGGACCAATGGAGACCCTCGGAATTCTGTCCCTGCCCCATGGAGCCCCATTGCAGCCCTATGGAGCCCCAGAGTCTGATGGAGACCCACAGAGCCTCATCCCAGCCCCTTGGATCCGCATGGATGCACATCCCAGCGCCCCAGATCCCGGCCCAGCCCCACGGATCCCCACTGCAGTCCCACAGGTGCCATGGCAGCCCCACAGATCCCCCAGCCGCGGCTCCCCGCCCTGAGCCCCACTCTGGCTGTGCCGCTCCTGCAGCATCTGCAGCTCCCTGCTGGCCCCGTGCCGGTGCCGCTCCTTGTGCCGGCTCCGGCCATCCCAATATCCCGGCTCGGCTCCGGCCGCCATCCCCGGCGGCTGCGGCTCCGCCCGGCCCCGCTGGCTGTGGCGGCGCTGGAAGGGGATCCCATTCAGGGACCCCATGGACAGGAACTGGGGGAACCCCGGGCCGGGCTCCGACAGAACCACGGGCAGGGACCGCAGGGAGAGGAGAACTGGGGGGACACGGAGATTTGGGGTCTGGGGGTCACGGGTGAAGGAAAGGGGCAACAGGGAGAGCTGGGAGAGCAGGGAAGGGGCTTTGGGGGTTCCAGTGTTTAGAAAAGGGGAGGGTGGGGATGGGTAGATGTGGGATGGGTGGGGTTAAGTCCCTGTAGTTAGGAAAGGGAGCTCCAAGGGTCCCCAGTGTCGCCATTCCCATCAAAAGGTGGGAAAAGCCAGGGTGGCTTGGAAGAGGGGTCCCGAGTTTCCTCAGTGATTAGGGAAGGAAAGGCTGGGACCTGGGAAAGGCAGGAACAGGCGTCCAGGGCTCCCAGGGTCAAAGAAAATGGTGGATCTGGGAAAGGTGGGGTGGCCAGGAAAGGGTTTGGGGGTCCTGGTGCCAGAAGTGGCTGCTCCCAGTATCAGCCCAGTTGCCCCCCCCGTGTGGTTCCAGTTTCCTTGGCACTCCCAGTATAAGCCCAGTCACTGCCAGCCCTTCCCCATTATGACGCAGTTTGCCCCTAGGATGTTCCAGATTGCTCCCACTTTCATCCAGTTGTTCCCAGCATGCTCCTAGTCTAGTCCCAGTCACTCCCAGTATGATGCCAGTCTTTCCCAGCACAGTCCCAGTCATGCCCAGGGCCCACAGTGCAGACCAGTCACTTCAACCTGCTCACAGCAGTTCCCAGCATGGTCCCACTTCTCCCCAGTGTGTCAGCTTGAAAACAAAACCAACAGGAGATCCCAAGTAAGAACTGTTCCATGACCCATTTCTCATAACTCTGGGGGCGATATCTTCTCTTAATGGGCCAGCTGTTAAAACCAGGTGGGGCAGTGTTCTTATTCTCTTCCAGGACCCATCCTCCCCCCGGGGGATATCTTCTGTTAATGGGCCATTGAGTCTCACTGCATGACTGATAAAATTCCATCATCCCATTGTGAGATGCTCCACCCAGGGGGAGGAGCCAAGCATTCCTACCTGGATAGAATCAGAGATTTAACACACCAGAAGCAGCCTGTTTCCACTGGATTCCCAGAGGAACACCAGACCCATCTACACCACCACTGGACCTTCAGAGGAAAATGACACCCTTCTACAGGATCATTGCTTCAACAAAACCACATCTGTGACTCCAGGAGGACTGCAGCCACGATTTGATTGGACTGCTACCAACACCCTGCCTAACCGGGTGTCAGGTTGGATTCTGACTCTGTCAGTGTTTCTTTTTCTTACTACTGCATTTTTTGTTTAATTTTGTACTAAAGAAATGTTATTCCCATATCTTTGCATGAGAACCCGTTAATTTCAAAATTATGTGGGTTTTATGTGGGGGTTTCTATTTTCCATATCAAGGGAGGCTCCTGCCTTCCTTAGCAGACACCTGTATTTCTAACCCAAGAAGGGAGCTTGGCCCAGATATTCTGCATGGTCCCTGAGTTGGGTTTCTTTGGGGGGTGATTTTTGGAAAATGAAGAACTGCTAAGTTGAGTGGAAAATGCCCCTTGGGCGGACATTGAGGGGTCCCAGTGGCAGCTGCTGGCAGAGGCAACCTGGAGGAGCAGAGCCCTGTGTCCCCCAGGACGCCAAAGTGGGGAGCCCAGAGAGGGGGGAGTGCTGTTATTTGTGGCACCCTCAAGAGCCTGGAGAGGGGCAGGGGGAAATCCTTGCTTCCACAGTGTCACAATGGCCTCCTGGCCCCAAGGGGCACCACAAAGATGTCAAACATGTTTCCCTCATTCCAGGAGTCCCTGAGGAGCAACCCTGGCCTCTTGGTTCCATGGGGCCCTTCAGTGTCACAAAGGCCCCATCATGACACCAGGTCCTGCTCTGTCCCAATGCTCTGCAGGGTTCCACAGGGCCCTGCAGTGTCACAGGGGCCTCTTGGTTCCATCAGGCCTCAGAGGGCCACCATGAATTCCTTGGTGCTGCAGGGTCACCATGGAGCCCTGGTCCCACAAGATCCTGCACTGTCCCCAGGGATCCTTGCCACAGTGATCCAGGGGCAGAGGAGAAGCAGCTCTCACCATGCTAACCTCAGCTGGACCCCTCAGGCACCCCCAGGAGCCCAAGCCAGCCAGAGCTGTTCCATGTTCCCTTGGTTCCATGGGGGCCTGCAGGGTCACAAAGGCCCCGCGATTCTTTGTGGCCCCTCAGTGCCACAGTGGCCCCTTGGTTCCATGGAAGGCCACAGGATCACTGTGGTCCTCTTGGTTCCACCAGCCCTGCAGGGTCACCATGGCCCCTGGGTCCCATCAGCCCATGCAGGGTCACAGTGGTCCCCACAGGAAGGAAAGCACCGAGTCCCAGTGTTTCAGGGACAGAGGAGACACAGAGGCCAAGGCCAGCCACATCTGTCTGTCCTGGCAGGTTTGTTTGGAGCAACCCTTGGATATAGGGAATTTGGAATGTGGAATCCCAATTTCAGCCATTTCTGTCCTGGCAAGCTGGATGAGTCTTTTCCATAAAAAAAAAGCATAGAGCTCCAAGTATTTGGAAAGCAGGTGAGAGCTGGGCCTCAGGAGGCCAAGCTAGCCAGACTTGATGGTACTGGTGGATTTTGTCTGGAAGCAATCCTTGGATAGATAGAATTTGGGTAGTGGAATCCCAGTTTTGTCCATTGGCCCCCTTGTTGAGAATGATGGGTTTTTCCCATATGAAAGAAAAGCACCAAGTCCAAGTGTTTTGGAAGAAGATGAGAGGTGGAGACAGGAAGAGAGGGCAGCCAGACCTGTCTCTCGTGGCAGCTTCTGTCCTGGAACAATCCTTGCATATACAGAATTTGGGAGATTGATTTTCAGTATTTACCATGGGCACCTGGACATGAAAGATGTTTAATTGCATAGGAAAAAAAGCACAAAGCCTCAGTGTTTGGAAGGCAGAGGATAGGTGGCCCCTGGGAGGCCAAGGCAGGCATATCTGTCTTTTCCATAACGTTTGATCTGATAACAATCCTTGGATATACAAAAATTTGGAAGTGAGGACTTCAAAATTTTGATCGTGGGCACCTGGAATGACATTTCTTTTCCATAGTAAAGAAAGAGTGGAGCCCCAATGTTTTAAAAGCAGATCAGAGTTAGACTCCAGAAGGCCAAGGCCAGCAAGACTTGTCTGTCCTTGCAGCTTTTCCTTGGGAGCAATCCTTGGATGGAATTTGGGGGATAAAATCACAGTTTTGACCATGGGCTCATGGATGAGAAGGACAGTTCTTTTCCATAGGAAGAAAAGCACAGAGCCCCCATGTTTTGGTGGTAGATCAGCAGAGGTGATCTGGTGGCCAGATGTGGCCCCCAGAAGGCCAAGTCGGACAGACTTTTCTCTCCTGGCGGCTTTTGGCTGGAAGTAATCCTTGGAAATACAGAATTTTGGAGGCCAAATCCTAATTTTGGCCATTGGTCCCTGGAAGAGAAGGACAGTTCTTTTTCGCAGAAAGGAAAGCATGAAGCCCCAGAGCTCCAGGGGCAGATGAGAAATGGCTCTTGACATTCCATGGTCAGCTGGAGGTGTCAGGCCAGCCACCTGGAAAGGACAACTGATCATGGGACACTCCATCCCTGATCCAGCCACAGGACAGGTTAGAGGAAGAAGCCTTGTGGCACCCACCAGGTGCAGAGGGTTTTTCTTCTCCCAAGTGCCAGAGGAGCAGAGAAGCAGCCAGCAAGCCTCAGTCATAGTGCTGAAGGAGAAAAACACCCAGAGGAGAAAAGCAAAAGGCCAAACCCCAGGGCAACAGGATCTCAACTCACATGCACTGTGCCACGTGGCCGCTGAGTCAATCACCCCAAGCAGAAGGAAGAGCAGCCCCTGGCCCCCAACCCCCACAGGATCCCAGGCTGCCCCTCCACCCATGGCGATATTCCCGGAGCCGGGGAGGGGAGGCAGTGACCATTCCAGACAGAAAACAAAAACCAGCCCAAAATGGTTCTGGGATATGAACCATCCCCAAGGCAGCTCAATGAGGCTGCGCTGTGCCACAAGGGGCACTGGGTAATCCAAGAGATGGCAATGTCCCCATGGGACCTGTGTCCCAGCAGGCCCCACTGTGCCCAGGCAGAGCCTTGCATCCATGGGATTCCATGTTGTCACAATGCTCTGCTGAGTTCTATGGGGCTGTGCTGGGTCACAGTGGACACGGAGTTCCACGGGCCCTGGCACTATCCGAGTGGCACCTGGCTGTGACAGTTCTGGATTCTTTTTTCTTCTGCTAAGTTCAGGATGAATAATATGGGAAATGCCAAGCTCAAGTATGGACTTGAAATGTTTATTATCTTTTGTCTATTTCAAATATTTTCAGGCTCATGCACTGTGAGCTCTTAGAAACCGAGGGTAAAATGGAGTGCTTCTCACTATCTCCAAGGTTTTTAAGCAATAAGTACCTAACATGAAGGTGACACCTAAATTATTTACAGTTTTGACCTAATAATGACCACCTAAGGCCTGCAATGCAAATATTTTTCACACAATGACAGAAAACTACCTTAACCTCTGAAGAAGAAGAAAGAAGATGAAAAATAAAGACAAAAGCAACACCCCAAATCCTCTATCTTAACTTACATGTGTTACTATACACTAAAACCCCAAATCCTAAGGTTCTAAGACCCTAAAACCTGGTTTCCATGAGGCCCTGTTGTGTTTGCAGTTGGCACTTGGTTCCCTAAGATGTCACTCTGTCACAGTGGCCCCGCTGTATTGATGCCTTCAAGAACCTAGAAATGAACTCCCTTTGGAGATATTATTATAGAGGAGGTAACATAAAGGCTGATCTTTCTTGGGGGCCTTCAAGGAGCAGATGCAGAAAATGTCCACAAAATGTCTGAACCCCCACATGGGGTGAGTACAGTTTTATTAGTTTAGCAGATTAGCATATATGACAGAAATCACCAATTAGGATCTCAGGTGGTGAGGCACGACAAAGTTCCTTGGCAAGAATCACTCTATCCTTGACTGGAAACTTCAGGCACACCAAGGAAGCAAAGAAACAACAAACCCAAACCAAATCCAGGCAATCAAACCAGAAATTAACTGAGAACTGTCCCTGTGTGTGAGAGAGACAAAAGGACAGTGAAGGCAAGGATAAAAGGAACACGGCCTAAAAGTTTAACAGAGCTCAAACTTAACAGGACTTAACTTCTACCCTAACCTTAACTTACTCCAAAAACTTCACTTAATTTAAACTTTACTTAATTCAGTAAAAGAACAGAACTTGACAGTATTTTTCCTAACTTATAACCTATGACTTAACCATTTACAGAGGAATAGTATTTAACTTTGCTTATAACTTATCTTAAACCTGGAGTTATGGTAAGGCACTTCACAAAGCACTGACTGTGAAAACTCTAAACCCTACAACTTCAAGTTATCCAGATTTTGAGAAGACAAAGTCAAGAAAAGAGGGAGAAAGAGATCCACAGTCAGGGCCTTGGATCCAGCACCATCTCAGCTGCTGTGAGCTCCAGGGCTGTGGGACGTGTCAGTGTCACACCTGTGTCACAGCCTCACCTGCCCTTGTCCCTCTCACAGGTGAGGTTTTTGGGGTGCCAGGGGCTTGGCAGCCGCTTTGGGGCTGGACCAGGGGCTGCAGTGACTGGGGCTGGGGCAGTGACCATCCCAAAAGCCCCTCAGAAATGTGGGATGCACCAAAATCCCTTCAAGAACGTGGGATTTTTCAACCCAAAAACTCACTCAGAAAGGGTTTCCCTCTCCCTTCATCATTTCCAATTTTCAGCTGTCTCATTCCAGACGTCACCACACCCTCCCAATCCCCACCATAACTTATGCCACCCCTCTTGGACATCAAGACCCTCTTCCCAAGCCCTATTTCCCAAATCCCACCCCTTTCAATCTCCATCCCACCCATCCTGCCCCACCCAACGCCCATCTCACCCCTTCTGATTTGCCCAAACCCCTTCCAACCCCATTTCACCCTCAGGGGCTGTGCAATCGAGTCATTTTGGGGTGGGATTGAGCAGTTTTCAGTGCCACTGAGTGGTTTTGAGGTGACAGATGGAACACACTGGACGCCAGGGTCCGGTGAAGCCCGGCCAGCTCTGACTGCAGCCACGTGGTCAGGAGTGGCCGTGCTCGGGCTGCGAGCAGTCTCAGGAACGGGGCAGAGCAGAGCTGCCTTCTGCTCTCTGCAGGCCCTGGATATCATCGGCGTCTGGGCTCGAAGGGAGAGTCAGAGAAGGCTCTGTCTTGGAGATCTTTATTCTTCAAAGGCTGCTGCAAGAGAGAGAGCCAACAGGGTCCTGTGCCAACTTGGAAACTGGGTGACAACAGGGGGTAGGAACAGATTTGCAACCAATCAGGGACACAGCAGGGAGTGGGGAGAGGAGGGAGCCCTGGTGTGACATGCAATAGGGAAGGCAAGGGGCGTGGAAAGGGTCACGTGCACCAAGGGGACATGGAGGAAAAGAGGAATTCCAGGGGGTGGTTTAGGATTGACAGAAATTTCTCTAGAACTAAGGGAAGGGACTAGGAAGGTTTGACATCATGGGAATGAAGTAACAGGTGGGTCTTGGGAGTGATAGACAAGAGGACAGGGGTGGGGAAAACTTGGGGTAAAACCAAAGAAACCAAACATTGGGGTGATAACAGGAACAAACCATTGAGAGAATCACTTCTCAAAATTATCAAAAACCCACCACCACACACATTTATCTCTTTGCGTGTCAAGAAATGAAGACAAAACACCAAATAGCAAATAATCCATACACCAAATACCCCCAAAACTCCTAAAACCTTCCCAAGTATCTCCCCAAATCCCAGATTCCCCTAAAAAAAGAGTAAACACTGAGGCTTTAGATGCCTTTGATGAGTTTGTTGGTTTGTACCCAAAATCTGTGTGTTTTAAAAAGATGAAGAAAAATCAAAAACAAAATTAGAGGCAAACTAAAAGAACGACCAGCCACTTCCCAAGGTGGATCATGGGAAATGTGGGTCACCAGGCCTCTTCCCCTTGTGGATCCTTCAATGCAGGATGGAGTTGGAGCAGTGCACGAAGCTCTTCCCACAGTCTTGCAGGGCTTCCCTTACTGGTGGCTCCATTGGTGTCTGGTCAAGGCAAAGCTCCTGGAGAAGCTCTTCCCACACTGGGGACACTCGTAGGGCCTCTCCCCAGTGTGGATGCGCCGGTGCCTGATGAGGTTGGAGTTGCGGTTGAAGCCCTTCCCGCAGTCAGGGCAGCGGAAGGGCCTCTCCTCTGTGTGAATGCGCTCGTGCTTGAGGAGATCTGAGCTGGTGTGAAACCTCTTCCCACACTGGGGACATCCATAGGGCCTCTCCCCAGTGTGGTTCATTTGGTGGCTGATCAGCAGGGACCTCTGGTTGAAGCCCTTCCCGCATTCCCCACATTTGTATGGCCTTTCCTCAGCATGGATGTTCTGGTGGCGGATCAGGCTGGAGCTGTGGCTGAAGCTCTTCCCACATTCCCCACACTCATACGGCCTCTCCCTGGTGTGGGTCCTCAGGTGGACAGTTAGGTTGGAGCTTTGGCTGAAGTTCATCCCACATTCCCCACACTCATACGGCCTCTCCCTGGTGTGGGTCCTCAGGTGGACAGTTAGGTTGGAGCTTTGGCTGAAGTTCATCCCACATTCCCCACACTCATACGGCCTCTCCCCAGTGTGGGTCCTGAGGTGGACAATCAGGTTGGAGCTTTGGCTGAAGTTCATCCCACATTCCCCACACTCATACGGCCTCTCCCCAGTGTGGGTCCTGAGGTGGACAATCAGGTTGGAGCTGTCTCTGCAGCCCTGCCCACATTCCCCACACACGTAGGGCCGTTCCCCAGTGTGGATCCTCTGGTGGCGGATCAGGCAGGAGTTCTTGCTAAAGCTCTTCCCACACTCTAAGCACTCATAGGACTGCTCCTTCTCATGAAGCTGCTCATGGACCACCAGGTCTGAGCTCTGGCTCGATCTCTGGCCACGTTCCTGAAACAGGGTGGGTCTTTCCTCCTCAGAGCACCCTGGAATGGGTTTGGAGCCCCTCCTCCTGTGGGATCTCTGGGGCTTTTCCTCCCCATTGGATTCCTGTGCTGTGGATCCACTCAAAACAGATTCTTCATCGAGGTCCTTCTGAAGGGATTTTTCCTTCCTGGTTTCCATCCTCAGCTCCTTGTCTGGGGAAGGAAGAACAAGGAGAGGATGGGAATTGCTTCCGAGTCAGGGGGAAAGGGGAAGGAGATCCCCCCAGTGCATCCCTGTCAGGACGGCGTTGGCAGCGGGATTGTCCTGCAGCCGGGGGCCATGCTGGGCTGGGAGATGGAGCAGGAGAGAGGGGGAAAGGGGCAGTGACTTCCTCCTCACCTGCCTGGCTGTCCCAGGGCATCTTCCTCTTCCTCACAGCTTCCTCCTCCATCCAGGTAAGGTTTGGCAATGGGAAATACTGGTTTGGGGAAAAATAAGAGATGAATACGTTGAGTTTGAAGGTCTCTTTGCTCAAGTCCAGCTCTACAAGTCACCAGCAATCTGGGGTCTATAAAAACCTCCCAAACACCAAGATTCAGCCCTGAAAATATGTCCCAGGATTTCCCTGTCTCTGGTCTCTCCTCTTTGCTGTTTGGGGATTCCTCCCTGTCCCTGCTGCTTGGGGTCACGCTAGTACTGGGGGTCCTCCATCTACTCAGTCTCCACCCTCCCCAGGCTGCTGGGAGTCTTAGCAATCTGAAAAGTTCCCCTCTTTTCCCTGTCTGCACTTAGGGATGCTGAGGGATTTGGAGGTCCCAGGGTCCCTCTCCCCTTTTTCTCTGCTTTGGGGTGAGGTGTGTCCAAGGATTTCCCCCTGCCCCTTTCCAGGCTGTTGAGGGTGCCACAAATAACAGCACTCCCCCCTCTCTGGGCTCCCCACTTTGGCGTCCTGGGGGACACAGGGCTCTGCTCCTCCAGGTTGCCTCTGCAAACAGCTGCCACTAGGACCCACTAGGGGCATTTTCCACTCAACTTTGCAGTTCTTCATTTTCCAAAAATCACCCCCCAAAGAAACCCAACTCAGGGACCACGCAGAATATCTGGGCCAAGGTCCCTTCTTGGGTTAGAAATACAGGTGTCTGCTAAGGAAGGCAGGAGCCTCCCTTGATATGGAAAAAAGAAACCCCCACATAAAACCCACATAATTTTGAAATTAACGGGTTCTCATGCAAAGATATGGGAATAACATTTCTTTAGTACAAAATTAAACAAAAAATGCAGTAGTAAGAAAAAGAAACACTGACAGAGTCAGAATCCAACCTGACACCCGGTTAGGCAGGGTGTTGGTAGCAGTCCAATCAAATCGTGGCTGCAGTCCTCCTGGAGTCACAGATGTGGTTTTGTTGAAGCAATGATCCTGTAGAAGGGTGTAAATTCTCCTGAAGGTCCAGTGGCAGTGTAGATGGGTCTGGTCTTCCTCTGGGAATCCAGTGGAAACAGGCTGCTTCTGGTGTGATAAATCTCTGATTATATCCAGGTAGGAATGCTTGGCTCCTCCCCCTGGGTGGAGCATCTCACAATGGGATGATGGAATTTGATCAGTGATGCAGTGAGACACAATGGCCCATTAAGAGAAGATATCTTCCTGGAAGGAGTGTGGGTGGTGGAAGAGATAAAGAACAGTGCCCCACCTGGTTTTAACAGCTGGCCCATTAACAGAAGATATCCCCCCAGAGTTTTGAGAAATGGGTCATGGAACAGTTCTTACTTGGGATGTCCTGTTGGTTTTGTTTTCAAACTGGCACACTGGGGAGAAGTGGGACCATGCTGGGAACTGCTGTGAGCAGGTTGAAGTGACTGGTCTACACTGTGGGCAACTGGGCATGACTGGGACCATGCTGGGAGGCACTGGGATCATCTATGGAGTGACTGGGACTAGACTGGGGCACCTGGGAGTAACTGGAAACACACTGGGAGGAACAGGGAGCAACTGAGACCATGCTGGGGTCAACTCGGATCCTACTGGGATCACAGTGGGAAAGGCTGGGGCCATGCTACAGGACACTGGGACCATACTGGCAGCAATTGGAACGGCACTGAGGATGACTGGGAGTGGCTGAGAACAACTGGGACACACTGGGAGTGACTGAAACCACAGTGGGGGTAAATGGGAGCAACTAGAACCATGCTGGATGATAATGGGAGCAGCTGTGCCCATGCCAGGGTCATACTGGGATCCTACTGGAACTGACTAGATTTATACTGGGAGTGACTGGAATAGTTCTGGGTGTATTTGAGAGTGGTTGGGATCATACTGGAATCAGACTGGGAGTGATTGGAAAGATGCTGTCTGTGACTGGAACCATACTGGAAGTGGGACCACACTGGGACTGAAAGGGAGTCACTGTAGGCATGACTGGAATAATACCAGGAGCATCTAGGAGTGACTGGGAAAAACTGGGATTGTAATGGGAGTGACTGGGACCATACTGGCAGTGACTACAGGTCCTATTGGGATCATCCTGGGGGCCACTGGGACTGCAGTGGGCAGGAATGGAACCTGACTGGGGGTTACTGGGAGCTACTGGGCCCATGTTGGGAGGAAAATGTGGACACATTGGGAGCAACTGGCATCAACTGGAAGGGACTGTGTCTTGGGTTTGGTAGCCAAGAGATTTGTTTTCTATTTCATCTGTTGTAAAAGCAGATATTTCTTTATCTCTTGTAACTCCAGGGGGGAGGGGGGCAGATGCCTTCTGATAATGGGCCAGCTGTTTAAACCAGGTGTGGCAGTGTTTCTTATCTCCTTCACCTCCTGTCCATCCTCCAGGGAGATATCTTCTGCTGATGGGCCATTAAGGCTCATCAAGGACATGACACATTACATCATCCCATTGTGAGGTACTGGACCCCGTGTGGGGGCCAACCCTCAGTTCCTACCTGGATAAAAACTGAGACTCAGGAACAGCAGGCATCTGGTTTTTTTCCACCAGAGGAAGACCAGACACATCTCACCACCACTGGATTTTTCCTGCTCCATTATCTGTACCCCACAGAACCTCATCTAAGATTTATTTGGACTGCTTGCAACACCCTTACCAACAGGGTGTCAGGTCATATCCCTGACTCTGTCAGGATTTTTTCCAGGACATCTCTTTTGCTTGCTTGCTTGTCTTTGTACTGCTGCATTTTTTTCTTGGTGTTGTTGTTGTTGTTGTTTTATTCCTATTAAAGATCTGTCACTCCTATTCCCATATCTTTGCCTGAAAGCCCCTAATTGAAAAATTATAATAATTTAGAAGAGAGAGGGGTGACATTCTCCATTCCAAAGGAAGCTCTAGCTCTCCCTGGCAGACAACTGTCTTTCAAAACCAAGACAGATTTTGGCACCCAAAAGGATGGGCACAAGGGCATTGAGAGAAAAAGGGAGTAACAGCTCTTAAGGGGCCTACGTTTTTTCGGTACTGGATATAGAAACCTCATTAAGTAGCATCATGTTGTCTGGCTTACCCTGGTTTGGGTGGCATGTGGTTGTAGGAGTGTTTATGCCATTTGCAGGTCCTTATTTAAACATGGGTCCTATAACTAAGGCTACTGTGGCTGTCATCCAGTTTATTTTATGGGTTAATAAGGTGAGGAACTCATGGATTTTTAACTTCCTCTGGAAGGCAGGCACAAGGATTCAAAGCTATCATACACTAACTTTTTGGGGTTACATTAACAATGGTACATACTGTGGGGAAATGATGCCGGGGAAGTTTTCTCTGAGCCCCTCTCCCAATTTTTTAGGTCTACCCCACCAGTTTTCCAAAGGTTCAAATCTTCTCTGAATGCTAATGACATCATACAGTGGCTGGTGTTGCTGATTGCAACTCCTGTTAAGCTTGTTGTGTTTAGCATTCAGGGATAAAGGGGGATTGACCTGGTAAACCACTCTGGATAAGGTTACTGCCCCACAGCCTGCCTCAGAAATAAACCAGCCAGATTGGGTGGGGATTCTGGTGAAAGAAATGCATGAGATGGGCCAGATGCTGAGGGAGTACATTTCCCCAGTGGTGGCCTCATTAGCCCCAGCTGGTGGGAAACCCTCCCCCTGCCCTGAAAACGGAGAGTCTGATGGTGCAGCAGTGGAACCCACAGACGTTAAAACCATCCAGGTTCCAGATGAACCACGGGGGGCAGTCACAGCCAGCTGCAGTCGCCTGCTGCTTCTTTGTGGAAACAAAGAAGTGTAAGATGAAATCTTATACAGCACCCGGGTAATAAGGATGAGGACCCTCCTAACCAACAGGGGAGCCAGAGGTTGATATCATCACTGAGTCCCTGACGTATGAAAGTCTCCATAGTCTGCAAAAAGACATTGCATGACAAGGATGTGAGGCTTATACAGCCTGATTACTTTGGGTCTGGAACCTTATGGGTACAGGCGTTCAACTGGATAGTGGTGAGGCAAGGAATTTGGGACCCTTGACCCAGGACTCAGGTATGAATCAGGTATTTGTAAGGGAGCAAGGGTTGCTTTCCTTCTGGGAGCAGCTTTTAATGAGTTTTTAGGGGAGAGGTTTGTCCACAGAGAGAGAATGCAGGAGCACCATCATAGAATGTGCTGGAAGACCCTTGAGGAGGGGATCCAACAGCTGAGGGAAGTGGAGGTATTGGAAGTACTTTTTGGGAGGAGTGGACAGCATGACAATGACCTCGACAAGATTAGATGCACAGGGCAAATGTTGTGGAGTCTGGCAAGCCTAGGGCCATCTCAATATGCCACATTCATTGCAACAATTAATGTTGAAGACAACCGAGAGATGGGGTTCTGAAGACAACAGGCTCAGGAATTTTGAGAGTATGATCAGTATCCCAATGCAGGCTCTGATCTCTGCTGTAGTTAAAGAACTCAGAGAGGAGATGATGGGGGATGAGGGAGGAGATGAGGAGGAACAGTTCCCATGCGGCACCAGTGTGAGTCACAGACCCCAGAGTCAGAGCCCAATGCCCTCCAGCTAGAGAGAGAGGGTACACCCCAAGGGCTGACCTGTGGTATTTCTTGTGTGACCATGGGGAAGACATGGGAAGGTGGGATGGGAAACCCACTTCTGTCCTGGCAGCACGGGTGTGTGAGCTCAAGGAGACAAACACTCACTGAGGGGGTCCCACTAAAATGAAGGGAGCCTCAGCCTCCCATGACCGAGTCACCAGGTATTACAGAAGTGAGGATGCTGTGTTGGATCCCCTTGAGGGAACCTCTACTCTGTATGCCCAGGAAGAGAATAATAACCAGTGCTAGAGGGGCCCTGCCACTACCAGGAAGAGGCACGGGAAAACCGAGTCTTTTGGACTGTGTGGATTCGATGGCCTGGCACATCAGAGCCACAGAAATATGAAGCTTTGGTTGACACTGGTGCACAGCATACCCTGATGCCATCGGGACATGTGGTGGCAGAACCCATTTCCATTGCTGGGGTGACAGGGGGATCACAGCAACTGACTCTGATAGAAGCCGAGGTGAGCCTGACCAGGAAGGAGTGGCAGAAACATCTGATTGCAACTGGCCCAAAGGCCCCATGTATCCTGGGCATTGACTTCCTCAGGAATGGGTATTACCTGAGACCCTAAGGGACTCAGATGGGCTTTTGGAATAGCTGCTGTGAAGGCAGGGGGCATCAAGAAATTGAAAACCTTGACTGGACTGTCAGAGAACCCATCTGCAGTGAGACTCCTGAAGGGTAGAAGAACAACGAGTACCAGTGGCCACCTCGAGGGTGCACCGCCACCAGTACTGGACAAATGGAGATGCCGTGATCCCTATCCACAAGATGATCTGAGAGCTGGAGAGACAAGGGGTGGTCAGCAAAATCCACTCACCCTTCAACAGCCTCATCTAGCATGTGTGCAATTGACGGAGAATGGAGACTGACTGTGGGTTACCGTGCCTTGAATGAAGTGACTCCACCGCTGAGCGCTGCTGTGCTGGACATGCTGGAACTCCAGTATGAGCTAGAGTCCAAGGCAGAATAATGATATGCCACGACTGACATTGCTAACGCATTTTTCTCCATTCCTCTGGCATCAGAGAAAACCAATCTGGGCTGCTGATGAGTGGAAGGACATTGCCACTCGGGTAGAGAAGTTACCTGTGAAAGTCCGCCATGTAGATGCCCATGTCCCCAAGAGTAGAACTAATGAGGAGCCCTGAAACAACGAGCAAGTAGATCAGGCTGCCAAGATAGAAGTATCAAAGATAGACTTAGACCGGCAACACAAAGCAAAGTTGTTCCTATTCAATGAGCCCATGATGCTTCAGGTTATAAGGGCAGAGATGCCACCTATAAGTGGGCACGAGACCGAGGGATAGATCTAACCATGGACAGTATTTCTCAGGTTATCCATGACTGTGAGACGTGTTTGATCAAGCAGGCTAAGCGGCTGAAGCCCCTATAATATAGGGGACAGTAGTCTAAATACAGGTATGGAGAAGTCTGGCAGACTGACTACATCACCCTTCCCCAAACCTACCAAGGCAAGTGCTATGTGCTGACCATGGTAGAAGCCACCACTAGATAGCAAGAGCCCTTCCCTGTGTCTCACGCTACTGCCCGGAACACCATCCTGGGCCTTGAAAAACAAGTCCTGTGGAGACACAGCACCCCTGAGAGAATCGAGTCAAACAATAAGACCCGTTTCAAGAACAGCCTTATGAACACCTGGGCTAGAGAACATGGCATTGAATGGATAGATCACATCCCTTATCATGCACAAGCTGCCAAGAAAGTTGAACGGTGCAATAGACTACTCAAGACTACCCTGAAGGCACTTGACGGGGAGACCTTCAAAACTTAAGAAGTGAACTTAGCAAAAGCCACTTAGAGAGTCAACAGCCAAGGCTCCATCACTTGATCTGGTCCTGCCCAGTGTGAAACTTTGTGCACTGTAGACAAAGAAAGATAGTAGAGTAGATAGAGTAGATACAACATCCCTGTGGTACACATGAAAGGTATTTTAGGAAAGACTGTTTGGATTAACCCCACCTCAGGCAAAAGCAGACCCATTCGTGGGTTTTTGTTCAAAGACATAGTTCCACTTAGTGAGTAATGCAGAAAAATGGAGAAACCCATTGTGTACCACAGGGAAACCTAATCCTAAGTGAGAATCGGGTTTAAGGGTTCATTGTGTATAGTAGAGTTTATTGATACAGATGATAATAGAATAATGGGTAGATAATGTCTTGGGTTGGGTAGCCAAGAGATTTGTATTCAATTTCATCTGTTGTAAAAGCAGATATTTCTTTATCTCTTGTAACTCCAGGGGGGAGGGGGCTCGATGCCTTCTGATAATGGCCCAGCTGTTAAAACCAGGTGTGGCAGTGTTTCTTATCTCCTTCACCACCTGTCCATCCTTCAGGGAGATATCTTCTGCTAATGGGCCATTAAGGCTCATCAAGGACATGACACATTACATCATCCCACTGTGAGATGCTCCACCCAGTGTGTGGGGGCCAACTGTTCTTACCTGGAAAAAAACTGAGACTCAGGAACAGCAGGCATCTGGTTTTTTCCACCAGAGGAAGAAAGACCTGACCAATCTCACCACCACTTGATTTTTCCTACTCCATTATCTGTATCCCACAGAACCTCATCTAAGATTTATTTGGACTGCTTCCAACACCCAACAGGGTGTCAGGTCATATCCCTGACTCTGTCAGGATTTTTTTCCAGGACTTCTGTTTTGCTTGCTTGCTTGTCTTTGTACTACTGCATTTGACTTTTGGTGTTTTTGTTGTTGTTGTTCTTTTATTCCTATTAAAGAACTGTTACTCCTATTCCCATATCTTTGCCTGAAAGCCCCTAATTGCAAAATTATAATAATTTGGAGGGGAGGGGGGTGGCATTCTCTATTCCAAGGGAAGCTCCAGCTCTCCCTGGCAGACAACTGTCTTTCAAAACCAAAACAGCTGCTTTGAGAGCCCCTGCTCTTGTTGGGTCCTGCAATAACTGCCCTTAAAAGAGCAACACCACTCCTGTTGATTCCAGTACAAAGCCCTGGCACATTTGGGGGTCCCAGGTGGGGTTTGGGGGTCCTGGGAGGGTTTGGGGGTCCCGATAGGGTTTGGGGGTGCCAAGAGGGGTTTGTAGGTCCCAGAAGGGTTCAGGGGTACCGGGGTGATGCTGATGATGGTGATGTGGACACCGTGCTGGGTGTAAACATGCATGAGGGGTTACTGGGGAGGGTTTTGCAGATCCCGGTGGTTTTTGGGGTCACGGTGCAATTTTGGAGGTTCCCAAGGGGGTTTTCAGGGGTCCTAAAGTGGGAGATTAGGAACCCCCCATTAGGTCCCCATTTCCATCACCAGCAGGTACCCAAAAACCCAAGGCTGTTTTTGGGTACCTGCTGGTGATGGAAATGGGGACCCTATGCCAGGTATGAACCTTCTCATGGGGGCCTGGGGGTGTTGGGAGGTCTTGTGGAAATTTTGATGTCCTGATGTCCTGAGAGGGTTTGAGGATTCTGTATGGGGTTTTTTTCAGTCTTGGCGAGTTTTTTGGAGGGCCCAGAGATGTTTTTTGATCCCATGAAGGTTAGGGTGTCCCGGGAAGTTTTGGGGGTCTCTGGGCCATGCTGGTGACAGAGCTGGGGACTCCGTGCCGGGTCTGACCCTTCTCACTGTGCACGGGCAGTGTCAGCGGGTTCAGGGAGATCCTGGGGGGCCCAGGTGGTCACCCCAAATCCCAGGAGACCCCAAATCCTCAGGGACCCCCTGAACTCCCCTCACCACTGGATCTGCTGCAGGCAGGGGGGCACCAGCACTTGGCCCCACCCCCCACCAGCACAGCAGGGCAGAAATGGGGGAGGGGCACGGACAGGTTGGGGGGTACCCCCAAAGTCCTGGAGGATGGGACATGGGAAGACTCCCAGGAATCCCCATGGGGGGGTGAGGGGGGACCCAGGCGGAGGTTGAGGGGGCTGGGTGGGTCATAGGGAACCCTCAGGAGTCTTCTGGGGGGTGGGGAGGGCAAAGAACAGGGTGACCCCCAGGATGGGTTTGGGGGGGAACCAGATTGGAGCTTCCATGGCAGTGGGATGCGGATGAGATCTGCTTATGGAATTCCATGGGAATGGGATGGCAGAGAGGGCCATCTACAGAATTCCCATGGAAATGGGACAGCAGTGGCATCCATCTATGGAAGCCCCATGGGAATTCCCATGTTCCCAAATTTTGCCCTCCCAAATTCCACATTTCCAAATCCCACATTCCCATGGGAATTCTACCCTCCTCACCTTTACTCTCCAGCACTTCCCACCCATATCTGACATATGTCCAGAGACATTCCAGGCAGGTGTGCCCCAGGGGATTTTTTCATTCCTCAGCCTCGATCTCATCCTGTTTCCAGCACCTCTTTGTGACCTGGGCAGAGCCGTCAGCCACCATGAATCCCCTGTATCCCGCCTGGAAGGAGAGGAATTCCCACCTGTCAGAGCGGAGCCGATCGGATGCACGGACACTCCCGTGGGACAGGAGGCCACAGCCAGAAACCTCCTGCAGGTGTGGAGACCTGGGGAGGGATTGGACCCATTGAGACCCTCGGAATTGTGTCCCAGCCCCACGGAGCCCCATTCCAGCCCTATGGAGCCCCAGAGTCTGATGGAGACCCACAGAGCCTCATCCCAGCCCCTTGGATCCGCATGGATGCACATCCCAGTGCCCCAGATCCCGGCCCAGCCCCACGGATCCCCACTGCAGTCCCACAGGTGCCATGGCAGCCCCACAGATCCCCCAGCCCCGGCTCCCCGCCCTGAGCCCCGCTCTGGCTGTGCCGCTCCTGCAGCATCTGCAGCTCCCTGCTGGCCCCGTGCCGGTGCCGCTCCTTGTGCCGGCTCCAGCCATCCCAATATCCCGGCTCGGCTCCGGCCGCCATCCCCGGCGGCTGCGGCTCCGCCCGGCCCCGCTGGCTGTGGCGGCGCTGGAAGGGGATCCCATCCAGGGACCCCATGGACAGGAACTGGGGGAACCCCGGGCCGGGCTCCGACAGCGCCACGGGCAGGGACTGCAGGGAGAGGAGAACTTGGGGGACACGGAGATTTGGGGTCTGGGGGGTCAGGGGTGAAGGAAAGGGGGAACAGGGAGAGCTGGGAGAGAAGGAAAGGGGGTTTGGGGGTTCCAGGGTTGAGAAAAGGGGAAGTTGGGGGTGGGTAGATATGGGATGGGTGGGGTTAAGTGGGTCACTGAAGTTAGGAAGGGGAGCTCCAAGGGTCCCCAGTGTTCCCAATCCCTTTAAAAAATGTGAAAACAGGGGATTGCTGCGAATAGGGGTGCTGGGTGTCTTCAGTGATGAGGGAAGGAGGGGATGGGTGCTGGGAAAGGCAGGAATAGGAGTCCAGGGCTCCCAGAGCCAAAGAAAATGGTGGGCCTGGGAGATGTGAGGTGGCCAGGAAAAGGGTTTGGGGGTCCCGATGCCAGAAGTGGCTGCTCCCAGTATCAGCCCAGTTGCCCCCCCGTGTGGTTCCAGTTTCCTCAGCACTCCCATTATGAGCCCAGTCACTGCCAGTCCTTCCCCATTATGATGCAGTTTGCCCCTAGCATAGTCCAGGTTGCTCCACTTTCATCCAGTTCTCCCAGTTGTCCCTTCTATGGTCCCAGTCACTCCCAGTATGATGCCAGTCTCTCTCAGCCTAGTCCCAGTCATGCCCAGTTTCCCACAGTGTGTAGACCAGTCACTCCAACCTGCTCACAGCAGTTCCCAGCATGGTCCCACTTCTCCCCAGTGTGTCAGTTTGAAAACAAACCAACAGAAGATCCCAAGTAAGAACTGTTCCATGACCCATTTCTCATAACTCTGGGAGATATCTTCTGTTAATGGGCCAGCTGTTAAAACCAGGTGGGACAGGGTTCTTATTCTCTTCCACCACCCACACTCCCTCCAGGGAGATATCTTCTGTTAATGGGCCATTGAGTCTCACTGCATGACTGATCAAATTCCATCATCCCATTGTCAGATGCTCCACCCAGAGTGAGGAGCCAAGCATTCCTACCTGGATAGAATCTGAGATTTAACACACCAGAAGCAGCCTGTTTCCACTGGATTCCCAGAGGAAGACCAGACCCATCTACACCAGCACTGGACCTTCAGGAGAATCTACACCCTTCTACAGGATCATTGCTTCAACAAAACCACATCTGTGACTCCAGGAGGACTGCAGCCACGATTTGATTGGACTGCTACCAATACCCTGCCTAACCGCATGCCAGGTTGTATTCTGACTCTGTCAGCATTTTTTTTACTACTGCATTTTTACTTTAATTTTCCTACTAAAGCACTGTTATTCCTATTCCCATATATTTGCTTGAGAGCCTGTTAATTTCAAAATTATAATTCAGAGGGAGGGGGTTTCTATTTTCTACTTCAAGAGAAACTCCTGCCTTCCTTAGCAGACACCTCTCTTACCAACCTGAGTTCAGCCCAGATATCTTGGGCAGTCCCAGGGCTGGGTTTTTTGCCAGGGGATGTTTGGAGAATGAAGATGTTCAAAGCTGAGTGGTAAATTCCCCTTCTGGGGACCTTGGGGGGTCCCAAAGGCAGCATTCTGGAGGAGCAGAGCTCTGTTTGCTCCAGGACCCCAAAGCGGGGAGCGCCGTGATTCACGGGAACCTCAACAGAGGAGACGGTAGGGATGACTCCTTTAACCCCCTGCACCCCAAAGCAGTGAAGGGGAGAAGTGACCCTGGGATCCCCAAAATCCCTTAGCATCCCTTAGTGAGAAAGTAGAAAAGAGGTGAGCATTTCAGATTCCCGTGCCTTCAAAAAGCCTAGGGAAGGCAGCGACCGAGTAGAGGGGAGACCCCCAAATACAAATGTGACCCCCAGCAGCTGGGACAGGGGGGAATCCCTGAACGCCAAAAGGGAGAGACCAGAGATGAGGAAGTCCTGGGAGGCATTTTGAGGGCTGAATCTTGGTGTGTGGGAGGTTTCTATGGACCCCAGATGCCTTGTGACTTTTAGAGATGGACCTGTGCAGGCGAACCTTTAAACTCAATGTTCTCCTCTCATTTTTTCACAAACAAGGATTTCCCATTCCCAGACCTTGGCTGGATGGAGGAGAAGGCTGCAAAGAAGAGGAAAATGCCCCGGGACAGCCAGGCGGGTGAGGAGGAAGTCACTGCCCCTTTCCCCTTCTCTCTTGCTCCATCTCCCAGCCCAGCATGGCCCCCGGCTGCAGGACAACCCCACTGCCAACACCACCTTGCTGGGGATGCACTGGTGAGATCTCCTTCCCCTTCCCTCTGGCATGGAGGCAAATCCCATCCTCTCCTTGTTCTTCCTCCCCCAGACAAAGAGCTGAGGACAGAGACCAGGAAGGGAAAATCCCTGTGGCAGAACCTTGTAGAAGAGGCTGTTTTTAGTGGCTCCAGGGTGCAGGAATCCAACAGGGAGGAAAAGCCCCAGAGATCCCAAAGGAGGAGGGGCTCCAAACCCTTCCCAGGGAGCTCAGAGGAGGAAAGACCCACCCTGTGTCAGGAACGTTGCCAGAGCTTCAGCCAGAACTCAGACTGTGTGGGCCATGGGCAGCTTCATGACAGGGAGCAGTCCTATGAGTGCTTGGAGTGTGGGAAGAGCTTTAGTAAGAACTCCAACCTGATCCGCCACCAGATGACCCACACTGGGGAACGGCCCTACGTGTGTGGGGAATGTGGGCAGGGCTGCACAGACAGCTCCAACCTGATCTGCCACCTCAGGACCCACACAGGGGAGAGGCCGTATGAGTGTGGGGAATGTGGGAAGAGCTTCAGCCAGCGCTCCCACTTGATCCAGCACCAGAACATCCACGCTGAGGAAAGGCCATACAAATGTGGGGAATGCAGGAAGGGCTTCAACCAGAGGGCCAAACTGATCATCCACCGAATGATCCACACTGAGGAGAGGCCCTATGGATGTCCCCAGTGTGGGAAGAAGTTTCGCACCAGCTCAGAGCTCCTCCTTCACCAGTGCATTCACAGAGAGGAGAGGCCCTTCCTCTGCCCTGACTGCGGGAAGGGCTTCAAGCAGAACTCCCACCTCATCACCCACCAGCACATCCACACTGGGGAGAGGCCCTACGAGTGTCCCCAGTGTGGGAAGAGCTTCACCCAGAGCTCTACATTGACCCAACACCAACGGAGCCACTGGTAAGGGAAGCCCTGAGAGTTCCCCGACTGAGGGAAGAGCTTCATGTGCGTCTCCAAGTTCTCCCCTTATCTAAGTACCCACCTTGGGAAGAGCCCTGCTGACCCACAGTTTGCTGTGATTCATTCTGGGAGGGCACCTGTCCCTTTCCCTGCGTCTGGCAATGATGTGAAGTGGGATTGAACAGTGTGAGGGTCTGGCCATGCCCCATCATTGTATTTGATCCAATCTCAGGTCATTGCCAGGGCCAGGAAAGGGACTCAATCTCTCCCCATGAGAACGGTGTCCTTTCCAGGAAGCCTGGAACAGCCAGTCATTCTTGTTTAATTTTTTCCTTTATATCGTTTGTCTTATCCCTTCTGTTCTTATGTTGTTTTTAATTGTTATTATATTATATTTCTTTAATATTCTTATATTCCTTAATGTTGTTTCTGTTCCTATTTGTTGCTTCTCTTGTTGCTGTTCCTAGTAAATTGTTTTCTTATCCCAGCCTGGGATCTTTGCCTTTTGTACTTTCAGTGGGAGGCTGGAGGGCAGCGAGCAGTGGCACGGTTTTAGTGGGAGCACAGAATTGGGGAATCCCATTCCCAAACCCCGGCCCATGGAAACCGAGCATCCCAGCTGGTGCCAGCCCTGGCTGCCCTGGAACAGCCTTGGGAGCAGGTCCCTGGCTGGGGCTGTGGGAACCTCTTCCCTCTGGTGCCCAGGGACAGAACTGGAGGGAAGGGCTGGAGCTGAGTCAGGGCAGGTTTGGGTTGGATGTGAGGAAAAAGTTTTTCCCCCAGAGGCTGCTGGGGCACTGAACAGGCTCCCAGGGAAAGTCCCAGCTCCAGGGCTCTGGGAGCTCCAGCAGCGTTTGGACAGCGCTGCCAGGCCCAGGCTGGCATTGTTGGGCTGTCCTGTGCAGGGCCAGGAGTTGGACTCGAGGATCCTGGAGACCTCCCAGGGCTTTCTGGGGATGCTAAAGAGCCCTGTGCTCAGAGGCAGTCACAGCCATTCCATGGGGACATCCCAGGGCACCTTGGGCTGCAAAGGCACCCATCTGTCACAGGCACTCCCGGGGGCTCCCCGGTGACATCCCAGGAGTCCCCAGGCTGCCCAAGAGCCGGGATGTCCCAGACACTCCCAGGGCTTCCTGTCAAGGGCAGAGTGGGAGCTTAAGGCAAAAGCTTCATTTCTTTTTTGGAGAAACTCTTCTGAGTCATGAGGTGGAGAAATGACACCCAACAGCCACCATGGATCCTCAAACCCCTCCAGGATGCCTAGACATTTAAAATTCTATTTAAGAGAGGAGACTGGGAGAAGCTGGATCCAATCCTGAGCCCAAAAACTCTATCAAAAGTTTATGCCTAAAAGACTGGACAGGTGAAATTGAACCAAAATGCAATTTATCCTACAGGATTAACAATGAAATAACAAGTATATTACTATAAATACAGCTATGATCAATTCTTATCAGGATTAGAATGCTGTATTTACACCACAGAGAACATTTTTTAAATAAAAAGTTGTTTACACCACAGTATAGGAGCTATAACAATTTTTTTAATATAGTGCTCAAAAAAGCAATTTGGAAGAAAACAAGGGCCTTTTTGGATTTATTTGAGCCCACTGCAGGCATAGTCTCCTGTGCCACAGGAACTGCCTTTCCTGTGTCAGGAACAGGGCAGATCCCGCTGCAGGAAAAGCCCCAGGCCAGCCCCATGACAGTGAAGGCCTCGGGCACAAGTGCAGAGTGCCGTGCTGGCAGCTGTGCCAGGGAGAGCCTGAGGCACCAAAGGCACCTTGGCAGCAGCAGCTGCTCCCAGGCCATGGCCACAAGCCTCCCTTGGCAGCCCGGCCTGGTGGCCAGCACTGCAGAGCTGCTGCTGCTGCTTCAGGGCTCCTTTCTGCCTGGGCTCTGCCCCAGCCCACAGAGTGTGACCTCAGCCCTGAGCCTGGCACAGCCGCTGCGCCTGAGCCCTGCAAAGCCTCAAGGTCACCTGGGCCAGCCTGGCTCTGTCAGCCCCTGGGGAAGGCAGGGCCAGCAAAGGCCACAGAAGGGGCTGCCTTTGCCTGCTGCATGTGGGCTCCAGCAGAGACAAGGAGGAGTCAAGGCAGTGCATGGAGTCCAGGGAGCAGCCCCTTCTCCCATGCAATCCTGGAATGGTTTGCATGGGAAGAGCTCTGCAGTGCTCATCTCATCCAAACCCCTGCCATGAGCAGGGACATCTTTGAGCAGCTCAGGTTGTTCAGAGCCCTGTCCCAGCTGGACTGGAATGTTTCCAGGGATGGGGCATTGGTGACCTCCCTGGGAACCTGTCCTGGTGGATCACCAACCTCACCATCAAAAATTTCCTTCTTATCTCTCCTTATCTGAACCTCCCTTCCTTTAGTTTAAAACCACCACCCTCTGTCCTATTGGGACAGGCCCCACTAAAACCTTTGTCCACCCTTGCATTTCCCATGAGCCGGGTTTCCATGGCAATTGCCATGCCAGGTGACCCAGGGGTGGTGTCCCAGTGAGGGCTGCCATGGAAACAGTGCCCAGCCCTGCCCCTTTCTGTCTGCCTGAGCTGGCCTTTGGCCCTGGCAGTGGCGTTTGCTGCTGGTTCCGCGGGGCCTGAGCAGCCAGCGCGGCACAGGGCAGGTGGCCATGGCACAAGCCCCCAGCAAGGGATCCCCTCTGCCTCTGGGCACTGACACCAGCCCTGAGCAAGGGGCTGCCACAGTGGGCTCAGTGCAGTGTCCATGGCCACAGCCCCTTGCAATGGCCCAGGGCAGCTTGGGATGATGATCCAGCCTCACTCCTGGCCCAGGCCAGGCCTGCAGTGCCCTTTCCCCACAGCCTGGCTGCACAGAAGCACTTCCAGGGCTCTCTGCATTTCCCTTGCCCTCACTCTTGCCTCACTCACACACCTCCCAACAACCCAGCTGGAGCTTTGAGCTGCAAGGAGTTCAAAGCTTGTCTGTCCTTCAGCAGTTGGTCTAATTCTGCCTTCAGCCAACTCTGGATTTGTGTTTATGGCAGAACTTCCTGTGTGTCTCAAACATTCCTTGCATGGTTCTGCCTTGGGGAAGGGGAACCTCCTTGGTGGCACCTTGGGCTTGGCACACACTTGAGGAGATTGTCTGAAACTTAAGAGGTTTAGATTGCTAAAAAAGGAAGAAAACTTCTCTTTTGTCTGAGTGCAGCAGTTCTCCAAGCAAAGCCAGGCCCAGGTGAGTGAGGAGAGACAGGATGGGGTTGGGGAATGTGGAGCAAGGTTGTCCACACTGGGTGAAACATCAAGGCACAGCTTCTCTGAGCAGGCCAGACCTGCCTTAGAGAGTCCCTGGGGTAAAATCCATCACTGAATGCTGCAAACACCTCTTCTCTAAAGAGAAAAATACACCCTTGAAAATAGTAATGTGGATTTCCTAGAAGCTCTTTGAAATCTTAATCCATAACTCTGGGAAAAAAAAACTTCCTAATGAACTGCACCAGACCAGAGGGAAATCAAGGAACAGCCATGGTTTGTCAGGACTTGCTTGATCCCAGTGAGCCCTGTGGTGCATTTGGTGCTGAGCCCTGGAACCTCAAGGCCTAAGAGGAGATTGCACAAACCTTGCCAGGAGTCAAAGTCAGAAGGAAACACCCAAAGTGCCTTAAAGCATTAATGGGTCCCACTATGGACAATCCCCAACCCAGGCTCCTCATGAGGTCTTTAGAGGTTAGAACTGGAGGCCAGGATTGCATAAAAAAACTTTTCAGAGACTTAGTGGCAAAAAGTAGTACTTAAACTTACCCTGAGTACCTTGAAGTATTAATGAGCCCCACTGAGTGTTGTTACTGGCTAAGAATCCCAAGGGACTCATTAAAGCAGATAATTGGGGCCATGATTGCACAAATTTTTCCTACAGTCAGTTTAAAACACCAAGTACCCTAAAAGAACTTTGAGTACTGTGAAGCATTAAAGAGCCCCACTGAGTGTTGTTACTGACAAAGCCTCTCAAGGGACTCATTAAAGCAGAGAATTGGAGGCCAGGATTGCACAAACCTCTCAGAGACTCCAAGGCAAAAGCCAAACCCAAAGTCCTTGGAAAAACCTGCAGTCCCTGGCAGCATGAAGGAGCCCCCCAGGGCCATTGCTGACCAAGGCTCCTTCCCCAGGGACTCCTTCCAGCACATCCTGGAGGCCACTGGCATGGCAGGGGGATGCTGAGGGCAGCACAAGGGGCTGACAGTGCCCAGCCTTGCTGGGGCTGTGCCAGGAGGCCCCAGGGCCTCAGGACAAGGGGTCTCCTCAGTGTCCTTGGTGGCACAGAGGCTGCTGTGGCCCAGGGCACCAAGCCTTGGCTTCTCTTTGTCCCCACCTGTCATCACTGCCTGCAGTTCTCTGCTCTGCCTGGGGCCTGGGGACACTTTCTGTGTCGTGTCCCTCAGTGGGACCCATTAAAACTTCCAGAAACTTTGGATTTTTAATTCACTTTGAGTTGTGGAGAAGTTTTTGATCACTCTCTGAGGGACTGAGTCTGATGTAAACAGCATGAAAGCCCTGAGAGGGTCATTAAAGTCCTTGTGCTGTGTCTGTGCTGCTGGGCTGGGCTCCTGGCACAGAGGATGATTGTGGCAACCAAGAAGAGCTTAAAAATACATTTCTCTGAATGAGCAGCTCTTCTGCCAGCCCAGCAGGGCTGGGGCACTGCCTGCAGCCACCCCGGGCACAGCACACAGGCACAGAGAGCTTCAATCACTCAGGGCTGGGAAGGTGCTGAGAAGGGACTGGGGGAGAATCACTGCCAGCCCTTGGCACAGGAACCTCTGGCTGCAGGACAATGCAGCTGCAGCTCCTGGAACAATCTAAAGCTGCAACATCCCAATGCCTCCAGACTCTGTGAGTATATTCTCTGATTTTGTCTTGTGTAGAGCAGCCAGGGGTGCCCAGGGCTGTGGTGCAGAGCAGGGTCCTGCAGCCCAGGGCGCTGTGCTGGCCCAGGGACTCTGCTGCCTGCCAGGGACAGCTCTCAGCCAGCCCGGGGAGCTGCTGCCAGCACTGGGGGACAAGATCTGGGTGGAAGGAGAGAGCTGGGAAGGTGTGGAAGTGTTCTCTGTGTGTGGTGAGGATGCAGCATTGTTCAGGACTGATCCCGGCATGACATTTAATTCCAGAATATTTCCAAGTAGATTATACAGGGAACACAGTGAGACAGGAGCTGCATAAAAAGAAAAATTCTGCTTTTTCTACTTCTCTGTGTTGCCTGGATGGGAAATTGCACATAGATATTCAGCTCTCAGTTCATGTAATAAAAAACCCCAAGTTTTCTATCAGATTTTATTTAACTTGGCAGTGACAGGAATCAGCACAGGGTGCCTTGCAGGCAGCACTTGGTGTCACTTTTCCAGCCTCCTCAGGGTTGCTCTGACGTTGCCATCAGAACCTGCAGAGCCAGAGCTGGCCCTGGGCAGTGCCTGAGCTGGGAGGGCTCTGCAGGGCAGAGCTGAGCCCCCAGGGCTGGGCTGGGCTCTGGCAGCACTGGCAGGGCCCAGCCCTGGGCACAGGGAAGCAGCTGCAGGCAGGGACAGCTGCAGGCAGCAGAGCCCTGGGCAGGCAGCGGGGGGAAAGTGCCACCAAGCTGTGCTGGTGTATTGAAAGTCCTCTCCAAACTGAACTATTCCATGATTTCATTTTTTTACAGATCCTCATGCCAAGACACAGCAAATGTCCAACAGCAGCTCCATCAGCCACTTCCTCCTGCTGCCATTGGCAGACACGCGGCAGCTGCAGCTCCTGCACTTCTGCCTCTTCCTGGGCATCTCCCTGGCTGCCCTCCTGGGCAACGGCCTCATCATCAGCGCCGTAGCCTGCGGCCACCTCCTGCACAGCCCCATGTTCTTCTTCCTGCTCAACCTGGCCCTCACCGACCTGGGCTGCATCTGCACCACTGTCCCCAAAGCCATGCACAATTCTCTCTGGGACACCAGGAGCATCTCATACACAGGATGTGCTGCTCAAGTATTTTTTTTTGTCTTTTTCATCTCAGCAGAATATTATCTCCTGACCATCATGTGCTATGACCGCTACGTGTCCATCTGCAAACCCCTGCACTACGGGACCCTCCTGGGCAGCAGAGCTTGTGCCCACATGGCAGCAGCTGCCTGGGCCAGTGGCTTTCTCAATGCTCTCATGCACACAGCCAATACATTTTCCCTGCCCCTGTGCCATGGCAATGCCCTGGGCCAGTTCTTCTGTGAAATCCCACACATCTTCAAGCTCTCCTGCTCAAACTCCTACCTCAGGGAAATTTGCCTCCTTGTGTTTTCCATTTCAATAGTGTTTGGTTGTTTTGTGTTCATTGTTTTCTCCTATGTGCAGATCTTCAGGGCTGTGCTGAGGATCCCCTCGGAGCAGGGACGGCACAAAGCCTTTTCCACATGCCTCCCTCACCTGGCCGTGGTCTCCCTGTTTGTCAGCACTGGACCATTTTCTCACCTGAAGCCCCTCTCCATCTCCTCCCCATCCCTGGATCTTGCCCTGTCAGTTCTGTACTCGGTGGTGCCTCCAGCCCTGAATCCCCTCATCTACAGCCTGAGGAACCAGGAGCTCAAGGCTGCAGTGTGGAGACTGATGAATAGATGTGTTCAGGAACTATAAACTGCTGGACAATTTCTTCAAATCATTTGTAATAAAAGCCATGCTTCATACTTCATGTTAGCAATTTGGAGGTTCTTTTTTATTTTTTTTTTTTAAATTCCTGTTTACAAATAAATGTCATTGGTTTTGCCTTTTCTAATTCTGTTCTCTAAACCTCCTCTGTTGCCACAGGCTCTGTCAAGGAGGGGCAGCACTCTTGGTGGTGTTAAAAAAACTGAAGGATTTCCTTTTCAAGTTTTCTGCAGAGATGCCCCTTTAGTTACCTTCTCTGCAGCTGCAGCAGCAATGTCTGTGTGCAGAGCTGGGGGCAGATCAGTGCTGGCACAGCAGCTGTGCCCAGCAGCAGCAGCAGCAGCCCTTGGTGTTGGCAGTGCTGCTGCCGTGGCCCTGCCCCGCTGCCCTGCTGGCCCTGGTGTTGCTGTAGGGCCTGAGTGCTCTCGGGGCCGGGCACAGTGCTGGGGGTGGCAGTGCCGGGGCTGCAGCAGGGACAGGCCATGGGCACTGCTGGGGCAGCGCTGACGCCTCAGGCCAGGGCCTGGGGGCTGCAGGCTCCTTGCCCAGGCTCTCTCCAGAACACTTTGCCCAGGCCAATGCTGAGCACAGAAAAGCCCCGGGAGCAGCCCCAGGCTGGCCGTGGGCAGGCTGGGGGCAAACAGCATGGCTGGGGCTCTGCAAGGTGCCTGGGGGAGACAAGGGGAAGGAGCAGCAGAGCAGGGGCTGATCCATCCCCACTGCGCTGGACACCCCAGGGCAGCGTCCCACAGCGTCCTCATGCACCTGCCAACAACATCCCCCCTCTGCAGCCCTGGCCTCTCCCCCAGCTCACACAGGTGCCGCATCCTTGCAGGCACAGACACGGCAGCACTGCCTCAGGAGCCCCTGTTTGCACTGCCCAGAGCAGGCGTCAGCACCCCCATGGTGTTGGTGTGGGGAGATGAAGCTGAGGGAGCACAAATGCCATCAGCCCCTGGGGCCAGGAAGGGCTGGGGGACAGCAGGGAAACCCCTCAGGTTTGTGGTGGCCTCTGAAGTCACACAGAAAGTTTGTTCCCATCAGCTGGGAGTTTCCTGTGCAACTGCAGACGTTGTTGCTCAGAGCCAGGGCTGCCTGGCAGCCACCCCCAAACTGCCCTGACCATTTCCTTTGCTTCACCTTGGCTTTCTTTACTCTTCCTGCTACAAATTTCTCCCTTTTGCCAATCCCTGTTCCTTCCCCTGAAAACAGCCCATCCCTTTTGCCCTTTTCCTCTCTGGCTCCATACCATTTCCTGTTTGGGAACCATGGGAACGTCCCTTGGGGAGCAGGATCACCCTCCAAGTGCTTCAGGAATTGTCTGCAGCCTCCTGCAGTGCCTCGTGCTGCTCCCTTGCCAGAGGCACCACAGGCCAGGGTGGCCCATCTGGGCTGGTGTGTCTGGCTGTGGGGCTCCCTGTCTGGGCAAGGAGGAGGAGCTGCAGAGGCTCTGCAGGACTGACAGGATGGGCTTGGGGGCTGTGAGGAGAAGCTGAGGGACCTGGGCTGCTGGACTTTCTGAAGAGGAGGCCCAGGGCTCATCCTGCAACTGCTGCAAGGGTGGTTTCCGAGAATCCCAGAATCAGCAAGGTTGGAAAAGACCTTGGACATCATCAAGTCCAACCTGTTCTCTGACACTGCCTTGTCTCCCCTGAGCCTCCTCTTCTCTCGGATAAACAACCCCAGCTCCCTCAGCCACTCCTCTCAGGACTTGTGTTCCAGACCCTTCACCAGCCTTGTTGCCCTTCTCTGGACATGCTCCAGCCCCTCCATGTCCTTCCTAAATTGGGGGGCCCAGAACTGGACACAGCACTCGAGGTGCTGCCCAACCAGTGCTGAGCACAGGGGAAGAATCACTGCCCTGCTCCTGCTGGCCATACCATTCCTGATCCATGGGAGTGCCAGGGATAGTTGAGAGAAATGGTGGTGGGGGGTGGGGACAATGTCTGATTGATTGTCAGCCATGAAGGGTCTTGATTTTCATATCTATTAAGACTGCATTAGCAGGTGCTGAGGGTCCATATCAATTGCTAATAGCTATCTATAAACATGAGAATAAAACTTAACAGGACAAAACCATTTGCTCTGCATTGTTTTCAATATAGTATATTAATTTTGAATACACTTCTGAAATCTGTCTTATTGACCGCACAAGAATTGAAAACCTAAATTTTTCATAGGGGCTGTTTTTGTTTGGATGTTTTGAACAAATGATGATGAGCTTTCTCACAGAGTTCCTGAACTGAAGAGCTCAAGAAACAAGAGGCCTCTGGAGGAGTAAAATTATTCAGTAGCCTCCAAGGGGCTGAGGATCCATCCTCATCAGAGCAGCAATGAACAGAAATGGGCACAGCTTTCTGGCTGCCCATGCTTTGGGATGGGCCCTGGGCCTGGAGCAGGAGCAGCTCTGCAGGGCCCCAAGGCCGCGGCTGTTGTGCTGGCCTGGGCAGATGGGATGGCAGCAGGGGCTGCAGAGCTCTCAGCACCTCAGCCAGAGGGGAGCAGGGCACACAGGGAGCCTCCTTTTCCCTTGGCCCAGCCCCTTCCCCATGGCTGGGGCTGAGTCCTGTCTGAGCTGCAGCTGCTGCTGTGCCCTTGCCAGGGGCTGAGGCCGTGGGGCCCCTGCCCAGAGCAGCCTGGCCTGAGCAGAGCTGTGGGGCCAGAGGCGGCTGGGCTGTGCTGGGGAGAGGCCCTTGGTGCTGCCCAGAGCTCAGGGCAGCTGGCAGAGCTTGGAGGGAGCTGGGCTGGGCTGAGAGAGCCTGGCAGAGAAAGCATCAGTGTCCATCTCAGCCTGGGTGAGCGTGCAGGGGCAGGACTCAGCCCAGGCCTTGTGGGGCAGGGCCAGCGCCTGGGGAAGGCATTGAAAACAGGCAAGGGGCCCAGAGAGGAGGCTGCTCTGTGCCCTTGGTGGCATGGCCAGAGCAGGGAGGGGGCCCAGGACATTTGTCAGCGCCAGCCTCTGTCCCCAGCCCTTGCCAGCCCTGGCTGCTCAGCCCAGGTTTGCGGGGCACTTTGGCTGTGGCCCAGCTCCATCCTCCTGCGGGGCTCAGGGCCTGTTGCCGGCCATGGCCAGCCCTGCGCGGCCTCTCTGCTGGCCCAGAGCCCGGCAGAGCCCGGGGCAGGGCTGTCTGTGCAGGCCCACAGGTGCCCCGGGCTGTGCAGGAGCTGGCAGAGGCTGCCCAGCAGGGAGGCCATGGGGCACAGAGCCCCAAGGCTGCTGTGGGCACCACGGCACAGGGGCCCTTCCCAGCCGCAATGCTCCTGTCCTGCCCTGGGCCTGCACAGGGGCTGTGGCACCATGGCTGGGCCAGCGCCGCACAAAGGGGCCACGCAGCCGCTGCCGGGGCTGACAGCAAGGCCAGGCACACACAGGGAATTGCTGGGCATGGCCTGCAATGCTGGGCAGGCCTGACTGTGCCAAAGGCACAGCTCAGCTGCCCTTGGTGGCTGCAGGAAAGTCCAGAGCCCAAAGAGCCTCCATGGCTGTGCTGGAGACCAAGGCTGCAGGAGGGAAAGGCAGGGCTGCTGTGGGATGGGCAGGGGATTGAATTCCAGCACACACCTCAGTTCTCTGATGATCCCAGCACCATGCTGGTCCCTGTTTCAGACTGGAGCAGAGCAGATGTTGATGGGACAGGAGCCCTGCTGGGCTGTCAGGGACCTGCAGCTTGCAAGGTGCTCTGCTCTCCATCAGCTCCTCTCTGAGAGATGCCAATCCCAGCTCAGCCCCTCAGGGCACAAGTGGCACTGCCTGTTCATGGGCAAACAGCTGATGTCTGCCTGGAAAGGGGCATAGGTTTTTAATACCTGTTAGTTTCATGATATACAAGCCCATTTTTATTATCCAGGTCATTTGATTACTTTTAAGAAGTGGCAAAATTTTCCCACCAATTTAAGGGATTTCCTGGATCTGCTGGATTCTGCTGGTGGTAGGAGAAAAAATACTGACCTTCCCTTCTACATTAGCCAACAACATTCAGTCTAATATTTCATGGCCCTCTTCTTTAAGGTGTTTCCAGCTGTCCTTTTTGAATGGTCATGTCTAAGGACATCTTTTCATACAGAGCAGCTGGATCTATGTCCTTCCTGTTGCTCCCAGATTTCTTTCTGCAGCTGTTCTCTGGTCATTCCAGTGCATCTGCATTGACTGGCTTCATGCTTTGAGCTTCAGGGAATTACCCAATCTTTCAGAAGTTTAAATAACACATTAGTCAGCATCTTAGTTGTATTTATATATTTATATCACTTCTTATGTCTTGGTCAAAAATTCTTCTTGTATGGCAATCCCTTGTGGATGGTGGACATGTCAGATATTGCTGGGATGTCACAAGGTTTATTAAATTTTGTCATGTTCACATTTTTTATGTTGGCTGAACCATTAAAAATTGATCTGATCACGAAAAAGACCCTCTAACTAATTAAAGTTACAAAGTGGTATGTTTATCAACACTGGCAGGTGGCAGAGGAGTCATCTCCAAAAGGCGTTGACTGTGCCGAACAAGGTTTTTTGCCCTCTATTTCCCAAAATCTTACATACAATACAGGTGCATCACCTCCCATCCCCTCTCTGTATATAATGAGGCTATTAGTTCTTCACACATGCAGAATTCTTCTCTTGAATTGGGTTGGTGGTCTCGAATTGAGTCAGTGGTCTCAAAGGATGAAGTCAGGAGAGTCTTCATCAGGTCTCTGTGACCCTCTGGCACGACCCAAGGTCCCCTGCTTTGTGATTGATTGACATAAAGTCCAGGTGCTGGTCATTGTTCTTACTGGTTTCAATCTGTTCTTATAATGGTTCACTTACTGCACTTTCTTCTATAAACAAGCTCATAATGGCAAACAATACAGCAATTAGCTCCAGCTTAAGCATGGGAGAATCATTAACCTATCATTTTCTAACTTACACCCTGACCAATATAAATTACTTCCATCGCTTAGCTAAAATCTTAACTCTTTAAAATCATGATTCAGTGCCCCCGAAACGTTGGGGTGCCCCCTGAATGTCGGGGTGTCCCCCCACAGCCCCCCCACCACTGAGGGTCATCTGTGTCTATGTCAACCAGGAGAACACGACCATGGCCATCATCTTCTCCTGGCCCGTCAGGGTGAGAGGGGACTGGGTACCCCCCAAATCACCTGGGTACCCCACAAAAATCACATGGATACCCCCCAGAATCTCCTGGATCTTTCCAAAAATCACCTGAAATCAGCAATAATCACACCCTGAGAACACCTCAAAACCACCTCTTAAAACCACCCCAAAACCACCCCCCAAAAATACCCAAAAACCACACCAGAAACACCACCCAAAACACCCTAAAAACACCCCCCAAATCACCCCAAAACCACTTAATATGCCCCAAAACCAACCCCAAAACACCCCCCAAACACCCCAAAATTTCACCTGGATACACCCAAAAATCACCTGAGTACCCTCAAAATCTCCTGGATACATCTGGGTATCCCCCCAAATTACCTGAGTACCCCCAAAAATCTCCTCAATTCCCCTCCAAATGACCTGGGAACCCCAAAATTACCTAGGTACCCCCAAAAAATCACCTGGATACATCTTGATATTCCCCCAGATCACCTTGGAACACCCCCCAAAACCACATGGATCCTTCCCAAAATCACCTGGATACACCTGGGTACCTCCCGGAATCACCTGAGTACCCCAAAAATCACCTGGGTACCCCCAAAAGCACCTGAATACTCCTAAATGTCACCTAGGTACCCCCCAAAATCACCTGGATATTACCTAAAACCCACCTGGCTACACCTGGGTACCCCCCAAATCTCCTGGGTCCCTCCCCAAAATCACCTGGGTATTCCAAAAATCACCTGGATTCTTCCCAAAAATCACCTGGGTACCGCCCCCCCTGCCAAAACCACCTGGATACACCTGGGTATTCCCCCAAATCACCTGGGTCCCCCCAAAAAATCATCTGGATACCCCCCAGAAGTCACCTGGATACAACTGGGACTCTGAAAAATCACCTGCGTATCCCCAAAATTGCCTGTGTACCCTCAAAAACCTCCTTGGAACCCCAAAAATCACCTGGATCCCCCCCCAAATCACCTGGATCGTCCCAAAAATTGTCTGGGCACCCCTCAAATCATCTGGATCTCCCCCCAAATATGCCTGGGTACCCCATAAACCACCTGGGTACCCCCACAAATCACCTGGATACTGCCAAAGTCACTTGGGTACACCTAGGTACCCCAAAAATCATCTGAGTATCCTCAAAAATCACCTGAGTATTCCCAAAAAATCACCTGGATACACCTGGGCACCCCCAAAAATTCTTGGGCCCCTGCCCAAACTGGTGGTTGTGAATCCCCACTGCTTTTGACTGGGTAGATGCCGTGTCCCATTTATCCCATTGACTTGAATGGGTAGACCTGGTGTCCTGTTTACCCCCATTTATCCCTAGTAACCCTTCCCAGTGCTCCCAGTAATGCCCTGGAGCACCCAGTACCCCCTTTTAGTCACTCTCAGTGCTCCCAGTAACCCCAGTTCTCCCCCTTAGCCACTCCCAGTGCTCCCAGTAACCCTTCCCAGAGTGCCTAAAGTTTGCTCAGTTTCCCGCATTTCTCCCTCCCAGTGCTTCCAATTCCCCCCCAATACTTCCAGTTCCTCCCCCAGAGCTTCTCCTTAGCCCTTCCCAGTGCTCCCAGTTTAACCAGTAACCCTTCCTGATCAAGCTCTATTAATGGGTAGACCTGGTGGCCGTAAAATCCCCTTTGACTTAAAAGGAGGTAGACCTGGTATCCCTAAATCCCCATTGACTTTAATTGGGTAGACCTGGTGTTCCTAAATCCCCTTTGATGTTATAAGGGTAGACTTGATGTCTTTTTCCACCCATTGCTTCCAAAGGGTAGACCTGATGTCCTTCCTCCTCCATTAACTTCAATTGGTAGACCTGATGTATTTTCTCCTCTATTCATTTCACAGGGTAAACCTGATATCCCAAACATTTTGGGGTTAAACCCACCAATTTCAGAGTTGGATGTTCCCAATTTTTGGTGGGAAAATGCCCCAAATTTTGATCTTTTTCCCCCACAGGTGAACCCAGAGTGCCCAGAGCTGAGGGCAACGCTGGATGGCTCTGGCCTGGCTGTTACTGTTAGGTCGGATGGGACATACACACACACACATGATCAGGATCCAAAATGGAAGAAGTTTTTATTCTGCATGATCTCCAGCTTATCTCTCTATCTTCTCTCTTAACAAAGTGTGATCTTAAGCAATTGGCTACATCACAATAACTTATTGTATTCCTTGGTGCAAAGCAATTAGTGTCAATATAATTGGCAAAAGTTTTACAGAAAGTTAAGAAGGCACATATACACATTTACTTATGCACGTAGTCTAACTTACAGAAATTTTCATGTATCTTTTTTATTCAGTTCCCATGCTGTGGTGGTTTTGACCAGCAAGTGAGTTTTCAGAAAGTTCAGGAAAGAACCAATTGAAAGTAGTTACATCTCCATGGACGTACAGGGTTTAAATATCATTCTAACATCTGTGAGCTGCAGAGAGACAGAGAGAGAAAGACCTTGAGCAGATTTAACCCTTTCCTGGCAACATGAAGCTTTCAGAACTCCAACCCTTTCCCAGAGGGAGAGAAGAAGATCAGAGTGATTTAAAATGTAGAGAGACAGCATGATACGCTCAGCAAAAGAACTGATAAAGGTTATCTGGAGAGGGGATTGAGGAAGTGGACATTTTTGATTGGACTTCTCTAGGTGTTAACCATGGAGAAATGGACTATTTCTTGTAATGCATTGATGCTGTTTTTGGGAATGCTGTTCTAGCTGAAGGTAATAGACTGATGTAATTGAGATTTCATTGAGGATGTTGTAGAGGAAGTTCCCCAGCTCCTGAGATAAAAAGAGGTCTCAGCTGTCTGAGAGGCAGATTTGGCCCTTTAGCTCTAGTAAAAGGAGGTACCTTGAGAGAGAGACAATTTTAAAGATAGAAGAAGAGGATCTTTGTGAAATACTAAAAAAGGCATTCTTAAACAAATACCCCAAATATGCTGAGAGGCCCATGAGTAGGCAAGAGAAAGGCTGCTCATGGGTGAGATGGCACAATCTGCAAAATTCCAGGCGGTTGCAGGTTTGTGACATTGGGAGCCACCAGACTGTTTCTTGTGGCGAATGTCTTCATGGACTCCAGAGAGACTCCTCTCCCAAGGTGATAAAAGATTATGTTTAAATAGTTGAAACTGACTGAAAATCACAGGTTTTGTCTCTCTATGTTGGTTATGGGAAAGTGAACAGTTTGTGGGAGAAAGGGAAGTGTTTTGAAGTTTCAATTTCTTTTTTTTCCCTTTATTCTTTAGAGTGTGTAAATAAACTATCTTTGTAACTTTGGAAGTTCAGGCCTGTTTTACTGTTGTATTTTCTCCTAGTCCAACTATCACAGGAAACCAGGTCTACCCAATTAAAGTCAATGTGGATTTAGGGACACCAGGGCTGTGCATTAATAGGGCTTGATTGGGAAGGGTTACTGGTTAAACTGGGAGCACTGGGAAGGGCTAAGGGGAAGCACTGGGGGAGGAACTGGAAGCACTGGTGGGGAACTGGAAGCACTGGGAGGGAGGAAAGGGAAACTGAGCAAACTGGGAGCACTGGGAGGGGTTACTTGGAGGACTGGGTGGGCAAACAAATCAAACTGAAACTATTCCTCGGAGCGCTGGAGGTAGCTAAAAGGGGGCACTGGGGTTTCTGGGAGCACTGGGAGTGGCTGAGGGTGGGCACTGGAGTTACTGGGAGCCCTGGAGCATTACTGGGAACACTGGGAAGGGTTACTTGGGATAAATGGGGGTAGACAGGACATGAGGTCTACCCATTAAAGTCAATCAGGTAAATGAGACACCAGGTCTACCCAGTCAAAGCAATGGGTTTCACAACCACCAGTTTGGTGGTTTGTGTTTTTGCCACTTAAGATTATTTGGGGTACCCAGGTTTATCCAGGTGACTTTTGAGGGATTCCCAGGTAATTTTGGGGGGTACCCAGGTGATTCGGGGGAGTACCCAGATGTATCCAGGTGATTTTTTGGGGAGTACCCAGGTGATTTTTTTGGGTTTCCCATGGTTTTCAAGGTGGTTTCTGGGGTACCAGGGTTATTTGGGGGGGGAGCCAGGTGATTTTTTGCTGTTCCCAGGGGTCCCCACTCACCCTGATGGGCTGGGAGAAGATGAAAGCCACCGTCGCATCCTCCCAGTCAACGTGGACACAGATGACCCTCAGCAGCAGGGGGGCTGTGGGGGGACACCCCAACATTCAGGGGGCACCACAAAACTCCAGCGGAGGGCCCCAGGGGTGGGAGGGAGCTTCGAGTTACCTCAGGAGAGGATGCAGTGCAGGTACACCCAGATGCTTTGGTCTGTGGGGTCGGTGAAGACGGCATTCTGCACCAGCTCCAGCTCTGGGGAGGGGCAAAGGGGGCACCCCAAAATCTCAGGGGGGCAGCCAGAGGACACCCCATGGTCTGAACGGGGGCACCCAGGTCTGTAGGGACTCAGGTGTACCCATTGAACCCAATGGGGATTTTTAGGGACAAGAGGTCCACCCATTAAAACCAATGGGGATATTTAGGGTCAACAGGTCCAACCTCTTGATCCAATGAGGATTTAGGGACAACAGGTCTAGTCATTGAAACCAAAGGGGATTTAAGGACATGGGGTCTACCCATTAAAATCAAGAGGGATTTTTTGGAGACCATGTCTATTAAGGGCAATGGGGATTTGGGGAAACCAGGTCTACCCATTCAAAGCAACGGAGATTTAGAGACACCAGATTTACCTTATTAAAGTCAAAGAGATTTTTGAGACACCAGGTCTAGCCACTAATGTGGGGAATTTGGAAAATTATGCCCAGGCATTAATTGTTAATTAGGGACATCAGGTATACCTATTAAAACCAATGGGGATTTAGGGACACCAGGTCTATCCATTAACAACAACAGGGATTTTAGGAACATCAGGTCTACCCATTAAGGACAACTGGGATTTAGGGTCATCAGGTCTACCCACTGAAACCAATGGGCTCAGTGGGACACTGTGTTGACCCCTTAATGTGGGGAGTTTAGGAAATCAAGCCAAGCCATTGATGTGAATGGGAATTTTGGGACATCAGGTCTACCTCCATTGGGGGATTTAGGACACCAGGTCTACCCATTGCCAACTGTAAGGACATCAGGTCTACCATTGAAGTCAATGGGGATTTAGGGACAGCGGGTCTACCCATCCAACCCAACTGAGCTCAACTTCAAGCAAGGGGATGGAGAATTTTTAGGATAGGATCCCACCAAAAATCTGGGAATTTTTCCCAGGGAATCTCTCATCTTCCTTCAGCCTTTTGGGGGGCAGTGTCCCAGTCTGGCTCTTCCTGCAGTTCCTGGTGAGCACCAGGAACTGCAGCCAGTGGTGCCAGGCTGAGAAGTTGGAGAAGTTGCTGCTGCCAGTTGCTGCCCTGGAAAAGGCCAGCTTGGCATCGGGGTCCTGCCCAGCCACCAGTGCCTCCCGGTGGTCCCAGGAGCAGACTGGGATGGCACCAGTACAAACCAGTAAGTACTGGGAGCTTCCCCTGAGCCCCTGCAGCCTGAGGTGGCAGCTCACAGTATAAACCAGTAAGGGTTAATACACTCAAACCCATTTCCAGTATGGGGTGTTTGGGCACCAGGTCTACCCTATTGAAGTCATTGGGAATTTTAGGAAATCAGGTCTACCCATGAAAGGCAGGTCTAAAGGTTCCCAGTATGGTCTTGGGGACCCCACTTCTACCATGTTTATACTGGGAGGGCACCAGTATAAACAAGTAAGCACTTGGAGCCACCCCCAATCCTCTGAGCCCTGTGGGGGAAGCTCCCAGTATAAACCAGCAAGGCCAGCACAACCTGAAGTCACTCCCAGTAGGTCCCAAGCCCCATCCCAGTATAAACCAGTGCCTCCCAATATAACCCAGTACATCCCAGTATAACCCAGTATAAAATAATGCCCCCAGCATACCATTCCTGTACAAATGAGTATAAAACAGTGCAAACCAGTGTAACCTGGTATAACCCAGTAAATCCCATCATCCCATCCCAGTACAAACTAGTAAAACCCAGTACAAACCAGTAAAACCCAGTAACTCCCAGCACCCCATCCCAGTATAACCCAGTATAAACAATGCCCCAAACACCCTCTCCCAGTATAAACCAGTATAACCCACAGTCGGCCACCAGTTACTCCCCACCAGCAAGGGGTGCTCACTCATATGTAGCTCCCTCTCCATGTAAAACCCAGCACCCCATCCCAGTACAAACCAGTAAAACCCAGTGCAAACCCAGTAATCCTCCTGTGTTAAATCATGTGAAGGATGCTGCTGAAAGGGCATTTCAGATCATGCCCACTAAAGATCCTAGGCAGAGTTCTAGCTGAATTAAACAATGCCCTTCTGAGCCTTTCCTAGATTTTATAGATAGACTTCATGCAGTGGTGGAAAACCAGAGAGAGGACCAGGAGTTGCAACAGAAGATGATCCTGGAAGTGGCACAAAGCCACTTGGTGCCTGGAAGTGGCACAAAGCAATGCCAATGATGTCTGCAAGAGGATCATCTCCGGGCTTCTGGTTGCTCCACCTCCAACCCTGGACCTCCTCACTGAGACCTGCACCAAGTGAGCCATGAGGGACCCAGATGAACAGCGGAAAGGGTCTGGGCTCAGAGGCCGGATTGCAGCACCAGCCACCATTCCAGCTGGACCACCAGTGGCTGGGAGGGTCAAATGTTTCCAGTGTGGGTGGGAGGGACATGTGATGTGCTTTTGTCCCTTTAAGAATAAAACATCACACACACTGGTGGGAGCAGTGGGGCAGGAGGAGAAAGGGAACATTCCAGTTCCCAAAAAACTAGGGGAGGAGTGTGAGCTTCTCCCACGTGATGAGAAAAATGGGACAGGTCACCGGGTGTGAGAGTTGGCCCAAAGACCTTCAATATGTCTCACGTTTTCATCGTGGAAAAGAAGCTTTGGGGGAAGAGGGGCTGGGACCCCAAAAGCTGATGAGCTGCTGCCGACCAGCCAGGTGTGTTGACTCAAGTCTTGCTGCTGGATCTACATCCTGCAAGCACAATGGAGGCCACAATACACTGCCTCCTGTGAGCCAAATCACCTGTACCTGGACTGAAGGGGCCAGCTTGTCCTGTTCTCCCCATTGTGCATGGGCCTTGATCACGAGAGTTTCTCCCCGCTGTCTTTGCTCTGGCCAGCTGCCTTCAATTCAGAAAGACCTACATATTCAGCCTCGGAGGAGACCCCTCTGGAGGCCTCCCCAGGGAAAACAGAATCCATTAGCAATGCCACGAGGACTGCAAAGGTGGTCTATTGGCTAAAAGGAGCTATGAGAACCCGTTTCTCATCCGTTGGTAGCTATTTCCCCATCTTTTTTATCTCTCTCTCTCTGTCCTTCTCTCTCTCTCTCTCTGTTCTTCTCTCTCTCTCTCTCTCCACTGTTTACTCCCTCTCTGTTCTCTCTCTCACTATCACATAAATTTTGTGGGCACATCGAAAAAAGGTGCACTGATTTTGGTTAAACTGCACTCTCATTCCCACTTTTGCACTGTAAAACCACTACAAACTCAGCTAATATTAAGAGCGGGTCATAACAGCCCCCCAATAAAAGAAAAACATAGAGGGGCATGGAGGCTCAGGAGAGACCTCATCACTCTCTACAACTCCCTGACAGGAGGGGGAACCCAGGTGGGCATTGGGCTCTTTTCCCAGGGAACAGTGACAGGACAAGAGGAAACAGCCCTAAGCTGTGCAAGGGGATGTTAAGGCTGGACATTAGGAAATATTCTTCACAGATAGGGTGACTGGGCATTGGAATGGGCTGCCCAGGGAAATGGATAAGTCACCGTCCTTGGAAGTGTTTAAGGAAAGACTGGATGAGGCACTCAGTGCCATGGTCTGGGTGACAAGGTGGTGTTGGGTCACAGGTTGGACTTGATGCTCTCCAAGGTCTTTTCCAGCCTGGTGGATTCTCTGATGATGGTGACACTGCAGGGCCCTGGGGAAGCAAGGGGCCATTGTGACACTGCAGGGCCTGGTGGCACTGAGAGGACCAGAGTGACACTGTGTATGACATGGCACCATAGAGCCAAGGGGCCATTGTGACACTGTGGGGCTGAATGGAAGCAAGGAGTCCATGGTGACACTCTGGGGCCTGGTGGAACCACAGAGGCCACAGTGACCCTGTGGGGCCTTGTTGAACCAAGGGGCCATTGTGCCACTGCAGAACCAAGGAGAGCCTTGGGAGAGCCTGGGGCCCAATGGAATCCAGGGGCCATTGTTCCATTGCAAGGACTCTTGGAACTGAGGGAACCAGTGTGACACTGGGGTGCCCCATGGAACCAAGGGTCCCTGGTGACACTGCAGGATCTTGTGTGACCAGGGCTCCATTGTGACACTGCAGCACCAAGGAATTCATGGTGGCCCTCTGAGGCCTGATGGAACCAAGAGGCCCCTGTGACACTGCAGGGCCTTGTGGAACCCTGCAGAGCATTGGGACAGAGCAGGACCTGGTGTCATGATGGGGCCATTGTGACACTGCAGGGCCCCATGGAACCAAGGGGCCAGGGTTGCTCCTCAGGGACTCCTGGAATGAAGGAAACATGTTTGAGACCTGTGTGGTCTCCCTTGGGACCAAGAGGCCATTGTGACACTGTGGAAGCAAGGAGACCATTGCTGCACTGCCAGACCTCATGGAACCAAGGAGCCATTGTGACACTGCAGGGCAAAAGGATCCAAGGGACTTTGTGACACCAAGGGGTCCCATGGAAGCAAAGGGACATTGTGGCACTGAGAGGCCTCATGGAATTATGGAGACCATTGTGAAACTCTAGGGCCTCATGGAACCATGGTGACACCAAGTTGGCTGGGAGTGTTGATCTGCTGGAGGGCAGGAGGGCTCTGCACTGGGGCCTGTATAAGCTGGATCCAAGGGCCAAATCAAACAGTGTCAAGTTTAACAAGTCCAAGTGCCGGGTCCTGCACTTTGGCCACAACAACCCCTGCAGCACCACAGGCTGGGGACAGAGTGGCTGGACAGCAGCCAGGCAGAAAGGGACCTGCAGGGACTGATGGACAGCAGGCTGGACATGAGGCAGCAGTGTGCCCAGGTGGCCAAGAAGGCCAATGGCTCCTGGCCTGGATCAGGAATGGTGTGGCCAGCAGGAGCAGGGCAGTGATTCTTCCCCTGTGCTCAGCACTGGTTGGGCAGCACCTCGAGTGCTGTGTCCAGTTCTGGGCCCCACTAATTTAGGAAGGACATGGAGGGGCTGGAGCATGTCCAGAGAAGGGCAACAAGGCTGGTGAGGAGTGTGAAACACAAATCCTGTGATGAGCAGCTGAGGGAGCTGGGGTTGTTTATCCTGGAGAATAAAATGCTCAGGAGAGACAAGGCAGTGTCAGGGCACAGGTTGGACTTGATGATGTCCAAGGCCATTTCCAACCTTGCTGATTCTGGGATTCTCTGAAACCACCCTTGCAGCAGTTGCAGGATGAGCCCTGGGCCTCCTCTTCACAAGGTCCAGCAGCCCAGGTCCCTCAGCTTCTCCTCACAGCCCCCAAGCCCATCCTGTCAGTCCTGCAGAGCCTCTGCAGCTCCTCCTCCTTGCCCACAACAGGGAGCCCCACAGCCAGACACACCAGCCCAGATGGGCCCCCCTGGCCTGTGGTGCCTCTGGCAAGGGAGCAGCACGAGGCACTGCAGGAGCCTGCAGACAATTCCTGAAGCACTTGGAGGATGATCCTGCTCCCCAAGGGACGTTCCCATGGTGCCAAGTCAGGAACTGAAATGGGGAGTGGGACCAGAGGGGAAAGGGAAACCAGGGATGGGCTGTTTGCAGGGGAGGGAACTGGGGCTGGCAAGAGGTAGAAATTTGTAGCAGGAGGAGTAAAGAAAGCCAAGGTGAAGCAAAGGAAATGGTCAGGGCAGTTTGGGGGTGGCTGCCAGGCAGCCCTGGCTCTGAGCAAAAACGTCTGCAGTGACATAGAAAACAACACAGCTGATGGGAACAAACTTTCTGTGTGACTTCAGAGGCCACCACAAACCTGAGTGGTTTCCCTGCTGTCCCCCAGCCCTTCCTGGCCCCAGGGGCTGATGGCATTTGTGCTCCCTCAGCTTCATCTCCCCACACCAACACCATGGGGGTGCTGACGCCTGCTCTGGGCAGTGCAAACAGGGGCTCCTGAGGCAGTGCTGCCGTGTCTGTGCCTGCAAGGATGCGGCACCTGTGTGAGCTGGGGGAGAGGCCAGGGCTGCAGAGGGGGGATGTTGTTGGCAGGTGCATGAGGACGCTGTGGGACGCTGCCCTGGGGTGTCCAGCGCAGTGGGGATGGATCAGCCCCTGCTCTGCTGCTCCTTCCCCTTGTCTCCCCCAGGCACCTTGCAGAGCCCCAGCCATGCTGTTTGCCCCCAGCCTGCCCACGGCCAGCCTGGGGCTGCTCCCGGGGCTTTTCTGTGCTCAGCATTGGCCTGGGCAAAGTGTTCTGGAGAGAGCCTGGGCAAGGAGCCTGCAGCCCCCAGGCCCTGGCCTGAGGCGTCAGCGCTGCCCCAGCAGTGCCCATGGCCTGTCCCTGCTGCAGCCCCGGCACTGCCACCCCCAGCCCTGTGCCCGGCCCCGAGAGCACTCAGGCCCTACAGCAACACCAGGGCCAGCAGGGCAGCGGGGCAGGGCCACGGCAGCAGCACTGCCAACACCAAGGGCTGCTGCTGCTGCTGCTGGGCACAGCTGCTGTGCCAGCACTGATCTGCCCCCAGCTCTGCACACAGACATTGCTGCTGCAGCTGCAGAGAAGGGAACCAAAGGGGGATCTCTGCAGAAAACTTGGCTGGGAGATCCTAGAGTTTCTGTAAAGCCACCAAGAGCACAGACCCTCATTGACACAGTCTGTGGCCACAGGGAAGGTGTGGAGAAACAAAATGTGTAATGGCACTAACAATGAGATTTTTTTGTGAAGAAGATTAAAAAAGCTAAACAAGAAAAAGGACCTCCAAAATAACTCAACAAGGTTTATCAAAGATGACTTTTATTACAAGTGATTTGCAGAAATTGGCCAGCACTTTAATGTTCCTGAACACATCCAGTCATCAGTCTCCACACTGCAGCCTTGAGCTCCTGGTTCCTCAGGCTGTAGATGAGGGGGTTCAGGGCTGGAGGCACCACCGAGTACAGGACTGACAGGGCCACATCCAGGGATGGGGACGAGATGGAGGGGGGCTTCAGGTAAGTAAAAAAGCCAGTGCTGATGAACAGAGAGACCACAGCCAGGTGAGGGAGGCAGGTGGAAAAGGCTTTGTGCCGTCCTTGCTCCAAGGGGATCCTCAGCACAGCCCTGAAGATCTGCACATAGGAGAAAACCATGAACACAAAACAACCAAACAGCAAGCAGGTACTTACTGCAAGTAGCCCAACTTCCCTGAGGCTGGAGTGTGAGCATGAGAGCTTGAGGATGTGTGGGATTTCACAAAAGAACTGGCCCAGGGCATTGCCATGGCACAGGGGCAGGGAAAATGTATTGGCTGTGTGCAGCAGTGAGTAGAGAAAGCCACTGGCCCAGGCAGCTGCTGCCATGTGGGCACAAGCTCTGCTGCCCAGGAGGGTCCCGTAGTGCAGGGGTTTGCAGATGGACACGTAGCGGTCGTAGCACATGATGGTCAGCAGGAAATACTCTGCTGACATGAAAAAGAGAAAGAAAAAGAGCTGAGCAGCACATCCTGTATAGGAGATGTGCGTGGTGTCCCAGAGGGAATTGTGCATGGCTTTGGGGACAGTGGTGCAGATGCAGCCCAGGTCGGTGAGGGCCAGGTTGAGCAGGAAGAAGAACATGGGGCTGTGCAGGAGGTGGCCGCAGGCTACGGCGCTGATGATGAGGCCGTTGCCCAGGAGGGCAGCCAGGGAGATGCCCAGGAAGAGGCAGAAGTGCAGGAGCTGCAGCTGCCGCGTGTCTGCCAATGGCAGCAGGAGGAAGTGGCTGATGGAGCTGCTGTTGGACATTTGCTGTCTCTGGACACAGGGAAAAAGAGAAAAAGAGAAAAAGAGAAAAAGAGAAAAAGAGAGTGAGGTATTTGAGGAGATACCTGTAATAAAAATCAAAGCAAATTACCGTAAACCCTCCTCTATATCATGGACATGCTTCTGTGTTTACGAGTTCTTCAGGTTTTTTTAAGCTCTACCCCATATTACACCTGGTATTCTTGGATATCAAACTCTCTGCATTTCTGCTTTCCTCTAGGGAAAACAGAGGTAATTCTGTGAGGCAAACTGATGAGTGGAGAGTGAGGGGACATGGTCTGTCATTCTGACCTGTTGAGAGTTTTTCTGGGTTTTAGCTTTTCTCAGGTGGAGGGTGATCAGCTTCCCATTTTTCCCTAAAAAATCACCAGGTACTGCTGAGAGCAGATGGATCCACCACAGCCCAGCTCCACATTTCTAGCCAAATACTCACGTTGCTCATTTCACCACCCCAACAGCATTTTCAGTGTCACAACACCTCTGCCTTTCCCCGTGGGCCTTTCAGAGAACACAAAGATGGTTCAGGACAGGTTTGCATCCTGCATTGAAGCTCCCAGCTTGCACTGAAATCTCAGGGAGACTCCCAAGTGTCCTTAGGATGGCATTGGACTAAGGGAGATGCAGCTCCTGCCCTGGCTGCACTGACAGCATTGCCCACAGCCGGGCACTGGGGACAGCGTCACCCTGAGCCAGCTGTGCCCCCTGCCAGAGCCCCCCAGTGCCGGGCAGCTGCTCCCAGCCCTGTGCTCTGCAGAGGGAACTGGGCCCGGGGCTGCACAGCTGCCCCACAGCTCTGCTGCAGCTCTGCCTGCACAGGAGGGGCTGCACGCCTTGGAGCCCCGGCCCTGAGGGCAGAGGCTTGGCTGGGGGACAGGAGGGAGGGGGCTTGTTCAGAGGGAGGGGCTGCACTGCAGGGGCTCCTATGGAGATCTCTGAACTCTCCCTGCCACCACATTTCTGGGGTTTGTTTTCTCTCATTTCCCGATCTTCTCTCTGCTTCCTGCAGATTTTCCTCCTGCAGGTGTTTCCCTGTGCCTGAGCTCTCCCTGCCAGCACTCCCAGAGCCCAAATCTCTGTGCACTCTCCTTGGCCCTACAGAACCCTGCTTGTTTGCAGGGCACTGGCTGGGGGCAGGTTCTGTTTGCAGCTTGGAGAAAGGACAGCTCAGACTAAGCCTGATCACTGGGAGTTAAATTTGTCCCAGGGATTTGCAAAAATAATGATACCTTTCTGATTTGTTCTCCCTCTACCCCATTATCTAATATTAGGAAATATATAAAAAACTAGATCATAGATAATTAGATAATATTAATAGTCTTAAGAAATAATCTTAAGAGTAGACTTAACAATTGTCCTTGTTTTAAAATAATTCCTTGCCTCGGAAATATTTGGGGAGTGGGCAGAAGCTCTGTGTGTCAGAGCTTCATGAGCATTACACCTCCCCTGCACCAGAAATACTCAGGGAGTTGTACTCACAGAGTCTGATGTTGCAGCTTGAGGAGATCACTGCAGGAGCTGCAGCTGCATTGTCCTGCAGCCAGAGGTTCCTGTGCCAAGGGCTGGCAGTGATTCTCCCCCAGTCCCTTCTCAGCACCTTCCCAGCCCTGAGTGATTGAAGCTCTCTGTGCCTGTGTGCTGTGCCCGGGGTGGCTGCAGGCAGTGCCCCAGCCCTGCTGGGCTGGCAGAAAAGCTGCTCATCCAGAGAAATGTGTTTTTAAGCTCTTCTTTGTTACCAGAATCATCCTCTGTTCCAGGAGCCCAGCCCAGCAGCACAGACACAGCACAAGGACTTTAATGACCCTCTCGGGGCTTTCATGCTGTTTGCATCAGACTCAGTCCCTCAGAAAGTGATCAAAAAACTTCTCCACAACTCAAAGTGAGATTCAAAATCCAAAGTTTCTGGAAGTTTTAATGGGTCCCACTGAGGGACACGACACAGAAAGTGTCCCCAGGCCCCAGGCAGAGCAGAGAACTGCAGGCAGTGATGACAGGTGGGGACAAAGAGAAGCCAAGGCTTGGTGCCCTGGGCCACAGCAGCCTCTGTGCCACCAAGGACACTGAGGAGACCCCTTGTCCTGAGGCCCTGGGGCCTCCTGGCACAGCCCCAGCAAGGCTGGGCACTGTCAGCCCCTTGTGCTGCCCTCAGCATCCCCCTGCCATGCCAGTGGCCTCCAGGATGTGCTGGAAGGAGTCCCTGGGGAAGGAGCCTTGGTCAGCAATGGCCCTGGGGGGCTCCTTCATGCTGCCAGGGACTGCAGGTTTTTCCAAGGACTTTGGGTTTGGCTTTTGCCTTGGAGTCTCTGAGAGGTTTGTGCAATCCTGGCCTCCAATTCTCTGCTTTAATGAGTCCCTTGAGAGGCTTTGTCAGTAACAACACTCAGTGGGGCTCATTAATACTTCAGGATACTCAAAGTTTGTTTAAATACTTGGTTTTTTGTCACTGAGTCTAGAGAAGTTTGTGCAATCTGCCTCAAAATCTACTTTAATGAGTCCCTTGAGATTCTTGGCCATGACACACTCAGTGGGCTCTTCATATGCTTCTGAGTACTCAAGATTAATTTAAGTAACTTTTTTTTGTCACATCCTCTGAAGAGGTTTTTGTGCAATCTTGGCCTCCAGTTCTCTCCTCTACAGACCTCATGAGGAGCCTGTGTTGGGCATTGACGATTTTGGGACCCATTAATTCATCAAGACACTTTGGGTTTTTCCTCTGACTTTGACTCCTGGAAAAGTTTGGCAAACTCATCTCAGGCCCTGAGGTTCCAGGGCTCAGCACCAAATGCACCACAGGGCTCATTAGGATCAAGCAAGTCCTGAAAAACCATGGCTGTGCACTGATTTCCCTCTGGTTTGGTGCAGTTCACTAGGAAGCCTTTTTTTCTCACGTTATGGAGAATTATTTTATGGAGCTTTTATTAAACCCACATTCCTATTTTTAAGGGTGTATTTTTCTCTTCAGAGAAGAGATGACTGCAACATTCAGTGATTGATATTGATCCAGGGTCTCTCCTATGGAGGTTTGTCCTGTTCAGAGAAGCTCTGCCTTGAGGTCTGACCCAGTGTGGGACAACCTTGCTCCACATTCCCCAACCCCATCCTGTCTCTCCTCACTCACCTGAGACCTGCTTTGCTCAGAGAACTTTCTGCAGTCAGCCAAAAGAGGGGGTTTCTTCTTTTAGTTTAGCAATCTGAACTGAGTTTCCCCAGTGAAAACAGACACCCTCTTTAAGAGCTTTCCAAGCCCGAGGTGCCACCAATGAGTCTCCCCTTCCCCAAAGGCAGAACCATGCAAGGAATGTTTGAGACACACAGGAAGTTCTACCATAAACACAAATCCAGAGCTGGCTGAAGGCAGAATTAGACCAACTGCTGAAGGACAGACAAGCTTTGAACTCCTTGCAGCTCAAAGCTCCAGCTGGGTTGTTGGGAGGTGTGTGAGTGAGGCAAGAGTGAGGGCAAGGGAACTGCAGAGAGCCCTGGAAGTGCTTCTGTGCAGCCAGGCTGTGGGGAAAGGGCACTGCAGGCCTGGCCTGGGCCAGGAGTGAGGCTGGATCATCATCCCAAGCTGCCCTGGGCCATTGCAAGGGGCTGTGGCCATGGACACTGCACTGAGCCCACTGTGGCAGCCCCTTGCTCAGGGCTGGTGTCAGTGCCCAGAGGCAGAGGGGATCCCTTGCTGGGGGCTTGTGCCATGGCCACCTGCCCTGTGCCGCGCTGGCTGCTCAGGCCCCGCGGAACCAGCAGCAAACGCCACTGCCAGGGCCAAAGGCCAGCTCAGGCAGACAGAAAGGGGCAGGGCTAGGCACTGTTTCCATGGCAGCCCTCACTGGGACACCACCCCTGGGTCACCTGGCATGGCAATTGCCATGGAAACCCGGCTCATGGGAAATGCAAGGGTGGGCAAAGGTTTTAGTAGGGCCTGTCCCAATAGGACAAAAGGCAGTAGTGGTTTTAAACTAAAGGAAGGGAGGTTCAGATAAGGAGAGATAAGGAGGAAATTTTTGATGGTGAGGTTGGTGATCCAGCAGGACAGGTTCCCAGGGAGGTGGTCAATGCCCCATCCCTGGAAACATTCCAGTCCAGCTGGGACAGGGCTCTGAACAACCTGAGCTGCTCAAAGATGTCCCTGCTCATGGCAGGGGTTTGGATGAGATGAGCACTGCAGAGCTCTTCCCATGCAAACCATTCCAGGATTGCATGGGGAGAAGGGGCTGCTCCCTGGACTCCATGCACTGCCTTGACTCCTCCTTGTCTCTGCTGGAGCCCACATGCAGCAGGCAAAGGCAGCCCCTTCTGTGGCCTTTGCTGGCCCTGCCTTCCCCAGGGGCTGCCAGAGCCAGGCTGGCCCAGGTGACCTTGAGGCTTTGCAGGGCTCAGGCGCAGCGGCTGTGCCAGGCTCAGGGCTGAGGTCACACTCTGTGGGCTGGGGCAGAGCCCAGGCAGAAAGGAGCCCTGAAGCAGCAGCAGCAGCAGCTCTGCAGTGCTGGCCACCAGGCCGGGCTGCCAAGGGAGGCTTGTGGCCATGGCCTGGGAGCAGCTGCTGGTGCCAAGGTGCCTTTGGTGCCTCAGGCTCTCCCTGGCACAGCTGCCAGCACGGCACTCTGCACTTGTGCCCGAGGCCTTCACTGTCTTGGGGCTGGCCTGGGGCTTTTCCTGCAGCGGGATCTGCCCTGGGACTGGCACAGAATAGGCAGTTCCTGCTAGAGTAGGAGGCTCATTCTGGAATGAGCTAAAACAACTCCAACAAGGCCCTGTTTCTTTCAAAATATCTTCCTAAAACAATATATTCTAATATTTTGGAGTAGTTAGCTCTTTTTTTTTTACTATATTGTGGGAGTAAATCTTTTGTCTAATCCTGATCACAATCAATCATAGCTGTATTTATAGATATATATCTGGTATTCCATCCTTTGCGACAAATTGCATTTTGGTTCAATTCCACCTTTCCAATTTTTTCCCACAAGCCTTTGACAAAGTCTTGGTCTAGGATTGGATCCAGCTGCTCCCAGTCTCCTCTCATAGATGGAATTTTTAAAGTTTAGGCATCCTGGAGGGGTTTGAGGATCCACGGTGGCTTTTGGGTGTCATTTCTCCACTTCATGACTCAGGAGGAGCTTTTCCAATGAAGAAATGAAGCTTTTGCCTCCCATTCTGCCCATGACAGGCACCCCTGGGAGTGTCTGGGACATCCCGGCTCTTTGGCAGCCTGGGGACTCCTGGGATGTCACCGTGGAGCCCCCGTGAGTGCCTGTGACAGATGGGTGCCTTTGCAGCCCAAGGTGCCCTGGGATGTCCCCATGGAATGGCTGTGACTGCCTCTGAGCACAGAGCTCTGTAGCATCCCCAGAAAGCCCTGGGAGGTCTCCATGGAGCCCCTGTCTCTGCCTGTGACATTCCAGCTCTTGAACAACCTGGAGACTCATGGAAAGTCTTCATGAAACTCCTTTGATGGTCTGTGACAGCTTGGTTCCTTAGCAGGCAAACATCACCAGCCCCCTGTTGCTATGGTCAGCTCCAGCCCTTCCCTCCAGTCCTGTCCCTGGGCACCAGAGGGAAGAGGTTCCCACAGCCCCAGCCAGGGACCCGCTCCCAAGGCTGTTCCAGGACAGCCAGGGCTGGCACCAGCTGGGATGCTCGGTTTCCACGGGCCAGATTTGGGAGTGGGTTTCCCCAATTTCGTGCTCCTGCTAAAACCGTGTCACTGCTCGCTGCCCTCCAGCCTCCCACTGAAAGTACAAAAGGCAAAGATCCCAGGCTGGTATAAGAACAATTTATTTCAAACAGCAAAAAAATAAGCAACAAATAGGAACAGAAACAATATTAAGGAATATAACAATATTAAAGAAATAAAATGTAATAGAAATTATATAGTAATATAACAATTAAAACCAACATAGGAACAGAAGGGATAAGACAAACGATATAAAAGGAAAAAATTAAACAAGAACGACTGGCTCTTCCAGGCCATGTTATTCCTCCTACCTGGAAAGGACACCCTTCTCATGGGGAGAGAGAGAGAGTCCCTTTCCTGCCCCTTGCAATGACCTGAGATGGGATCAAATACAATTATGGGGCCATGGCCAGACCCTCACACTCTTCAATCCCACCTCACATCATTTCCAGGTAAATGGAAAGGGACAGGTGCCCTCCCAGAATGAATGACAGGGAATTGTGGCTCAGCAGGGCTCTTCCCAGTGTGCATCCTCTGATGGGGGATGAGGTTGGAGACACACATGAAGCTGTTCCCACAGTAGGGGCACTTGCAGGATATCCCTTATTTGTGCCTCCGTTGGTGTTGGGTACAGTGAGAGCTCTGGAGTGAAGCTCTTCCCACACTGGGGACACTCGTAGGGCCTCTCCCCAGTGTGGATGCGTCGGTGGGTTGTAAGGGTGGAGTTGTGTTTGAAGCCCTTCCCACAGTCAGGGCAGCGGAAGGGCCTCTCCTCTGTGTGAATTCGCTCGTGAAGGAGGAGACTAGAGCTGGTCAGAAACCTCTTCCCACACTGGGGACATCCATAGGGCCTCTCCCCAGTGTGGATCATTTGGTGGCTGATCAGCAGGGACCTCTGGTTGAAGCCCTTCCCGCATTCCCCACATTTGTATGGCCTTTCCTCAGCATGGATGTTCTGGTGGCGGATCAGGCTGGAGCTGTGGCTGAAGCTCTTCCCACATTCCCCACACTCATGTGGCCTCTCCCTGGTGTGGGTCCTCTGGTGAACAGTCAAGCTTGAGCGATGGCTGAAGTTCATCCCACATTCCCCACACTCATACGGCCTCTCCCCAGTGTGGGTCCTGAGGTGGACAGTCAGGTTGAAGCTGTCTCTGCAGCCCTGCCCACATTCCCCACACACGTAGGGCCATTCTCCAGTGTGGATCCTCTGGTGGCGAATCAGGTGGGAGTTGCTGCTGAAGCTCTTCCCACACTCCAAGCACTCATAGGACTGCTCCTTCTCATGAAGCTGCTCATGGACCACCAGATCTGAGCTCTGGCTCGATCTCTGGCCACGTTCCTGGCACAGGGTGGGTCTTTCCTCCTCAGAGCACCCTGGGATGGGTTTGGAGCCCCTCCTCCTGTGGGATCTCTGGGGCATTTCCTCCCCATTGGATTCCTGTGCTGTGGATCCACTCAAAACAGATTCTTCCTCGAGGTCCTTCTGAAGGGATTTGTCCTTCCTGGTTTCCATCCTCAGCTCCTTGTCTGGGGAAGGAAGAACAAGGAGAGGATGGGAATTGCTTCCGAGTCAGGGAGAAAGGGGAAGGAGATCCCCCCCAGTGCATCCCTGGCAGGACGGCGTTGGCAGCAGGGTTGTCCTGCAGCCAGGGGCCATGCTGGGCTGGGAAATGAGGAGAGAGGGGGAAAGGGGCAGTGATTTCCTCCTCACCTGCCTGGCTGTCCCAGGGCATCTTCCTCTTCCTTGCAGCCTTCTCCTCCATCTGGTCAAGGTTTGTGAATGGGAAATCCTGGTTTGGGGAAAAACAAGGGATGAGTAGATTGAGTTTAAATGTTCCTCTGCCCAAGTCCATCTCTAGAAGCCAGCAGACATCTGGTGCCCATATAAACCTCTCAAACACCAAGATTCAGCCCTGAATACGCCTCCAAGGAATTCCCCATCTCTGGTCTCTCCCCTTTGTTTTTCAGAGTTCCCCCCTTTCCCAGCTGCTGGGGGTCACGCTTGTATTGAGGTTTCCCCGTCTACTCGGTCCCTGCCATCCCCAGGCTGCTGGGAGTCCCAGGAATACAAAATGTCCCCCCCTTTTCCATCTCCCCACTTAGGGGTGCTGGGCGATTTTGGTGTCCCTGGGGTCCCTTCTCCCCTTTTTCTCTGCTTCAGGGTGCAAAGAGTCCAAGGATTCCCCCCTGCCCCTCTCCAGGGTGTTGAGGCTCCCACGAATCACAGCGCTCCTCCCTCTCTGGGCTCCCCACTTTGGGGTCCTGGGGGACACAGGGCTCTGCTCCTCTAAGCTGCTTTTGCCAGAAGCTGCCACTGGGACCCCTCAAGGTCACCCCAAGAGGCATTTTCCACTCAACTTTGCAGTTCTTCATTCTCCAAAAATCCCTCCCCCAAAGAAAACCCCAACTCAGGGACCTCCCCAGATTATCTGGGTCAAGCTCCCTGTCCTGGTTTAGAAAGACAGGTGTCTGCTAAGGAAGGAAGGAGCCTCCCTTGAAATGGAAAATATAAACCCCCACATAAAACCCACATAATTTTGAAATTAATGGGCTCTCAGGCAAAGATATAGGAATAACAGTTCTTTAGTAAGAAAATTAAACTAAAAATTCAGTAGTGAAAAAAAGAAATGCTGACAGAGTCAGAATCCAACCTGACACCCGGTTAGGCAGGGTGTTGGTAGCAGTGCAATCAAATCGTGGCTGCAGTCCTCCTGGAGTCACAGATGTGGTTTTGTTGAAGCAATGATCCTGTACAAGGGTGCAGTTTTCCTCTGAAGGTCCAGTGCTGGTGTAGATGGGTCTGGTGTTCCTCTCGGAATCCAGTGGAAACAGGCTGCTTCTGGTGTGTTAAATCTCAGATTATATCCAGGTAAGAATGCTTGGCTCCTCCCCCTGGGTGGAGCATCTCACAGTAGGGTGATGTAATTTTGTCAGTCATTCAGTGAGACTCAATGGCCCATTAACAGAAGATATCTCCCTGGAGGGAGTGTGGGTGGTGGAAGAGATAAAGAACACGGCCCCACCTGGTTTTAACAGCTGGCCCATTAACAGAAGATACCCCTCCCTGAGTTATGAAAGATGGGTCATGGAAGAGATAAAGAACACTGCCCCACCTGGTTTTAACAGACGGTAATAGAATTCAAAGTTTTGGTTACATCTTGCATTGCAACCCAAGACAATTGGTCAAATGCATATTCATGAAGATTTTACATATTTAAGCATTCATTTGAGTGCACATTTTCAGGAAATTCTTTATCTTAGTTCAACCCCTGACCTCACCTTCTTAGAGTACATGCCACAATGCAGATGTGATTTGGAGACTTTTGTATTTTATTTCTTCAAAACACGTCCTGGTCTGTGGTTTGACAGTTATTGATTTCCAAAGGGTCGGTGGTGGATTCCTCCTGGCTCTTTCCCTGTTATTTGCCCAGTTCTTTTCAATGTTATCATCCAGATGTTTTAGCCAGTTTTACTTTCAATCAACATTAGCTATTTCACTATTGTCAGTCAGTTACAGAAAAAAAGGCATTCGTTCTTATTTCACAACCACACTCACTTTTGCAAAAGTTTATATTATAATACATAGCACATTTCAATATTTCAATATAATATAGTCTATTTTATAATAAAATTTTATAATATATTTTATTTAAATATTTTGCAAAAGCCTAAACTATAACTTTATATATAACATAATATAAATAAATAATAAAAATATATAATAATAAATACATAATTTAAATAGAATATTTTTCACACTAAAATATGCAATCTCCCCAGGGATTAGGGTAATAACCAACAAATTATACTATATCAAAAGCAGTTCAAAAGAGATTACAAACTGTACTATACCAAAATAATTTGCAAAAGCCAATATATAACAGCCAAAGTCAAGAACTACACAATTATTTCTAACAGGTCTCCTGGCCTAACAGAACACCAGGACTGTGCTAAGTTATCAGATTTAAGGAATTACAAGTATGCATGGTAGGACTACTGAGAATACATGAAAAGTATTTAAAAGAAAAGGCAAAAATCATCTTGACAGGTTAAGATTGTCTTGGGTTAAAAAGTCACATAAAGGCGTAAAACAGAAAAATCCTTAAACTGTGCTTTGCAATATTCCACCAACCCCAAAAACTGCCCTAAATACTTCTTTTTTTGGTCTGGGGTAATGGTACTTGTCAAATTCCTTGTATTCTTTCAGGATCAATGTACCATAACCCTCCAGTCAAAACATGTCCCAGACATTTCCCCAAATATTCCCAAATCTTTCACCTTTTTCTCTACCATCTGTGCCTTCTTTTCAGACACTCCAAGTCCCCTTTTTAGCAAGGAAATTAAGCAGCTTCACAAAAAAAAAAGCTTCATCAGCCACCTTTTCCTGCTCCCCAATAAAAGCAAATCTAATTCAAATTCTACTTCAAAATCTAATTCTAATTCTAAATGCAACATCTGAATTCTCAAGGGTAGGGTAAATTCTCTTCATATTTTCTGTGTCATTTCTCACTGCTATTAATTTGCATTCCCACTTCAGCCATCAAATCCCTTCCCAGTAAATTACACTCAAAATTAGGAACAAAGTGGAATTTGTGCATTTCAAACCTATCCCCCACCTCTGCTAAAGTGCACTCACTCATCCTTTCCACTCACCGCTTGAATAATCCCAGATCTTTTTGACAATTTTCCCTCTTTAGGGATAAAATTTAAAGTTTCAGGATAAAAATTTAACAATCCATCTCCATTATCCTCTGGACTTCTATCTGTCCATGATCCCATTGTCTCCCCTGTCTACTCCTCTCTTTCCTTTCTCTTTTCTCTTTCTTCCACGCAAACCTAACTTTACACTTTCTACACCTTCCCTCCCAATTTTCTTCCCCAATTTCCCAACTCCAGGGAACCAGCTCCCTTCTTCCACACAAAAAGAGATGCTCCTGGAATTCTCTTCTTATCCTCAGTCACTCTCCTCTTACTCTTGCATTGTCTGCTCCTTCATCATCTCCAAGTTGTTTATCCCTGCTCTTTCCAGTCTAAGGCCAACCCCAACCCTGGGGGATTCTAAACACAACTGCTGGAGATTCCAACCCCAACCCTGGGGGCTCCAATCCTGGGGAATCCAGCCCTGGGAGATTCTAAACCCAACCCTGGGTGTCGAGTTCAGGGGGTTGTTATGGGTTAACAATATTTAAATTTTTGTTAAGGAAGACTATAGAATACTGCCCTGTCAGGACTTTGGACTTGCTTTAGAGGGGGCAGATGCCTATCAGAGACTTGTTCTCAGCTATTGGCCTGCGGTCTGGCCACTGAGAGAACTGATGCGACTTTTGGGAATTCCCATATAAAAAGCAGAGACTTGGGGGGGACCGCCCCCTTGGCCCCCCTCGACAGAGGTCAGAGGCCTGTCCTGGCTCCCTCCCGGCGGGGATGGGGCCGGGCCGGGCCCGGCCGGGTCTCCGGGAGCCGCTGCCTCGCCTCGGAGCGGTGCCGGGCCGGCGGAGCTCCTTTCTTCCCCCGGCTGCCCGCAAAGGAGAAGCTGCGCTGGTAACACCCAGCCGAGCCTGGGGCTGCCCCACGCTGCCGCAGGGCCGAGGGAGATGCCCCCGGGCCTCCTTCCCCCTCTGGAAGCGGCGCCAAGCCCAGGCTGGCTGTTCCCACCTCTTTGAGACCAAAGGGTAGAGAGAGGGAAGAAAGACCAGCTGAGCAAAGGATTTTTCGCTGCTGTCTCTGAACCTTTGTCTCTCCTGGCTCCGAGATTTTTGCAGTGCCCGCCAGGCAGAGCCCACATGACTCTCTGCAGTCCTGGCGAGAATGTTAACTCTTCCCTGACACAGATTGAGACTTTTTAAAACTCTAACTCTCTTCACAGAGAGACAAAAGGCTGAATTAAAGAGATGTAAAGGGACAATATGAAGATACCAGAGTCAGTAAAAGAAGAGTGATTTCTCAGGCAGGAGAGATGATGAGTTGCCTCAGTTTTTAGGCATAAAAACCCTGAGTTTTAGTAACAGACTGTATTGTGACTTGCTAGAAATTTCCTTTAAACCACAGACAATATGATTGGGTAGGTGCTTTGTAGAGTTTTGAGCAAAGGTGGGTTTTTTTTGTGATTTACTGAGTGAATGTTGAATTAGAAACTGTAATGTGATCTTATAGGATGTTTTAACAGAGAGAGATAAGAAGAAGCCTTTTGTTTCTGTGAAGAATTGAGAAGATATCTCTGTTCTTTAAGATGAGGAATGCCTTGCATGTGAATGTATGCATTTTTAAACAGAGAAACCCCAGTGTGGGTCTATGGCCCAGTATGTAGTCATGGGAAGGCTACGGGATTTGGGAGGACTACAAAATTGCAGTTTTTGGGCAGGCCACTTTTTGTAGGAGCTAAGAGCCACAAAAGAGACTGCGTTTTTTGTACAAGTCACCTAACACATCAAGAGATATACTTCTCTCTCTCAAAGACTGAATAAAAGATTTATTTTATAAATGGTACTGACCTGAAGCTCTGAGTTTTGTCTCTTATGTTGCATGTAAGAAAGTAGACTGTTGGGGAGGGGGGGGGAGGAGAATGTTTTAAAGGTTTCATTTTTATTCTACTTTTTTAGTTTTTCTTTTCGTGTGTTAATAAATCTACCTGTTTTCATCCTTAAGTTAAGCCTGTTTTACCTCCTGTTCTCATAATCATATTTCACAGAAAAAAAGATATTTAGACCACTACACTAAATTTGGCAAACCAAATTCAGCAAACGTGAAACCACTACAACCTCCCAAACACCAAGATTCAGCCCTGAAAATGCCTCCCAGGAGTTCCCCATCTCTGCTCTCTTCCATTTGGTGTTCAGGGTGTTCCCCCCTGTCCAAGCTGCTGGGGGTCACGCTTGTATTCAGGGACTTCTGTCTACTCAGTCCCCACCCTCCCCAGGCTGCTGGATGTCTTGGCAATCTGAAAAGTTCCCCCGATTCCCCCTCCCCTCTTAGGGATGCTGGGGAATTTTGGGGGTCCTGGGTTCCTTCATTCCTTATTCTCTGCTTTGGGGTGCAGAGGATCCAAAGAGTCCCCCCGCCCCTCTCCAGGCTGTTGAGGGTCCCACGAATCACGGCGCTGCCCCCTCTCTGGGATCCCCACTTCGGGGTCCTGGGGGACACAGGGCTCTGCTCCTCCAGGCCGCCTCTGCTGGAAGCTGCTACTGGGACCCCCCAATATCCCGCCAAGGGGCATTTTCCACTCAACTTTGCAGTTCTTTACTCTCCAAATCATCTCCCCCAAAAAACCCAGCCACGGGACCCTCCAAGATATCTGGGCCGAAGCTCATGGTTGGTAAGACAGGTGTCTGCTAAGGAAGGCAGGACCCTCTCTTGAAATGGAAAATATAAACTCCCTCCCTCTGAATTATAATTTTGAAATTAACGGGCTCTCAGGCAAAGATACAGGAATAGGAATAACAGTTCTTTAGTAGGAAAATTAAACTAAAGATGCAGTAGTAAAACAGAGTCAGAATACAACCTGACCCCCTGTTAGGCAGGGTGTTGGTAGCAGTCCAATCAAATCGTGGCTGCAGTCCTCCTGGAGTCACAGATGTGGTTTTGTTGAAGCAATGATCCTGTAGAAGGGTGTAGTTTTCCTCTGAAGGTCCAGTGCTGGTGTAGATGGGTCTGGTCTTCCTCTGGGAATCCAGTGGAAACAGGCTGCTTCTGGTGTGTTAAATCTCAGATTCTATCCAGGTAGGAATGCTTGGCTCCTCCCTCTGGGTGGAGCATCTCACAATGGGATGATGGAATTTGATCAGTCATGCAGTGAGACTCAATGGCCCATTAACAGAAGATATCTCCCTGGAGGGAGTGTGGGTGGTGGAAGAGATAAAGAACCCTGCCCCACCTGGTTTTAACAGCTGGCCCATTAACAGAAGATATCCCCCCAGAGTTATGAGAAATGGGTCATGGAACAGTTCTTACTTGGGATCTCCTGTTGGTTTTGTTTTCAAACTGGCACACTGGGGAGAAGTGGGACCATGCTGGGAACTGCTGTGAGCAGGTTGGAGTGACTGGTCTGCACTGTGGGCAACTGGGCATGACTGGGACCATTCTGGGAGAGACTGGCATCATACTGGGAGTGACTGGGACTATAGACAGGGCAACTGGGAGCAACTGGATGAAAGTGGGAGCAACCTGGACCATGCTAGGGGCAAACTGCATCATAATGGGTAAGGACTGGCAGTGACTGGGCTCATAATGGGAGTGCCGAGGAAACTGGAACCACACGGGGGGGCAACAAGGCTGATACTGGGAGCAGCCACTTCTGGCACCAGAAAGCCCAAACCCTTTTCCTGGCCACTCCACCTCTCCCAGGCCCACCATTTTCTTTGACCCTGGGCCCCCTGGACTCCTATTCCTGCCTTTCCCAGCTCCCAGCCCCGCCTTCCCTTATCACTGAGGATGGGACCTCATCACTTGGTACCCCTATTCCCAGCCATCCTGGGTTGTCCCACCTATTGATGGGAATGGGGACACTGGGGACCCTTGGAGCTCCCTCTCCTAACTGCAGGGACCCACTTAACCCCACCCATCCCACATCTACCCATCCCCACCTTCCCCTTCTCCCAATCCTGGAACCCCCAAACCCCCTTCCCTGCTCTCCCAGCTCTCCCTGTTCCCCCTTTCCTTCACCCGTGACCCCCCAGACCCCAAATCTCTGTGTCCCCCCAGTTCTCCTCTCCCTGCGGTCCCTGCCCGTGGCGCTGTCGGAGCCCGGCCCGGGGTTCCCCCAGTTCCTGTCCATGGGGTCCCTGGATGGGATCCCCTTCCAGCGCCGCCACAGCCAGCGGGGCCGGGCGGAGCCGCAGCCGCCGGGGATGGCGGCCGGAGCCGAGCCGGGATATTGGGATGGCCGGAGCCGGCACAAGGAGCGGCACCGGCACGGGGCCAGCAGGGAGCTGCAGATGCTGCAGGAGCGGCACAGCCAGAGCGGGGCTCAGGGCGGGGAGCCGGGGCTGGGGGATCTGTGGGGCTGCCATGGCACCTGTGGGACTGCAGTGGGGATCCGTGGGGCTGGGCCGGGATCTGGGGCGCTGGGATGTGCATCCATGCGGATCCAAGGGGCTGGGATGAGGCTCTGTGGGTCTCCATCAGACTCTGGGGCTCTGTGGGGCTGGAATGGGGCTCTGTGGGGCTGGGACACAATTCCGAGGGTCTCCATGGGCCCAATCCCTCCCCAGGTCTCCACACCTGCAGGAGGTTTCTGGCTGTGACCTCCTGTCCCACAGGGGTGTCCGTGGATCCAATCAGCTCAGCTCTGACAGGCAGGAATTCCTCTCCTTCCAGCTGGGATCCGGGGGATTTGTGGTCACCATTCCCATGAGAATTCTGTAGCTGGATCTCACTGCCATCCCATTCCCATGGAATTCCACTGCCACGGAAGCTCCAATCCAGTTCTCCCCCCAAACCCATCCTGGGGGTCGCCCTGTTCTTTGCCCTCCCCACCCCTCACAAGACTCCTGCGGGGTTCCCCACGACCCACCCAACCCCCCCAAATTCCGTTCTGAGTCCTCCCTCATCCCCACACGGGGATTCCTGGGAGTCCCCCCATGTCCCTTCCCCCAGGACTTTTGGGCCCCCCCCCACCAGTCCGTGCCCCAACCCCCGTTTTTGCCCCCCTGTGCTGTTGGGGTTGGGGCCGAGTGCTGGTGCCCCACTGCCTGCAGCAGATGCAGCAGTGAGGGGAGTTCAGGGGGTCCTTTTCAATTTGGGGTTCCCATGGGATTTGGGGTGACCTCCGGGCCCCCAGGATCTCCCTGAACACGCTGACACTGCCCGTGCACAGTGAGAAGGGTCAGACCTGGAACGGGGTCCCCAGCTCTGTCACCAGCATGGCCCAGGTACCCCCAAAAACTCCCAGGAATCCTCAGATCATCCTGGGACACCCCAACCTCCCCATGATCCCAAAAACATCCTGGGACCCTCAAAAAACTCCCCAAGATGCAAAATCCATAGAGACTCCCTTTCCAAATCCTCTCAGGACAGCAAAATTCCCACAGGACCTCCCAACACCCCCGTCAGACCCCCTTGAGAAGGTTCATACCTGGCACGGGGTCCTCATCTCTGTCACCAGAAGGTACCCAAAAACAACCTTGGGATCCCCCTGGGATCACCTGTCCCCTCACTTTAGGACTCCTGAAAACCCCCTTGGGAACCTCCAAAAATGCACCGTGACCCCAAAAACCCCCGGGATCTGTAAAATCCTCCCCAGGAACCCCTCACGCATATTTACATCCAACAAGGGGTTCACATCACCATCATCAGCATCACCAGGTACCCCTGAACCCTTCTGGGACCTACAAACCCGTCTTGGGACCCCCAAACCCTCTCGGGACCCCCAAACCTTCTCAGGACCCCCAAAACCCACCTGGGAAACCCAAACACCCCAGGGCTTTGTACTGGAATCAACAGGAGTGGTGTTGCCCTTTTAAGGGCAGTTATAGCAGGACCCAACAAGAGCAGGGGCTCTTAAAGCAGCTGTCTTGGTTTTGAAAGACAGTTGTCTGCCAGGGAGAGCCAGAGCTTCCCTTGGAATGGAGAATGTCACCCCCCTCCCCTCCAAATTATTATAATTTTGCAATTAGGGGCTTTCAGGCAAAGATATGGGAATAGGAGTAACAGTTCTTTAATAGGAGTAAAGCAACAACAACAACAAACCAAAATACAAATGCAGAAGTACAAAGACAGGTAAACAAAAAAGAAGTCCTGGAAAAAATCCTGACAGAGTCAGGGATAGGACCTGACACCCTGTTGGTAAGGGTGTTGGAAGCAGTCCAAATAAATCCTAGGTGAGGTTCTGTGGGGTACAGATAATGGAGTAGGAAAAGTCCAGTGGTGGCGAGATGGGTCAGGTCTTCCTCTGGTGGAAAAAAACAGATCCCTGCTGTTCCTGAGTCTCAGTTTTCATCCAGGTAGGAATGATTGGCCCCCCCACACTGGGTGGAGCATCTCACAATGGGATGATGTAATGTGTCATGTCCTTGATGAGCCTTAATGGCCCATTAGCAGAAGATATCTCCCTGGAGGATGGATGGGAGGTAGAGGAGATAAGAAACACTGCCACACCTGGTTTTAACAGCTGGCCCATTATCAGAAGGCATCTGCCCCCCTCCCCCCTGGAGTTACAAGAGATAAAGAAATATCTGCTTTTACAACAGATGAAATAGAAAACAAATCTCTTGGCTACCCAACCCAAGACATTATCTACCCATTATTCTATAATCATCTGTATCAATAAACTCTACTATACACAATGAACCCTTAAACCCGATTCTCACTTAGGATTAGGTTTCCCTGTGGTACACAACGTGTTTCTCCTTCTTTCTGCATTACTCACTAAGTGGAACTAGGTCTTTGAGCAAAAACCCACGAATGGGTCTGCTTTTGCCTGAGATGGGGTTAATCCAAATAGTCTTTCCTAAAATACCTTTCATGCATACAACAGGGATGTTGTATCTACTCTATCTACTCTACTATCTATCTTTATCTACTGTGCACAAAGTTTCACACTGGGCAGGACCAGATCGACTGATGGAGCCTCGGCTGTTGACTCTCTAAGTGGCTTTTGCTAAGTTCACTTCTTAAGTTTTGAAGGTCTCCCTGTCAAGTGCCTTCAGGGTAGTCTTGAGTAGTCTATTGCACCGTTCAACTTTCTTGGCAGCTTGTGCATGATAAGGGATGTGATATATCCATTCAATGCCATGTTCTCTAGCCCAGGTGTTCATAAGGCTCTTCTTGAAACGGGTCTTATTGTTTGATTCGATTCTCTCAGGGGTGCTGTGTCTCCACAGGACTTGTTTTTCAAGGCCCAGGATGGTGTTCCGGGCAGTAGCGTGAGGCACAGGGAAGGGCTCTTGCTATCTAGTGGTGGCTTCTACCATGGTCAGCACACAGCGCTTGCCTTGGTGGGTTTGGGGAAGGGTGATGTAGTCAGTCTGCCAGACTTCTCCATACCTGTATTTAGACTACTGTCCCCTATATTATAGGGGCTTCAGCCGCTTAGCCTGCTTGATCAAACACGTCTCACAGTCATGGATAACCTGAGAAATACTGTCCATGGTTAGATCTATCCCTCGGTCTCGTGCCCACTTATAGGTGGCATCTCTGCCCTTATAACCTGAAGCATCATGGGCTCATTGAATAGGAACAACTTCCCTTTGTGTTGCCGGTCTAAGTCTATCTTTGATACTTCTATCTTGGCAGCCTGATCTACTTGCTCGTTGTTTCAGGGCTCCTCATTAGTTCTACTCTTGGGGACATGGGCATCTACATGGCGGACTTTCACAGGTAACTTCTCTACCCGAGTGGCAATGTCCTTCCACTCATCAGCAGCCCAGATTGGTTTTCTCTGATGCCAGAGGAATGGAGAAAAATGCGTTAGCAATGTCAACCATGGCATATCATTATTCTGCCTTGGACTCTAGCTCATACTGGAGTTCCAGCATGTCCAGCACAGCAGCGCTCAGCGGTGGAGTCACTTCATTCAAGGCACGGTAACCCACAGTCAGTCTCCATTCTCCGTCAATTGCACACATGCTAGATGAGGCTGTTGAAGGGTGAGTGGATTTTGCTGACCACCCCTTGTGTCTCCAGCTCTAAGATCATCTTGTGGATAGGGATCACGGCATCTCCATTCGTCCAGTACTGGTGGCGGTGCACCCTCGAGGTGGCCACTGGTACTCGTTGTTCTTCTACCCTTCAGGAGTCTCACTGCAGATGGGTTCTCTGACAGTCCAGTCAAGGTTTTCAATTTCTTGATGCCCCCTGCCTTCACAGCAGCTATTCCAAAAGCCCATCTGAGTCCCTTAGGGTCTCAGGTAATACCCATTCCTGAGGAAGTCAATGCCCAGGATACACGGGGCCTTTGGGCCAGTTGCAATCAGATGTTTCTGCCACTCCTTCCTGGTCAGGCTCACCTCGGCTTCTATCAGAGTCAGTTGCTGTGATCCCCCTGTCACCCCAGCAATGGAAATGGGTTCTGCCACCACATGTCCCGATGGCATCAGGGTATGCTGTGCACCAGTGTCAACCAAAGCTTCATATTTCTGTGGCTCTGATGTGCCAGGCCATCGAATCCACACAGTCCAAAAGACTCGGTTTTCCCATGCCTCTTCCTGGTAGTGGCAGGGCCCCTCTAGCACTGGTTATTATTCTCTTCCTGGGCATACAGAGTAGAGGTTCCCTCAAGGGGATCCAACACAGCATCCTCACTTCTGTAATACCTGGTGACTCGGTCATGGGAGGCTGAGGCTCCCTTCATTTTAGTGGGACCCCCTCAGTGAGTGTTTGTCTCCTTGAGCTCACACACCCGTGCTGCCAGGACAGAAGTGGGTTTCCCATCCCACCTTCCCATGTCTTCCCCATGGTCACACAAGAAAAACCACAGGTCAGCCCTTGGGGTGTACCCTCTCTCTCTAGCTGGAGGGCATTGGGCTCTGACTCTGGGGTCTGTGACTCACACTGGTGCCTGCATGGGAAACTGTTCCTCCTCATCTCCTCCCTCATCCCCCATCATCTCCTCTCTGAGTTCTTTAACTACAGCAGAGATCAGAGCCTGCATTGGGATACTGATCATACTCTCAAAATTCCTGAGCCTGTTGTCTTCAGAACCCCATCTCTCGGTTGTCTTCAACATTAATTGTTGCAATGAATGTGGCATATTGAGATGGCCCTAGGCTTGCCAGACTCCACAACATTTGCCCTGTGCATCTAATCTTGTCGAGGTCATTGTCATGCTGTCCACTCCTCCCAAAAAGTACTTCCAATACCTCCACTTCCCTCAGCTGTTGGATCCCCTCCTCAAGGGTCTTCCAGCACATTCTATGATGGTGCTCCTGCATTCTCTCTCTGTGGACAAACCTCTCCCCTAAAAACTCATTAAAAGCTGCTCCCAGAAGGAAAGCAACCCTTGCTCCCTTACAAATACCTGATTCATACCTGAGTCCTGGGTCAAGGGTCCCAAATTCCTTGCCTCACCACTATCCAGTTGAACGCCTGTACCCATAAGGTTCCAGACCCAAAGTAATCAGGCTGTATAAGCCTCACATCCTTGTCATGCAATGTCTTTTTGCAGACTATGGAGACTTTCATACGTCAGGGACTCAGTGATGATATCAACCTCTGGCTCCCCTGTTGGTTAGGAGGGTCCTCATCCTTATTACCCGGGTGCTGTATAAGATTTCATCTTACACTTCTTTGTTTCCACAAAGAAGCAGCAGGCGACTGCAGCTGGCTGTGACTGCCCCCGTGGTTCATCTGGAACCTGGATGGTTTTAACGTCTGTGGGTTCCACTGCTGCACCATCAGACTCTCCCTTTTCAGGGCAGGGGGAGGGTTTCCCACCAGCTGGGGCTAATGAGGCCACCACTGGGGAAATGTACTCCCTCAGCATCTGGCCCATCTCATGCATTTCTTTCACCAGAATCCCCACCCAATCTGGCTGGTTTATTTCTGAGGCAGGCTGTGGGGCAGTAACCTTATCCAGAGTGGTTTACCAGGTCAATCCCCCTTTATCCCTGAATGCTAAACACAACAAGCTTAACAGGAGTTGCAATCAGCAACACCAGCCACTGTATGATGTCATTAGCATTCAGAGAAGATTTGAACCTTTGGAAAACTGGTGGGGTAGACCTAAAAAATTGGGAGAGGGGCTCAGAGAAAACTTCCCCGGCATCATTTCCCCACAGTATGTACCATTGTTAATGTAACCCCAAAAAGTTAGTGTATGATAGCTTTGAATCCTTGTGCCTGCCTTCCAGAGGAAGTTAAAAATCCATGAGTTCCTCACCTTATTAACCCATAAAATAAACTGGATGACAGCCACAGTAGCCTTAGTTATAGGACCCATGTTTAAATAAGGACCTGCAAACGGCATAAACACTCCTACAACCACATGCCACCCGAACCAGGGTAAGCCAGACAACATGATGCTACTTAATGAGGTTTCTATATCCAGTACCCAAAAAACGTAGGCCTCTTGAGAACTGTTACTCCCTTTTTCTCTCAATGCCCTTGTGCCCCACCTTTTGGGTGCCAAAATCTGTCTTGGTTTTGAAAGACAGTTGTCTGTCAGGGAGAGCTGGAGCTTCCTTTGGAATGGAGAATGTCACCCCCTTCCCCTCCAAATTATTATAATTTTGCAATTAGGGGCTTTCAGGCAAAGATATGGGAATAGGAGTAACAGTTCTTTAACAGGAATAAAACAACAACAACAACAACAAAACCACCAAAATACAAATGCAGTAGTACAAAGACAAGCAAGCAAGCAAAAGAGATGTCCTGGAAAAAATCCTGACAGAGTCAGGGATACGACCTGACACCCTGTTGGTAAGGGTGTTGGAAGCAGTCCAAATAAATCCAAGATGAGGTTCTGTGGGATACAGATAATAGAGTAGGAAAAGTCCAGTGGTAGTGAGAAGGGTCAGTTCTTCCTCTGGTGGAAAAAAAACAGATGCCTGCTGTTCCTGAGTCTCAGTTTTTATCCAGGTAGGAATGATTGGCCCCCCTACACTGGGTTGAGCATCTCACAATGGGATGATGTAATGTGTCATGTCCTTGATGAGCCTTAATGGCTCATTAGCAGAAGATATCTCCCTGGAGGATGGACAGGAGGTGAAGGAGATAAGAAACACTGCCACACCTGGTTTTAACAGCTGGCCCATTATCAGAAGGCATCTGCCCCCCTCCCCCCTGGAGTTATAAGAGATAAAGAAATATCTGCTTTTACAACAGATGAAATTGAATACAAATCTTCTGGCTACCCAACCCAAGACACAGTCCCTTCCAGTTGATGCCAGTTGCTCCCAGTGTGTCACATTTTCCTCCCAACATGGGCCCAGTAGCTCCCAGTAACCCCCAGTCAGGTTCCATTCCTGCCCACTGCAGTCCCAGTGGCCCCCAGGATGATCCCAATAGGACCCGTAGTCACTGCCAGTATGGTTCCAGTCACTCCCATTACAATCCCGGTTTTTCCCAGTCACTCCTAGATACTCCTGGTATTATTCCAGTCATGCCCACAGTGACTCCCTTTCAGTCTCAGTGTGGTCCCACTTCCAGTATGGTTCCAGTCACAGCCAGCACCTTTCCAGTCACTCCCAGTCTGATTCCAGTATGATCCCAGTCCCTCTCAAATACACCCAGACCTATTCCAGTCACTCCTAGTATGAATCCAGTCAGTTCCAGTAGGATCCCAGTATGACCCCAGCATGGTTCCAGTTGCTCCCATTTCCCCCCACTGTGGTTTTAGTCTCTCCCAGTGTATCCCAGTGGTTCTCAGTCACTCCGAGTTGCCCTGAGTGGCTTCCAGCCTGATCCCAGTTGCTCTCAGCCACTCCCAGTCACCCTCAGTGCCGTTCCAGTTGCTGCCAGTATGGTCCCACCATACCCCAGCATGGGTCCAGCCTCTCCCATTGTGATCCCAGTAGGATCCCAGTTGCCCCCATCATGGTCCCAGTTGCTCCCTGTTCCTCCCAGTCTGTTTCCAGTTGCTCCCAGTTGCCCCTAGGATAGTCCCAGTCACTCCATAGATGATCCCAGTGCCTCCCAGCACAATCCCACTCATGCCCAGTTGCCCACAGTGCAGACCAGTCACTCCAACCTGCTCACAGCAGTTCCCAGCATGGTCCCACTTCTCCCCAGTGTGTCAGCTTGAAAACAAAACCAACAGGAGATCCCAAGTAAGAACTGTTCCATGACCCATTTCTCATAACTCTGGGGGCGATATCTTCTCTTAATGGGCCAGCTGTTAAAACCAGGTGGGGCAGTGTTCTTATTCTCTTCCAGGACCCATCCTCCCCCCAGGCGGATATCTTCTGTTAATGGGCCATTGTGTCTCACTGCATGACTGATCAAATTCCATCATCCCATTGTGAGATGCTCCACCCAGGGGGAGGAGCCAAGCATTCCTACCTGGATAGAATCAGAGATTTAACACACCAGAAGCAGCCTGTTTCCACTGGATTCCCAGAGGAACACCAGACCCATCTACACCACCACTGGACCTTCAGAGGAAAATGACACCCTTCTACAGGATCATTGCTTCAACGAAACCACATCTGTGACTCCAGGAGGACTGCAGCCATGATTTGATTGGACTGCTACCAACACCCTGCCTAACCAGGTATCAGGCTGTATTCTGACTCTGTCAGCATTTCTTTTTTTTACTACTGAATTTTTAGTTTAATTTTCTTACCAAGGAACTGTTATTTCCATATCTTTGCATGAGAGCCGGCTTATTTCAAAATTATAGGAGGGGGTTTATGTTTTCCATTTCAAGGGAGGCTCCTGTCTTCCTTAGCAGACACCTGTCTTTCCAACCCAAGACAGGGAGCTTGACCCAGATATTCTGGGAGGTCCCTGAGTTGGGGTTTTCTTTGGGGGGGGATTTTTGGAGAATGAAGAACTGCAACGTTGAGTGGAAAATGCCCCTTTGGGGGGACATTGAGGGGTCCCAGTGGCAGCTGCCAGCAGAGGCAACCTGGAGGAGCAGAGCCTTGTGTCCCCCAGGACCCCAAAGTGGGGAGCCCAGAGAGGGGGAGCGCCGTGATTCGTGGGACCCTCAAGAGCCTGGTGAAAGGCATGGGGGGGAATCCTTGGACCCCTTGCACCCTGAACCACAGAAAAAGGGGAGAAGGGACTCCAGGACCCCCAAAATCCCCCAGCATCCCTAAGTGGGGAGATGGATAAGGGGGGAACTTTTTGTATTCCTGGGACTCCCAGCAGCCTGGGGATGGCAGGGACCGAGTAGACGGGGAAACCTCAATACAAGCGTGACCCCAAGCAGCTGAGACAGGTGGGAACCCTGAACACCAAAGGGGAGAGACCAGGGATGGGAAATTCCTTGGAGGCATTTGCAGGGCTGAATCTTGGTGTTTGGGAAATTTGTATGGGCACCAGATGTCTGGTGGCTTCTAGAGATGGACTTGGGCAGAGGAACATTTAAACTCAATGTGCTTATCCTTTGTTTTTCCCCAAACCAGGATTTCCCATTCCCAAGCCTTCACCAGATGGAGGAGAAGGCTGCAAGGAAGAGGAAGATGCCCTGGGACAGCCAGGCAGGTGAGGAGGAAGTCACTGCCCCTTTCCCCCTCTCTCCTGCTCCATCACCCAGCCCAGCATGGCCCCTGGCTGCAGGACAACCCTGCTGCCAACGCTGTCCTGCCAGGGATTCCCTGGGGGGATCTCCTTCCCCTTCCATCTGGCATGGAGGAAAATCTCATCCTCTCCTTGTCCTTCTTCCCCCAGACAAGGAGCTCAGAACAGAGACCAGGGAGGAAAAATCCCCACAGAAGAATCCCATGGAAGAGGCTGTTTTGAGCAGCTCCATGGTTCAGGAGTCCAATGGGGAAGAAAAGCTCCAGAGATCCCAGAGGAGGAGGGGCTCCAAACCCATCCCAGGGCACTCTGAGGAGGTAGGACCCACCTTGTGCCAGGAACGTGGCATGAGATCGAGCCAGACCTCAGACCTGGTGGTCCATGAGAAGAAGAGGTCTTACAAGTGCTTGGAATGTGGGAAGTGTTTTAGCAGGAACTCCCACCTTACCCGACACAGGAGGATCCACACTGGGGAACGGCCCTACGTGTGTGGGGAATGTGGGCAGGGCTGCAGAGACAGCTCCAACCTGATTGTCCACCTCAGGACCCACACTGGGGAGAGGCCGTATGAGTGTGGGGAATGTGGGATGAACTTCAGCCAAAGCTCACACCTAACTGTCCACCTGAGGACCCACACCAGGGAAAGGCCGTATGAGTGTGCGGAATGTGGGAAGAGCTTCAGCCACAGCTCCAGCCTGATCCGACACCAGAACATCCATGCTGAGGAAAGGCCATACAAATGTGGGGAATGCGGGAAGGGCTTCAACCAGAGGTCCCTGCTGATCAGCCACCAAATGATCCACACTGGGGAGAGGCCCTATGGATGTCCCCAGTGTAGGAAGAGGTTTCACACCAGCTCAGATCTCCTCAAGCACGAGCACATTCACACAGAGGAGAGGCCCTTCCGCTGCCCTGACTGCGGGAAGGGCTTCAAACACAACTCCACCCTTACAACCCACCGGCGCATCCACACTGGGGAGAGGCCCTACGAGTGTCCCCAGTGTGGGAAGAGCTTCACCCACAGCTCTGCCTTGACCAGACACCAATGCAGGCACAAGTAAGGAAAGGCCTGCAAGTGCCCTGACTCTGGGAACAGCTTCATGTGTGTCTCCAACCTCATCCCTCATCAGAGGACACACACTGGGAAGAGCCCTGCTGACGCACAGTTCCCTTTGATTCATTCTGGGAGGGCACCTGTCCCTTTGTCTGTCCCTGGCAATGATGTGAGGTGGGATTGAACAATGTGAGGGTCTGGCCATGGCCCCATCATTGTATTTGATCCTATCTCAGGTCATTGCCAGGGCCAGGAAAGGGACTCTCTCTCTCCCCAAGGAGAAGGGTGTCTTTTCCAGGCAGGAGGAAATACATAGCCTGGAAGAGCCAGTTGATGTTGTTTAAATTTTCCCTGTACATCGTTTGTCTTATCCCTTCTGTTATCAATATTGTTTCTGTTCCTATTTGTTCCTTATCTTGTTTCTGTTCCCAGTAAATTGTTCTTATCCCAGCCTGAGATCTTTGTCTTTTGTACTTTCAGTGGGAGCCTGGAGGGCAGCGAGCAGTGACACGGTTTTAGCAGGAGCACAGAATTGGGGAATCCCATTCCCAAACCTCGGCCCATGGAAACCGAGCATCCCAGCTGGTGCCAGCCCTGGCTGCCCTGGAACAGCCTTGGGAGCGGGTCCCTGGCTGGGGCTGTGGGAACCTCTTCCCTCTGGTGCCCAGGGACAGGACTGGAGGGAAGGGCTGGAGCTGAGTCGGGACAGGTTTGGGTTGGATCTGAGGAAAAGGTTTTTCTCCCAGAGGCTGCTGGGGCACTGAACAGGCTCCCAGGGAAGGGTCCCAGCTCCAGCGCTCTGGGAGCTCCAGCAGCGTTTGGACAGCGCTGCCAGGCCCAGGCTGGCATTGTTGGGGTGTCCTGTGCAGGACCAGGAGTTGGACTCGAAGATCCTGGAGACCTCTCAGGGCTTTCTAGGGATGCTAAAGAGCCCTGTGCTCAGAGGCAGTCACAGCCATTCCATGGGGACATCCCAGAGCACCTTGGGCTGCAAAGGCACCCATCTGTCACAGGCACTCACGGGGGCTCCACGGTGACATCCCAGGAGTCCCCAGGCTGCCAAAGAGCCGGGATGTCCCAGACACTTCCAGGGGTTCCTGTCATGGGCAGAGTGGGAGCTTCAGGCAAAAGTTTGATTTCTTCATTGGAGAAACTCCTGCTGAGTCATGACAAGGAGAAATGACATCCAACAGCCACCATGGATCCTGAAATTTCTCCAGGATGACTAGATTTCTAAAATTCTATCTAAGAGAGGAGATTGGAAGTGCTTGGATCCAACCCTAGTCCCAGAGTTTGTCAAAGGTTTTTGTGTAAAGGACTGGAGAAGTGGAATTGTACAAAAATGCAATTTCTCCTCCAGGATTAATGATGGAATACCAGATCCATTTCTCTAAATACAGCAATGATTGATTCTGATCAGGAATAGACAGAAAGACGTATTTACACCAAAGAGAATATTAAAAAAAAAAGAGTTATCTACTCGACAGTATAAAAGCTATAAAAGATATTTGAATAAAGTTCTCTAGGAAGCAATTTTGAAGTATACAGGGCATTGTTGGAGTTGTATGAGCCCATTCCAGGCAGAGCCTCCTGCTCCAGCAGGAACTGCCTTTCCTGTGCAAGAACCAGGGCAGATCCTGCTGCAGGAAAAGCCCCAGGCCAGCCCCAAGACACTGAAGGCCTCGGGCACAAGTGCAGAGTGCCGTGCTGGCAGCTGTGCCAGGGAGAGCCTGAGGCACCAAAGGCACCTTGGCAGCAGCAGCTGCTCCCAGGCCATGGCCACAAGCCTCCCTTGGCAGCCCGGCCTGGTGGCCAGCACTGCAGAGCTGCTGCTGCTGCTTCAGGGCTCCTTTCTGCCTGGGCTCTGCCCCAGCCCACAGAGTGTGACCTCAGCCCTGAGCCTGGCACAGCCGCTGCGCCTGAGCCCTGCAAAGCCTCAAGGTCACCTGGGCCAGCCTGGCTCTGTCAGCCCCTGGGGAAGGCAGGGCCAGCAAAGGCCACAGAAGGGGCTGCCTTTGCCTGCTGCATGTGGGTGCACCCTTTGTCCACCCTTGCATTTCCCATGATCCAGGTTTCCATGGCAATTGCCATGCCAGGTGACCCAGGGGTGGTGTCCCAGTGAGGGCTGCCATGGAAACAGTGCCCAGCCCTGCCCCTTTCTGTCTGCCTGAGCTGGCCTTTGGCCCTGGCAGTGGCGTTTGCTGCTGGTTCCGCGGGGCCTGAGCAGCCAGCGCGGCACAGGGCAGGTGGCCATGGCACAAGCCCCCAGCAAGGGATCCCCTCTGCCTCTGGGCACTGACACCAGCCCTGAGCAAGAGGCTGCCACAGTGGGCTCAGTGCAGTGTCCATGGCCACAGCCCCTTGCAATGGCCCAGGGCAGCTTGGGATGATGATCCAGCCTCACTCCTGGCCCAGGCCAGGCCTGCAGTGCCCTTTCCCACAGCCTGGCTGCACAGAAGCACTTCCAGGGCTCTCTGCAGTTCCCTTGCCCTCACTCTTGCCTCACTCACACACCTCCCAACAACCCAGCTGGAGCTTTGAGCTGCAAGGAGTTCAAAGCTTGTCTGTCCTTCAGCAGTTGGTCTAATTCTGCCTTCAGCCAACTCTGGATTTGTGTTTATTGCAGAACTTCCTGTGTGTCTCAAACATTCCTTGCATGGTTCTGCCTTGGGGAAGGGAAACCTCCTTGGTGGCACCTTGGGCTGGGGACACACTTGAGGAGATTGTCTAAAATTTAGGAGTTTCAGATTGCTTAAAAAAGGAAGAAAACCCCTCTTTTGGCTAAGTTCAGCCAGATCTCCAAGAAACTTAAGTCCCAGATGAGTGAGGAGAGACAGGATGGTGTTGGGGAATGTGGAGCAAGGTTGTGCACACTTGGTCAGACCTCAAGGCACAGCTTCTCTTAGCAGGCCAGACCTCCTGAGGAGACACGCTGGGTCAATATCAACCACTGAATGTAGCAATCAACTCTGCTATAAAGAGAAAAATACGCCCTTGAAAAAAGGAATGTGGATTTCTTAGAAGCTCTTTGAAATCTTAATCCATAACTCTAGGAAAAAAAGACTTCCTAATGAACTGCACCAGACCAGAGGGAAATCAAGGCACAGCCATGGTTTGTCAGCACTTGCTTGATCCTAATGAGCCCCGTGGTGCATTTGGTGCTGAGCCCTGGAACCTCAGGGCCTGAGAGGAGATTGCACAAACCTTGCCAGGAGTCGAAAGTCAGGAGGAAACATCCCAAGGTGTCTAGAGCATTCGTGGGTCCCACTAAGGTCCATCCCAAACACAGACTCCTCATAGACTCTTTGAAGGAGAGAATTGGAGGACATGATTGCACAAAAACCTCTCAGAGAATTCAGTGGCCTAAAAAAAGTACTTAAATTACCCCTGAGTACCTTGAAGCATGAATAAGCCCTACTGAGTGTTGTTACTGGCTAAAATTCTCAAGGGATTCATTAAAGCAGATTTTTAGAGGCCATGATTGCACAAATCTGTTAGTCAGTGTCAAAAACCCCTTTTTTTTCCAAACTTTGAGTACCCTGAAGCATTAATGAACTTCACTGAGTGTTGTTACTGACAAAGCCTCTCAAGGGACTCATTAAAGCAGAGAATTGGAGGCCAGGATTGCACAAACCTCTCAGAGACTCCAAGGCAAAAGCCAAACCCAAAGTCCTTGGAAAAACCTGCAGTCCCTGGCAGCATGAAGGAGCCCCCCAGGGCCATTGCTGACCAAGGCTCCTTCCCCAGGGACTCCTTCCAGCACATCCTGGAGGCCACTGGCATGGCAGGGGGATGCTGAGGGCAGCACAAGGGGCTGACAGTGCCCAGCCTTGCTGGGGCTGTGCCAGGAGGCCCCAGGGCCTCAGGACAAGGGGTCTCCTCAGTGTCCTTGGTGGCACAGAGGCTGCTGTGGCCCAGGGCACCAAGCCTTGGCTTCTCTTTGTCCCCACCTGTCATCACTGCCTGCAGTTCTCTGCTCTGCCTGGGGCCTGGGGACACTTTCTGTGTCGTGTCCCTCAGTGGGACCCATTAAAACTTCCAGAAACTTTGGAGTTGGCTTCTGACTTGGAGTTCTGGAGAGGTTTCTTCATCTCCCTCTCAGGGACTGATGTTCAGGGCCTCAGCACAAAGCCCCGAGAGGGTCATTAAAGTCCTTGTGCTGTGTCTGTGCTGATGAGCTGGGCTGAGCTCATCATCCAGAGGGAGATCCTGGTAACCAAGAAGAGCTTAAAACCACATTTCTCTGGATGAGCAGCTTTTCTGCCAGCCCAGCAGGGCTGGGGCACTGCCTGCAGCCACCCCAGGCACAGCACACAGGCACAGAGAGCTTCAATCACTCAGGGCTGGGAAGGAGCTGAGAAGGGACTGGGGGAGAATCACTGCCAGCCCTTGGCACAGGAACCTCTGGCTGCAGGACAATGCAGCTGCAGCTCCTGCAGTGATCTCCTCAAGCTGCAACATCCCAATGCCTACAGACTCTGTGAGTACATTCTCTGATTTTGTCTTGTGTAGAGCAGCCAGGGGTGCCCAGGGCTGTGGTGCAGAGCAGGGTCCTGCAGCCCAGGGCGCTGTGCTGGCCCAGGGACTCTGCTGCCTGCCAGGGACAGCTCTCAGGCAGCCCTGGGACCTGCTGCCAGCACTGGGGGACAAGATCTGGGTGGAAGGAGACAGCTGGTAAGGTGTGGAAGTTCTCCTTGTGTGCTGAGGATGCTGCATTCTTAAGGATTTTTCCCAGCATGAGATTTACCTGCAGAACATTTCCAAGTAGATTATACAGAGCACACCGCGAGGCAGACACTTGCCAAAAAAAAAAAAATCCTGTTTTAATCTACTGCTCTGTGTATCCTGGATGGAAAATTACACATAGATATTCATCTCACAGATCAGGTTGAGGGAAAAAAAAAAATTCTCTCAGATCCTAATGAACCAGGCAGTGACAGAAATCAGCACAGGGGCCCTTGCAGGCAGCACCAGTGTCACTTTTCCAGCCTCCTCAGGGTTGCTCTGATGTTGCCATTAGAGCCTGCAAAGCCAGAGCTGCCCCTGGGCAGTTCCTGAGCTGGGAGGGCTCTGCAGGGCAGAGCTGAGCCCCCAGGGCTGGGCTGGGCTCTGGCAGCACTGGCAGGGCCCAGCCCTGGGCACAGGGAAGCAGCTGCAGGCAGGGACAGCTGCAGGCAGCAGAGCCCTGGGCAGGCAGTGGGGGGAAAGTGCCACCAAGCTGTGCTGGGATATTGAAAGTCCTCTCCAAACTGAACTATTCCATGACTTCTTTTATTACAGATCCTCATGTCAAGACACAGCAAATGACCAACAGCAGCTCCATCAGCCACTTCCTCCTGCTGCCATTGGCAGACACGCGGCAGCTGCAGCTCCTGCACTTCTGCCTCTTCCTGGGCATCTCCCTGGCTGCCCTCCTGGGCAACGGCCTCATCATCAGCGCCGTAGCCTGCGGCCACCTCCTGCACAGCCCCATGTTCTTCTTCCTGCTCAACCTGGCCCTCACCGACCTGGGCTGCATCTGCACCACTGTCCCCAAAGCCATGCACAATTCCCTCTGGGACACCAGCACCATCTCCTACACTGGATGTGCTGCACAGCTGTTTATGTTTTTCTTCTTCATTTCGACCGAGTATTTCCTCCTGACCGTGATGTGCTACGACCGCTACGTGTCCATCTGCAAACCCCTGCACTATGGGACCCTCCTGGGCAGCAGAGCTTGTGCCCACATGGCAGCAGCTGCCTGGACCAGTGGCTTTCTCAATGCTCTCATGCACACAGCCAATACATTTTCCCTGCCCCTGTGCCATGGCAATGCCCTGGGCCAGTTCTTCTGTGAAATCCCACACATCCTCAAGCTCACATGCTCCAAATTCTACATCAGGGAACTTGGGGTTTCTGTTTTCACTACCTCCTTAGCACTCGGCTGTTTTGTGTTCATTGTTTTCTCCTATGTGCAGATCTTCAGGGCTGTGCTGAGGATCCCCTTGGAGCAGGGACGGCACAAAGCCTTTTCCACCTGCCTCCCTCACCTGGCTGTGGTCTCTCTGTTCCTTACCACTGCAGCATTTTCCCACCTGAAGCCACTTTCAGTCTCGTCCCCATCCCTGGATATAGCTGTGTCAGTTCTGTACTCAGTGGTGCCTCCAGTTCTGAACCCCCTCATCTACAGCCTGAGGAACCAGGAGCTCAAGGCTGCCGTGTGGAGACTGATCACTGGATGATTTCAGAAACATTAAATGCTAGCCAGTTTCTTCAAATCATTTGTAATAAAAGACATTTTTGATAATTCTTGTTTGGTCTGATCCTGGGTTTTCTATTCTTTAGTTTTAGTTTTTCAACCGTGTTCACAAAGAAAGGGTTTGTGCCATTTCTCATTTTGATTTTTTCCACCTTCGCTGTCAATCCAGACTGTGTCAAGGAAGAGCTGTGCCCTAAGTGGCTTTCTATGAACTAAAGGATCTCTCAGGAAGGTTTTAAGAAGGGATCCCCCTTTTGTTCCCTTCTCCTGAGCTGCAGCAGCAATGTCTGTGTGAAGAGCTGGGCGCAGGGCAGGGGTCGCACAGCAGCTGTGCTCCTGCTGGCCACACCATTCCTGATCCAGGCCAGGAGCCATTGGCACTCTTGGCCACCTGGGCACACTGCTGCCTCATGTCCAGCCTGCATTCCAGCAGTGCCCCAGGTCCCTTTCTGCCTGGCCACTGTCCAGCCACTCTGTCCCCAGCCTGTGGAACTGCAGGGGTTGTTGTGGCCAAAGTGCAGGACCCAGCCCTGGGTCTTGTTAAACCTGACATTGTTGGATTTGGGTCCTGGATCCAGCCTGTGCAGGTCCCTGTGCAGAGCCCTCCTACCCTCCAGCACATCCACACTCACACCCAGCTTGGTGTCATCTGCAAATTTGCTGATGCTGGACTCAATCCCCTCATCCAGATCATCAGGGAAGATATTGAAATCCATGCTGGCTGGCTCTGATCCCTCGGCCATCCTGTAGGTGCCTTGTGATGGCACTCAAGGTGATCTGTTCCATTTCCTTGCCAGGCACCGAGGTCAGGCTGACAGGCCTGGAGTTCCCCAGATCCTCCTTGCAGCCCTGCTTGGGGATGGGCTCACATTGGCACCTCCAGTCCTCTGGGAGCTCCCCAGTGAGCCAGGACTGATGAGAAATGATGGAGAGCACCTTAGGGACCTCAGCCACCAGCTCCCTCATCCCCCTAGGATCAATCCCATCTGGTCCCAGAGACCCCTGTGAGCACCTGAGTGGCTCAGCAGGTCACCAGCTGCTTCCTCCTGGATCACAAGGGGCTTTTCTGCCCCCTGACCCATCTAACAGCTCAGGAGAACACTTGTCCTGAGGACAACCTGTCTTATTGCTGAAAACTGAGGCAAAGAAGGGGTTAAGTACCTCATCTTTGGTAACCGTATACCCCCCAATAGAGGCTGTCTCTACCCCTCCTTTTGCCATCAATGTATTGATAAAATCATTTTTATTTTCCTTCACAGAAGCAGCCAGGTGAAGTCCTAATTGCGCTTTCACTTCTCTGATTGTTTTTGCATGACCTAACAACATGCTAAAAATTTCCTGAGTTGCCTGACCTTCTCTCCAAAGGTGATGATGCACCCTCTTTTTTCCCCTGAGTTCCTGCAAAATTCCATGCCCAGCCAGGCCAGTCATTTTCCTTATTTGGTCAGATTTTGTCACAGAGGGGCAGGTTGTTCCTGCTCCTTCAAGATTTCATTCTTGAAGTGTGTCCATCCTTCCTGGACACCCTTATTCTTAAGGGCTGTTTCCCTTAAATAAATCAGTACCTGTTTCAATACTCCCCAGATTGGCATCCCGAATAGGCTGAAGTCTGCTCTCCATATGTCCAGTGTAGAAGTTCTGTTGATGCCCCTCCTTCTCTCACAGCATATTTAAAAACTCAATAATTTCATGGTCACTGTATCCCAAAGAGCCTCTGACCACCACATCCCCCAGCAGCCCTTCTCTGTTTGTGAACAGCAGGAGACAGAGCTTTCCTTGGCAGTGGCAAGAGAAGGAAACCTCCCCCAAGTGCAGCTTGGAAGCTTGGCAGGTTCAGCCTGGAGGTGAGGAGAAAGAAAAGTCCCGCCCAGGGTAGAATTTTGGTGCAGGAGGTGTCCCAGCCCAGGTGAGCCTGGGCCATGGCCTGGCTCTGTGTGTGCCAGGAGCCGGCAGCGCTGGGTGCAGGGAGCCCAGGGAGGGCCCAGAAATGCTGGGCTGAGAAATGCTGGGGGCACAGCCAGATGGGCGTGTGCAGCCGGCCAGGGCACAGCAGCAGCACGCACAGGGGGCACAGCCTGCAGGACACATGGCCAAGGGCTGGGCACGGCTGGCAGGGCCACAGGCACCCAGGCCTTTGTCCCCTGGGCTCTGGCAGCGCCTCTGGAGGCCCCACTGAAGGAACTTTCCTTTCAGGGGCTGCACTTTGCTTCTGCCTCACCCCTCCCTGAGGAGGCTGGCAGGGTCACACAGCTTTAGGACATTTGTCCTTGCTGCCCCTCCCATCCCAGTGCCCCACAAACAGCCCCAAGCCAGATCCGCCTTGCAGCCCTTCTTGGGGATGGGCTCACATTGGCACCTCCAGGCCTCTGGGACCAAATGGTGAGCCAGGACTGATGAGAAAGGATGGAAAGCAGCTTGGAGAGATCATCCAGCAGCTTCACATGCTCTGAAGACTCAAGGACCAGACCAGAGGAAATCAAGGCAGAGCAATGGTTTGTTAGGAAACCTCTCTTGAATTCAGTCACAATCAAACTCCAAAGTTTCTTGAAGTTTTAGTGGGTCCCACTGAGGGACATAACACAGAAAGTGTCCCCAAGATGCAGTTAGAGCAGGAAAATGGAGTCAGAGTTGACAGGTGGGGACAAAAAGAAGCCAAGTCTTGGTGGCCTTGGGCACAGGATGCTCTGTGCCACCAAGGGCTGTGAGGGGAACCCTTGTCCTGAGGCACTTGGACCTCCTGGCTGGGCAGTGTCACCCCCTTGTCCTGCCCTCAGCATCCCCCCCACATCCCTTGGTCCCAAAGGCACCAGGACTTGGCTTCTTGTCATTTCTGCCTCCAATTTCCTGCTCTGACTGGATGCTGGGGACACTTTCTCAGTCGTGTCCCTCAGTGGGACCCATTAAAACTTCAAGAAACTTTGGAGTTTGATTGTGACTGAATTCTAGAGAGGTTTCCTAACAAACCATGGCTCTGCCTTGATTTCCCTCTGGTCTGGTGCAGTTCATTAGGAAGGTTGCCTTTCAAAGTTATGGAGAAGGATTTCAAAGAGTTTGTAAGAAATATACATTTCTTTTTTAAAGGATGTATTTATTACTGTTCTCTTTGGAGCAGAGGTGATTGCAGCATTCTGTGATTGATATTGATCCAGGGTCTCTGCTCAGGAGGTCTGGCCTGCTCAGAGAAGCTGTGCCTTGAGGTCTGACCCAGTGTGGACAACCTTGCTGCACATTCCCCAAGCCCATCCTGTCTGTCCTCACTCCCCTGGCACTTGCTTTGCTTGGAGAGCTGCCTGCACTCAGGCAAAAAGGGGCTTTCTGTTTTTTGAAGCAGTGTAAACCTCCTAATTTTCCCCACTGCAGACAGACCCACTGCTCAAGTGTGTGCCAGCCCAAGGTGCCACCAAAAGCACTGCAGCCCTGCCCTGGGCCAGCAGTGAGGGGGGATCATCATCCCCACCGGCCCTGGGCCACTGCAAGGGGCTGTGCCCATGGACACTGCACTGACCCCACTGCTGGGTTTGGGTGCCACGGCGACCGGGAGCATTTCCAGTTTCCTTGGAAACACTGGGGAGGACTGGGACATACTGGGGAACACTGGGAACGCTGTGGGAGACACTGGGACATTCTGGAAGTGACACTGGGGAGGACTGGGACAGCCTGGGACCATGGGGAATGCTGAGGGGGAATCTGAGCAGACTGGGATGGACTGTGGGAGTACACTGAGACATACTGGGATGTACCGGGACATACTGGGAGTGGTACTGGGCAATACTGGGGAAAAGTGAGGATACTGTGAATGATACTTGGGGATATTGGGACAAACTGGGGGCACTGGAAACACTGTGGGGAAGACTGGGGGACACGGGAGGTAATTGGAAGGGAATGGGAATGAACTCAGGTGTATTGAGAGGGACTGGGCTGTACTGCATGGGCCTGGAGGGGCATGGGGGATGTACTGGGCTGTACTAGGGATGAACTGGGCTGTACTGGGAAGGAATGAATGGGCACTGAGGTTATACTGGGCTGTACTGGGAGCGACTGGAGGGGTTCATTGGGCTATTTCCACCTCTGCCTCGTCCCATTTGCCGAGGATCCCGCCCATCACCGCCTGCAGCCAATCAACGCCAGGGATCAGGGTCCCGGGGGTGGTCCCTGGTAGCTTCGCCATCTTTTCTTTTTGCCTACAACTCCCGCCATGCCCCGCGGCCCGGTGGAGCCCCACTGGAGCCGGGACTACAACGCCCGTCATGCCCCGCGCTCCACAGACACCCCCCCCCCCCCCCCCCCCCCCCCCAGTGTCCGCTTCCCATATGTCCGATATATCCCCCCAGACTCTCCAGGGTCCGTAAATGTCTCCTCAGCGCCCATTCCGAACCCCCCAAAAGCGACCTAGGATCCCCTAGGAACGCTCCCAACCCCATAGATGCCCGTTATGGGCACTTCTGGGAATTCATCTCCTATCATCCCCTGCGGCTAAAGAGCCCCTCATATCACAGTTCCCCGCCTGAAGCTCTCGCCGTGCCTCGCACTCTAAAGAGCCCGGTGAGAGCTCCCCAAGCTCCCCCCAAGTGCTCCTGAACCGTACACGTTCCCTCCTGAGGACCTGCACTCGCGGATCGGACGCAAAAATGCCCCCCAAGTGCCTTCCCGGACCCCCAAACCCCCCGCTCGAACCACTTCCGGGACTACTGCTCCAAGCATGCTCCGCGGCGTACGGAGACCGCTATTTTAGCCGTGACTTCATCTCCCGTCATGCCTCGCGTCCCAACGAGAGCCATTGGAGCTGCGCATTCAATTCCCGTGATGCTCCGCGGCCCTGTTAAACTCTGTTATACCCGCGCCTACAACTCCCATCATCCCCCGCGCCCCAGAAAGTCCCGCCAGAGCCCCCCAGGTGACCTCCCGGACCCCGAAGCGCCCCCAGATTCCCCTCCCTCACCTCCAAGTGCCCCCCTGGACCCCTAAGTGCTCCCCCGGACCCCTAAGTGCTCCCCCGGACCCCGAATTGCCTGACAGAATCCCTAAGTGCCCCTCTGTGAAATGTGGGGTTGTGTTTCGTGTCAGGTAGAAAAAGATGGCCTTTGTAGTTATGGTTATGAAATGTGTGGAAATAGCCATAGGGTAATTATAAAAACATCTGTTTAATGAACAGAACGGAAAAAGCATGGAAAGGGGCTTTTGAAGTAATATTTTGCTTGCTTATAAGTGAATCATGTGAGCCTATAAGGTTTTTAATAGAAGGTTTGAACTACAGCTATAGCCTTAACATATATATAGAAAGAATTGTAATCACCCAAATAGAAGGAAGTGAGCTATTCCAAACTAAAATTAAGGATCCTGAAAAAAAACCAAGAGGTAAACCACCATCTGGAAGCTGGACGGCACCAATAAGACTGATTTATAGACTTCAAGAGGAAGACTGAATCTCTCATCTTTGGTGTTTTTCTTCAGGAAAAGGAAATCTGGATGCCACCACCACTGAGGTCCTGGGAACCTCAGCATCACAAGATGTTATTTCTGACCTCACTGATTTCATACCTTTTGAAGTATAGAAAATTTAACATCATCAATAGAAATTGATCACAATAGGTATAGAAATTATATTTCAAAAATAGAAATTAGGAGGAAACTAGAAAAAAAGGTTTCTGAGAAGTGATTATGGAAAACCTCAATAAATACCACCGGAAAATCAACGGTCGGTGTGCAGTTGGAGGGGAAACCCCCACTGTACCCAGCGCTGTTTGCTCACACTTTACCATTCTGTATTAATTAATAAATTGATTGCTGCTTGATATATTGGCCTAGTCAAGCTCTTTATTTATAGCACTCAGTTCTTCCTTGAGTAAAGATTACCAATTAAAAGCAATTCTATTTTTTATTTTTATTCTAGAAGTATAAAATTCTTCTAAGTTTTTTGGAATTCTAGAACTACTCTGAAAAGTCCTAAACTGCTATGGAAATAGAGAAGACATATTTGGGGATTTCTTTCTACAAAAAGCATTTCTACAGATTTCTAAAATTTTAATTTCTACAAATGGAAAGCAAAGACAAAAAGGCGTGGCTTTTTCTCAAGATCCCCGTGCCTGGCTGCTGCCTGCCCACCCCAGACTGTGCCCAGACAAGGAGCTGCGCCAGCGCTGATGGTACCACACAAACAGCAGAGCTGAGGCCCAGAGCTGTTGCCGGACCCTGACTTGGCCCGAGGGCTGCACCTCCTGTCCTGGCCGGACACCAGGGCCGCTCCCTTTGGGGACAGAGGCTCCTGTTGTGCGTGCTGGTGGCAGCCTGCGCCCAGCAGGGAGCTGGTAGTGCAGCAGTGGCAGGGACAATGCACACGTGCATGGAGACGAAAGTTCTGCATGCAGTTTGGCTGCAGCGCAGGGCCAGGGCGCAGCGAGGCCCTTGTTGGGCCTCCGGCGCTGCTCGGCAGCCCCCGCCGAGGCCGGGGCCGCGGCCCTTCCCCGCCGGGGCCCGGCCCGACAAGGGCGCCGCGGCTGCTGAGGGCCCGCCCGGCCCCCGAGGGATGGGCTCCGCCCGCCGCCGGGCCCGTGGGCCGGAACTCGGCCTTTGTGCAACCTCCACCCACAGTGGCCCTTTGCTGTGCTGAGGAGAATAACAAAGCCCCTTTGGTTCAACCCTGCCGCACACGTCATGGGGGATCCCTGCACACTTCAGCAGAGAACCCAAAATATCCCTTTGTGCCTCATAAGAGATCCCTGCATACCTTAGGAGAGCCCAAAATATCCCTTAGTGCATTATGAGGGATCCCTGCATACCTTTAGCAGAGAGCCCATAAATATCTTTGTCTTTGTGCCTCACGAGGATCCCTGCACAGCTCTGGAGAGAGCCCAAAATATCCCTTTGTGCCTCACGAGGGATCCTCGCACACCTTTGGAGAAACCATAACTATCCCTATCCCTCACGAGGGATCCCTGTACAGCTTTGCAGAGAGTCCAAAATATCCCTTTGTGCCTCATGACGGATCCATGCACACCTTAGGAGAGCCCAAAATATCCCTTTGTACCCCACAAAGGAATTTGTGCACACTTTTGGAGAGACCCCCCAACAGCCTTGTGTGCTTCACAAAAGGATCCAGCCCCTTGCCCACCCTGGGAAGGACTCAGCTCCTCTCCAGGCCTTGACAAGAACCACTAGACTGCCATGTAAATCACAAGGAACTCAAGCCCCTGCCAGCCTTACAGAGGTCTCCAGTCACCTGTGTGCCATAGGAGAGACCCCAAATCCCCACAGAACCTCACAAGCAGCCTCAGCCACATGCAGCACTTACAAAGCACCCAAACCCTGCATGTCTTACTGCAAAACCCAACAGCCCGCCAATGTGCCTCAGGACAGATCCCAGTTTTCTGCAACCTTTACAGGGGTCCCCCATCACCTGCAGGCCATAGAAAAGGCAGGTCTGGCATTACCAATAGCCAGCAGCGTGCTCCCTGACAGAAACCAATGCCCTTGTAGGAGCTGGGAACACGTGTTGTTGAAAGGAACAGAACCTACCTCACACAGAGTTGTATGAGCCACTTAGTTATTGTTATTGTTATTGTTATTGTTATTGTTATTGCTGTTGTTATTGTTATTGTGCTGTTTAAAAACCCATGTTAAGCTCTTACCTTCTTATCTGTACCCTTGCTGTACCCCATTTTCCCTGACACCCAAGTTATATGCCCTTCTTCCCAAGTCCCTCCCTTCCTCTTCCAGGTTAGGCCTCTGTTGCTCCCTGCCAGCCTGTCCATCAAGATCTCGAGACACCACCCCATATGCAAATGAACTCGACCAATAGAAAAAGACACCCAGCATGCTCAGCTCCACAAAAGGGTCGCCACGACCTAAAAAGAAGCTGATCAGAGGAATACCCCTAGAGCGAGCCCAAGACTTTCGAGTTCCTGGGAACCCCCGTGAGGGCGAACTCCCGGCCCTGCAGCACAGCAGCAGGAACGACGTGGACCTCCTCCTCGGTGGTGTCTCCAGGCGTCCAGAAGGAGCAACAGAGGCAGCGAGAGACCCTCCCCCGAGCACCCCCAATTTTAAATAAAGGCACAAAAAGGAGTAAAAATGATCTCCTGCCCTGTTTATTTCTAACAATTCTGGGGGCTCGTCCGGGATTGGCCACGCCCGAAGAGGACTGCGGACGGGAAGGCGCCACCCGCCCCTGGACCTCCGGGACAGCTGGCCTCATCCGGACCGAGGACGCCGCGGGACAGCACCAAGGAGCACTGGTGAGGAAAACCGGTGGCGGGGGTGGAGGCGAACGAGTGAGTGGAGTGAGTGAGACGGGGACTGGTAGCCCAGATCCCCGGAGTGAGTGTGGACCCCTTAGTACCGCGGTTCCGGACTCCCGCGAGGGGGCCGGCCGGGAACAGGGGGAAGCGACTGGACACGAGTGAGCGAGGCGCCTCCAGGGGCATAGAGGGGCCCCCCTCCTGGCGTGCGGAGGACAGTAGGTGTGAGTGGCACGCCTAGGGTGAAAAGGGACCCCCCCCCAGTACATAGGAAGGTGGGACGCCTGGGCCAGTCGGAGTGCGCGGGCTGCCCAGGGGAGTGAGAGGCGCACACTGTGTCGGCTGAGGTGCTCCTGGCTGTGGTAGCTGACCTGGGTGCTGGCTGCGGTGGCTAGGCCACTTTCGGGGGCTCGGGCGGTCCACTTGAGGGCCAGGGAGTAGCTGACAGGGCACAGGGAGAGAGAAAGGTGCCAGCTGGGACTATAGCCCGGGGTGTCTGAGGCACTAGGGAAACCGAGTGCTGGCTGCGGTGGTGGAGGCCACTTTCGGGGGCTCGGACCCAGGGAAAGTGCTCAGGCGCTGGCTGGGGTAGTGGACAGGGCACGGAGTGAGAGAGCTGCACTGGCTGGGGCTATAACCGGCGTAGCCGGCCGGGGTGCAGGGTGTGAGTGGTAGGGGGCCCTAAGCACAAGGGGTCCGAAGTAGGGAGAGTGTGTGAGTTGTGCACCGTGTGCTCGGGTGCTGGCTGCGGTGGGGACAACGGCCCTGCGCGGCCGTTGGTTGTCCGGCCCACTTTCGGGGGCCTGTAGCACGCGGCGAGTGAGAGAGGGTACTGGCCGAAGCAGCTGCCGAAGCCTGTAGAGGGTACTGGCTGGGGTAACAGAGGATTACCCACAGGGTACCAGGCGGTCAGGGGCTGCTTACGGGGTACCAGCGAAGTGCTGGCTGGGGGCTCAGGGCTGCCGACGGGGCACTCGCCTGCTTGGGGGTACTGGCCGGGGTAACAAAGGGGGTTACCTTCGGGGTACCGGAGTGAGTGTGGAGTTGGAGTTTGAGTTGCCCGTCAGTATTTTTCCGTTCGTGTAGGGGCACCTTAACAAGAGTTTTTTTGTTCTACGAAGGCTAATTATTTTGGTTTGTGTTGCCCTGTTTTACCTTTCCTTTCGGGTAAGGGCACCGTAAGATTTTGTTTTAAGCCTAGTGAGAATGGGAGCGTGTGTGAGTAAACAAAAGTTATCAGGGAAAGAAGACAAGAGGGCATGTCAGAACATACCAGTTGACAGCCCACTCGGGCGGATGCTCGAGCGATGGGAGGATCGAGAGGCTACAAGGGAGCTGAATAAATTAAAAATGATCCATTATTGCGTTGAGGTCTGGCCCGCCTTAGATCTGCCAGAGAGATGGCCACGGTGCGGGACCACTGACTCATGGATGTGCTCCCAGTTATATCAGCACCTGAAGACCCAACAGAACCTTACTGCAGAACAGGTGTTGTATGCTGCCTGCTGGAAAAGATATAGTAATGAGGAGGAGAAAGCAAGGGTTTGTAAACTTAAGGAGAAGAAAAAGGAGAATGAGGAGCTAGGGAAGAGAGAGGATAGTCGTGCCTGGGACCCCCTTGACCACTTACCTCCTCCCCCTCCAGTCTACCCAGAAGTTCCCCAAGCTATCCCCGGAAACCTTCCTGCCTTACCGTCGAGCCAAGTCCCACTTTCCCAGGCTACTACCTCTGTCCCTTCCTTAGCAGGGCCACCGGTAACAACCACCCCTCTGTCACTGCAGTCCAACTTAACCTTCTCAAAGGCCAACCCCTTTTACTCTCCTGCTCTGCCCCCCCTCTCCCCGGACCTGAGTACAGGTATCTCCCCCTTACCTTCAGCCCTTCCTGCGCCTCCTTCCACATGGGAGCTAGGCTCGTCAACCCCCAGCACGAACTCTCCCCAAGTGGTTGAGACCTCAGATGGGCCCTATAATAATACAAGGTCAAAAACAAAACTCTTCCCCTTAAGGGAAGTTCCGATGGGAGGAGCAATGGGAGGAGTAGGATTTGTGAATGCCCCTCTAACAGCATCAGAAGTTCGGAACTTTAAAAAGGAACTGGGGAATCTAGTAGAGGATCCCGTGGGGATCTCGAATCAGATTGACCAGTTCCTAGGCCCAAATATTTACACCTGGGGAGAAATGAATTCTATCTTGAACATCCTATTCAACCCTGAGGAGGTTCGGCTGATAAGAACCGCGGGAATGCGGATTTGGGAGAGAGAAAACCGAGTAGGCCCCCCAGCAGACCAGAAATTGCCTGTAGCTGACCCAGGGTGGAATCCGAATAGAGAAGAGGACAGGAGGAATATGGAGGATTATAGGTCCTTAATGATAAGAGGTATTAAGGAGTCAGTGCCCCGGAGTAACAACACTAAGCTAGCTTTTGATGGGGCACAGGAGAAGGATGAGACCCCAGCGGCATGGTTGAACAGGTTAAGGAAAAATTTCCAGCAATATTCGAATCTGGACCCAGATAGTCCAGAAGGCCAGGTGTTTTTAAAGCTACAGTTTGTCACTAAATCCTGGCCAGACATAAGAAGGAAATTAGAGAAACTTGAAGATTGGCAAGAAAGGGGGATAAATGAGCTGCTCAGAGAGGCTTTGAGAGTCTATTTGAGAAGGGAGGAAGACAAGATGAGAGCGAAGGCAAAAATTATGGTGGCTGTGGCTAGGGAGAGTGTCCGAGACAGCAAGGGACCCCAAGATGGGGGAAATGCCAAACCCCCGGTGGGGAAAGGGAAGGTTTTACCACCCTGGAAGACTCCGCAGAGGCAAGGGGAAACTAGGAGGTGTTTCTACTGCGGGGAGGTAGGACACATAAAGAGAGATTGCCAGAAATTAACATTTGATGAAGCAATCTCTAGAGAACAGGAGACCTTAGAAAAGTGGTTGAGAGGAGAAGGCGATGAGGACTAGGGGTGTCATGGGCTCTATGCGCTAGGGGACCCTATGAAACATCATGAGGAGCCCATAGTAAAATTTGAGGTGGGTCCCCACCATGAAGAGTTTGAGTTTTTAGTGGATACTGGAGCAGATCGGTCCAGTATAAGACAACTCCCAAGCGGAATATCAGTTGGGGACCGAATATGTGAGGTCCTAGGGGCTGAGGGGAAACCCTTCAAAGCCTCAATCATAGAAAACATTGAGATAAAAGGGAACTCAAGGAAATGTATAGCTGACCTTATATATTTACCTAAGCTAGACAGCAACTTACTTGGCAGGGACTTGCAAGTCCAACTAGGAGTGGGAATCCTCCCTAGAGGAGGACGGATGATAGTCCAAATGATGAGAATGACCATTGAGGACCTGAGCGAAATTAAGCCAGAAGTATGGGCTGAGGAGGGAAAATATGGGTATTTAGATATACCACCTATAAAAATAGAAGTGCAAGCAGGGATGTCCCCTATAAGGGTCAAACAATATCCCATCTCCATGGAAGGCAAGAATGGTCTGGCACCAATTATAACTCAGCTACTGGCAGAAGGAGTGCTGGAACCCTGCATGTCCCCCCACAACACGCCAATTTTGGCGGTAAGGAAAGCGGAGGACAAATACCGGCTAGTACAAGACCTGAGGGAGGTGAATAAGAGGACAGTGACCAGACACCCAGTGGTATCAAACCCATACACCCTCCTAAGTAAGATACCCAGGGACTATGCTTGGTTTACAGTAATAGATTTGAAAGATGCATTCTGGGCTTGTCCTTTGGCTGAAGAGAGCAGGGACTGGTTTGCTTTTGAATGGGAGTGTCCTAAGAGCCAGAGAAAGCAGCAGTTGAGGTGGACGCGTCTTCCCCAAGGGTTTACAGAATCCCCAAATTTGTTCGGGCAAGCCCTAGAAAAATTACTGGAACAATATACCCCCAGAGATGAAGTGCAGATTCTACAATATGTAGATGACATCTTAATATCAGGGAGAGAACAAGATAAAGTAAGAGCAACCAGTATAGAACTCCTAAACTTTTTGGGAGAAAAAGGCTTGAAGGTGTCCAAAAACAAATTACAGTTTGTAGAGCCCCAAGTCACCTACCTTGGACACATAATTGGAGAAGGATATAAGAAATTAAGCCCTGAGAGAATCTCAGGCATAGTATCTATCCCAGCTCCGACCACTAAAAGAGATGTAAGAAAACTATTAGGTCTATTTGGATACTGTAAGCTGTGGATAGAAAATTATTCCCAAAATGTTAAATTCCTATATGAAAAATTGGTCCAACCAGAACCTATAAGATGGACAGCTGAAGACGAGAGACAGTTAAAAGAACTTAAAATCAAATTGTCTTCAGCTCCAGTGCTAAGTCTCCCTGATCTTAAAAAGAAATTTGATTTATTTATAAATGCAGAAAAGGGGGTTGCCTATGGGGTGTTAACCCAAGAATGGGGAGGACACAAGAAGCCCGTAGCCTACCTTTCAAAACTCTTAGATCCCGTCGCAAGGGGATGGCCAACCTGTCTTCAGGTAGTAGCAGCCGCAGCGGTCCTCATAGAGGAAGCGCAGAAATTAACTCTACAAGGGAGGATCACAGCTCACACACCTCATGATCTTAGGGCAGTATTGAGCCAGAGGGCCCAGCAGTGGTTAACTGATTCTAGAATATTGAAATATGAGGTGATTCTGACAAACGCTAATGACTTGGAGCTCACAATATCCACAAGCTTGAATCCCGCGCAATTCCTCTCAGGGGAACCCACCCCTGCACTAGAACATGACTGCATCGAAGTCATAGATCTGCAGACAAAAGTCAGAGAGGACCTTGAAGATGTGCCCTTGCAGTACGGGAGGATATTATTTACAGACGGGTCCTCTAGAGTTTTAGAGGGGAAGAGAGCATCAGGCTATGCGGTAATTGAGAGCATAGGAGAAGAGGACTTAAAGGTTCTGGAAAAGGGGAGGTTACCTTCAAATTGGTCTGCCCAATGTTGTGAAGTGTATGCTTTGAAGAGAGGGCTCGATGCATTGGAGAAAGACAGAGGGACAATATACACAGACTCAAAATATGCCTTTGGAATAGTCCACACATTTGGAAAGATCTGGGAAGAACGGGGATATTTGAATTCAAAAGGAAAGGACCTGGTACACAGGGAGATGATAAAACTTGTATTAGAATCCCTGTTGAAGCCCGAAGAGATAGCCGTGGTCCATATAAAGGGTCATCAAAAAGGGGACACCCTCGAAAAGAGAGGGAACCAATTAGCAGATCAGGAGGCAAAAAGAGTGGCTTTAAGTCCAGATAAGCCAGTTAAGATGCTGGCATTAAATGAAGCCCCGAGAGAAGAGAGGGAAGAAGCAGAGCCGATATACAGTGAAAGGGAGCAGAGAATGATAAAAGAGCTAAAAATGCAAAAAGGAAAGCAAGGGGAGTGGATAAACTCAGACGGGAGGAAGTTCCTGAATAAGCCCCTAGCAAGGAGAATGCTAACCGAAATACATGAATTAACACACTGGGGAATTCAAGGGATGTGTGACCACTTTCTAAGAGAACACTTGTGCTTAGGAGTATACAGCTTAGCAAAAGCTGTGACTCAGGGATGTGCCACTTGCCAGAAAGTGAACCAAAGAGTGATGAGAGAAACCACATCTGGGGGAAGAGAATTGGCTCTGAGGCCATTCCAGAATATTCAAATAGATTTCACTGAGATGCCCCCGGTGCAAAATTACAAGCACCTTTTGGTAATAGTAGACCACCTCACCCATTGGGTGGAAGCATTCCCCACAAGAAAGGAGACTGCAGAAGTAGTCATCAAGATCCTTTTCGAGCACATAATTCCCCGTTATGGGTTAGTTAATAACATCGACTCAGATCGGGGCCCCCATTTCACTGCTAAAATTTTACAAAAAACCATTGAAACCCTAGGGATGAAGTGGAGACTTCACACTCCCTGGCATCCCCAAAGTTCAGGAAGGGTAGAAAGAATGAACAGAACATTGAAAAATGTACTAACTAAATTAATAGAAGAAACCCAATTAAATTGGCTCAAGTGTCTACCTCTTGCTCTCTTGAGAATAAGAACTAGGCCTCGATCTGACCTGGGGGTTTCTCCCTATGAGATGATGTTTGGGCTCCCATTCCTACTAACCCCCTTTAGCACCGGGAGTTATCAAGAAGGGGAAACTGCAGCCCAGAAGTATCTAAAGACAGTCGGAAAGATCTTAGAAGATCTCCGAAAGAAAGGGTATATCCCCCAGACTCCCCCCCTTGAGTCTAAAACCCATCAGATCAATCCCGGGGATTGGGTACTGATTAAGTCTTGGAGCAACATCCCACTAACTCCAAGATTCGAAGGTCCCTTCCAGGTGCTCCTGACCACTCATACTGCTGTCCGAACAAGAGAGAGGGGCTGGACCCACATCACGAGAGTGAAAGGACCAGTACCACCACCGAGTGATACTCCCGACCCGAGCTCTAATAACCAAGATTCCCAGTGGACTGTTGCCCAGGGTCCAGGACCTTTAAAAGTTATCCTCAGAAAGAGTCCCAAAGCCAAGTAAAGAACTATACAGACTCTTTGGTATTCAAAGGACAGTAGCAAAAGAGTTTAAGCGAATTGTTCGCCAGGACTTTGTATGGAGAATTGCTGTGTTATTGTAACACGAGTTAAAGTGAATTGTTCCCTGTAAGATAGAGAGTTGCTTGTTGTAAGTTTGTATAAAAAAATTAGTATACTGTTCTGATAAGAGTTGAACCTTGTACTAAGTTGAAAAGACTGTTACTAAGGCCACCAAGAGTTGAAGGAGTCTCTCATAGGGCACCCTCCAGGAGGGCAGACCAAAAACATTGAGTGGGGACACAAAGAAAGAAAAAGGACTCTGTAGACCAAAACTTGAGGGCTCCAAGTCCCAGGAGGCAAGGCCAGGTGAGACCAACGGAGATGGTTCATACTGGACTCCTAGGGAAGCTAGTGGTAGTCCTGATGGTGATCAGGCAAGCAGAGGGAGCATGCTCAAAGTGTTATTCCCCCATCTATGATGGGGAGAACCTACAGGCCCTGATCAGAGTCCACACAAATGTGAACCCCACTTGTTTTGATATTGCACAATTAACCACTTGCCAGGAAGATGGCAAACAATATTGGCTCGCTAGAAATGCTGCAAATTTTAAGCAGCGCCTGACAGGAGAATGCCCTATCAGAGATTGGTTCTGTATAGAAGAATTAAACAATATAGAGGGGGTCGCCGACTTGATAAAAGAAAAGCCACTGATAGTAAGAAAAAGTGAAATAGAAGAGCCCCTTAGTAAAAATTTATTCATTGACTTGATTGAAAAGATTAGCCATGAATTAAACATCACCAACTGTTGGGTATGTGGGAGCACACAAATGGCAGATGTATGGCCCTGGGAGGGGACGAGTTTAGCACCCCTCGACATTTTAAGATGGAAGCTAATGAGGCAGGAGCCTCCAGATGAAAGAGAGAGGAGAAAAGAACAATGGGATCTGAAATCCAAAATAATTGGAGAAGAGTGCATAAAGAGGACAGGAAAAAGGTATAAAGTATTTGTAGGGGCATTGGCCTGTAAAAGATATCTAATGATAAAAGAAATGAAGCAAGAATGGGTCCCTAGAGAACCTGACACATACTGGTCCATTGGAAAGAAAAAGACAGGGTGCGTCTATCATGAGGGCTATAATCTACACGAGTGTGCTGACCAAGGGATAAACCCCTTCTGGGGAATTAGAGAAATATCTAAATATTGGGAATACCCATTTGATATACAAAACACTTCATGGAGAGCCCCGAAACATCTGTTTTGGATCTGTGGAGATAAAGCATACACCCATCTCCCAGGAGATTGGGCAGGCAGCTGTACCATAGGAATTATAAGACCCTCCTTTTTCCTATTACCCCGAGAATCAGGGAACCACTTAGGCGTACCCCTCTATGATAACTTAAAGAAAACCAACAAAAAGAGGAGAGCTGTGATTGATATGGGAAGCACCCAGGAGTGGAAAGGAAAAATCTGGACACCAGAAGAAATAGTAAAAACCTATGGACCAGCAACATGGGCTCAGGATGGGTGATGGGGGTACCGGACACCAATTTATATGCTGAATCGAATTATTAGACTGCAAGCAGTACTCGAAATAATTTCTAACAAAACTGCTCTAGCCCTTGATCACATAAGCAATCAGCTAGCCCAAACGAGAGCAGTGGTCTACCAAATTAGGCTGGCAGTCGATTATTTATTAGCCAATGAAGGTGGCATCTGTGGGAAGTTTAATTCCTCCGAATGCTGCCTAGAAATTGATGATAAAAGTGAAGTGATCAAGAACATATCAAAAGAAATTAGAAAAATTGCATATGTTGGTACCCAAGAGTGGAAGCCTTTAATTAATACTGATTGGTGGGACAACTTTTGGTCATTGAAAGGGGCCTGGTGGAAGAAAATAATATTCATAGCAGTAAGTGCATTTGCCAGCCTCCTACTCCTCCCCTGCCTGCTTCCCTGCCTGATTCGGACTGTAACATCTGCAGTACAGGCCAGTCTCCAGATCCCCGAAACAAGCACACAGAAATCTGTGAATATAATGAGGTTAAGCCCCCATGAAGAAGAATTAAGCACAGCAAAACAAATTTATGACCAATACCAAGATTTAAAGAAAGTATGTTCCCAAGAATCGGAGTCAGTTGATTGATGCGGACAAAAGTCCGATCAAAGAAATAAAGGGGGGATTGAAAGGAACAGAACCTACCTCACACAGAGTTGTATGAGCCACTTAGTTATTGTTATTGTTATTGTTATTGCTGTTGTTATTGTTATTGTGCTGTTTAAAAACCCATGTTAAGCTCTTACCTTCTTATCTGTACCCTTGCTGTACCCCATTTTCCCTGACACCCAAGTTATATGCCCTTCTTCCCAAGTCCCTCCCTTCCTCTTCCGGGTTAAGCCTCTGTTGCTCCCTGCCAGCCTGTCCATCAAGATCTCGAGACACCACCCCATATGCAAATGAACTCGACCAATAGAAAAAGACACCCAGCATGCTCAGCTCCACAAAAGGGTCGCCACGACCTAAAAAGAAGCTGATCAGAGGAATACCCCTAGAGCGAGCCCAAGACTTTCGAGTTCCTGGGAACCCCCGTGAGGGCGAACTCCCGGCCCTGCAGCACAGCAGCAGGAACGACGTGGACCTCCTCCTCGGTGGTGTCTCCAGGCGTCCAGAAGGAGCAACAGAGGCAGCGAGAGACCCTCCCCCGAGCACCCCCAATTTTAAATAAAGGCACAAAAAGGAGTAAAAATGATCTCCTGCCCTGTTTATTTCTAACATTGTGATTCTGGCTGTGTCTGCAGGAGCAATGGGCAGGGTGAGCCCGTGCTGTGCTCCACTGCTGAGCTGGCAGCACGGTGCACACGGCCAGGACATTCTCTGTTCCCCCAGAGCTGGGGCCTGCAGGCACCTTGGCACTCCTTGGCACAGGCTGTGCCACCCAACAGAGCCCAGAGGCCGGGAGGAGATCCCGAGGGAAGCAGGAAGCTGAGAGAACGCCCTGCCCTGGAACAGAGGGAGTTCTTCCAGAAGCAAAGATAGTGACTTGGACTCCCACTGTGCTCAAAGTTTGCCTCTGAAGACTAAGAAGTGAGCTTGTCAGAAATCCCAGAAAATATCTGGGAAACGGTTTTAGGTAATTTGGTCGTGACTATAGGTAAAAATGTCCAGTGGGAAAAGTGCTTCTGCAGCAGGCTGGGTGTCTTATTTCTTCCTCGAGTAAAGATTACCAATTCAATGCCATTATATTTTTTTGCTTCCAGAAGGGTAAAAGATTTTTATTTTTATTCTAGAGGTGTAAAAGAATTCTAAAACTAATTTGAATAATTTGGAGCAATTTTGCAAAAAATGAAGGAACATTTTAGGGTTTGTTTCTACAAAAGAATTGTAACTAGTTCTAAAAATGTCTAATTTCTATAAATGTAAAACAAATACTACATGCTGTTACAGGAGCCCAATGCTTGGCTGCTTCTTGCCCAGCCCTGGTTGTGTCCTGAGGAGGAGCTGCGCCAGTGCTCCAGGTGGTACCCCAGAAACACCAGGGCTGAAGGCCAAAGGTGACGGTGTTGCTAAAGACCTGCCTTGGCAGGAGGGCTGCAACTCCTGTTCTGGCTGGACACCAGGGCCAGCACCTTCAGGGCCAGAGGCTGGGTCGTGGCGGGACAGCAATCAGCTTATAATGGAGCTTTGGCAGGAACGGTAGAAACTGGATTGGAGATGGGGAAGGACTGATCCAGTTGTCCTTGACTGCGGTGTTCGGCTGTTCTGGTGAAGCTGCAGAGGCGCTCCTGTAGAGAGAGGAGGTGTCTGAGGCCCCCGCTGGCGCTGGCACACAGGGACCCTTGTGCACAGCAGGGCCCAGAGCTGGCACGGCTCCCCAGCACGGCTGCAGCTGCTGGCACAGCTTGGCCCAGCTGCACAGCTGCCCCTCCAGGCCCCGGCCAGCAGGGCCTGGCTCTGGGCAGGGGCCCTGGCCAGGAGAGAGCCCCAGAGCGCCTCTGCCTTGCAAGGGCAAGCTGGGCCCCGCTCTTTCCTCTGCCCACCTTGCTCTGCCTCTGCCCGGTGCCCCCGGGGCTGCTCTTGGCCAGGCAGCCTCAGTGGGAGCCAGCACTGGCTGCAGCCCCAGCGGGCTCCCCAGGACAAGGGCCAGCAATGAAGAGGCCAATGAAAGCACTGGGCAGCAGCAGAACCCTGAGCAGAGTTATTTGGACAACCACTGACTAAGCACAGCTCCACAGCAGCACCACTGGGAATGTTCCCTAACAACCAGCAGCCTTTAAAGGAAGCTTTTTGAGGGAAAGGCGAGCAAAACACTCACCGTTTTCTCTTCCAGCAATACCAGATTTTGATGCAGCACAAAATGAATACAATTCCCAAAGCAAGCAGGTCTACTATAAATGCTAGCCAGCAGAGTGCTCCCTGACAGAGACCTGTTCTGAGGCCCTCCTGGGACTCAGGAACACGAGTTGTGGTGCTGGCTGCACCTGCGGGAGCAATGGGGAGTGTGAGCCCGTGCTGTGCTCCACTGCTGAGCTGGCAGCACGGTGCACACGGCCAGGACGTTCTCTGTTCCCCCAGAGCTGGGGCCTGCAGGCACCTTGGCACCCCTTGGCACAGGCTGTGCCACCCAACAGAGCCCAGAGGCCGGGAGGAGAGCCCAGGGGCAGCGCAGCTCTTTGGGCAGTGGCTCCTGCGAGGGACACGGGCCAAAGCCATCCCTGAGCAGCCACTGCCAGCCCCGACAGCTCCCCCAGGCCCAGGAGAGGGAGTCAGGCCCTGCCAGGACCCAGTGCAGCCCCTGCCCAGTTGGGAGCCAGGGCTGGCTCTGACCCTGGGCTTGTGGCAGGGCTCCCGCTCGGGGCTGCTCCTGTGCCTTGGGCCTCTGGGTGCTCAGGGCAGCTCCGGGAGCAGCTGCAGCGGGAGGGACCTTGCCCAAGGCCTGGGAACGAGTTCCAGAGGCCTGCAAGCCAAGGTGCTTCCAGCTTTAGCTGCTGCCGGGCCATGCAAGGGTGGGTGCAGGGGGAAGAGCTCCTGCCACAGGGCCCCGGCGAGGGCTGAGCCTGGCACAGCAATTACCTCCTCTGCCTGTGCCTGTGTTTCTGTCTCTCATGGCCGTCCTTTCTGAAGCAGCGGCTTTAAATGAGCCACTGTTTCTTCTGGGAAACAGTATTTCTAGAGCATATTCGTCCATCACTTGAGAAAGGAAAAAGGACAGGTAAATCAGAAAGAACAATTCCCTATTTTGGTATTGGCATCTTCAGGGCGTCATGTTTATCAAAAAGAGAGCTAAGATTCTCAAAAATTCTGGGGCTGGGCCAGGGCCTTCCCTTTCCAAGAAACCACCAGGCCTGAACTAAAGGTGAGAGAGGATCATGCAGGGCAAGGGCACACACGTGCACGGCTCTGTCCTGGCACCTGCAGCGCTGCCCCCCTGGGCCAGCTTGGGCTCTGAGCTGGCAGCTCTGCCAGGGGAAGAGGCCTTGTCCTACCTTCACCATCTCCCAGAGGCATCATCCTGAATGTTGGTTGTGAAGCCAGATCACCTTCAGCAACAGGTTTGGCTGCAAAGAAAGGCAGGACAGAAGAGCTCCCGTGGCACTGCAGGAGAGCCTCAGGCTCCCTGGGGCCGGCCAAGGAGGTGCACAAGGCACAGCCCTGGGGCACAGCCCTGGGCCCGGCCCCTTCCCTCTCTGCTCTTCTCTGTGGATGCACAGAGCACACGCAAGGACACCCTGGCCTTGCACACGGGAAGGGCATTGATAGGTAAATTTCCATGCTGTGCTGGGATCCCCTTCTGCCTTAGGGAACTGGGCACTGCCAGGCGGTCGGGTAAGGCCATGGCAGCCAGATGTCACTGGACATGGCCAAAGCTGCACAGGGGCCTGGGGAGCTCTGGGCTGGCTCTGCTCACTCTCCACACTCTTTCCCTGCCCTGTGCAACATCCCTGGAGGGGCAGCTGGAGCAGCCCAGGGCCCCTGGGGGCTCTGTCCCTCCCCCAGAGGAAACTCTAGCTAAACCACTGGGGAAAATCCACAGCAGGCAGTGTCACAACCCTCTCTCCTTCCCTCTCAAATTCCCTCCTTCCTTCTGCTGGGATAGTTCCCCCAGCCCAAGGGGACACAGCCAGGCCCTCTCAGGACACACTGCAGCCTTGCTCTGCCTCTCTGCCCTTTCCCCACCACGGGCACCCCTTGCAGCCCCTCCCAGGTTTGGGACCGTGCCTCCCACGCAGGGAGCCCTGCAGGGCTGCTCAGTACCCGAGTGCCCTGAGCCTGCTGGGGATAATTCCTCTGGGCTGTGCTGCTCTTGTCCGGGCTGTGCCCACACTGCCAAGCAGCAGAGGTGGCAACTCCAGCCTCAGCAAGGCTCAGGCCCAGAGGCACAGAAATTACCTCCTCTGCCTGTGCCTGTGCCTGGCTTTGCCTTCCCTCCTTCAGGAAATGCTGCCTTCCACAGAACGTCTCTGTCCATCCCTTGAGAAAGGAAGAGGCACAGCTGGATCAGATGAAACCATGACACACTGTGGAGGTGGCCTCTTCAGGAGGCAACACTGGTCATAGACATGGATGAGGAAAAGGCCCAGGCTGCGACAGGGCTCTCTCATGTTCAAACAGACACCCCTGATGATCTACCCAGACTGGGAAATTGCAGGGATCTCAGGGTGTGCATGGCCCCTGGGGCAATTGGGGCTCCCTGGCAGCTGATGCCAAATGCCTTCCTGCAGAGGCTGGGGAGAAGCTGCAGCCAGGCCAGGCTGGCAAACAGCTCTGCAGGGTGTGAAAGCAGCAGTGGAGCAGCCAGGCTGCCATGGATCACTTCCCGCTGTGCCGGGCACGGCGTGTCCAGATGTGCAGAGAAAGGGCCCGGCTGCTGACTCTCAGCACAAGGCTCAGGGACATGCACCCACCAAACCCTTTGTGCAGTTCCTTCACAATTTGTTTCAGGTTGTCGTTTGACTCAAGCGATTTCTTCTGTCCTGTGGCTTTGTACTTCCCTGTTGGAGGCCCTGAACAGAAAATAGTTCCATTTCTGAGTGGATCCCACAAGCCCAGGGCTCAGCCTGTGGGGTCAGCAGGGACACACTACTCACCCCTGCTGTGGGAGCTGGGCTTGCCTGCATGAATGAGCAAAGGAGCTTGAGCAGTCCTCTCTGCAGACACACCTGGAACTGAACAGCCACAGAAACTTCTGGCATCTGGTTCCTGCCATGTTGTCAATGAGTATTCCTTGGTGGGACAGTGAGAACATACCTACACGGGGCTCCCAGAGCTTCAAAACTTTATGCAGCCACTCTAATGGAGAGGCATTCTCAGAAACATCATCTAGAAAGGAGCACAAGTCAGAACCATTTCCATGCCGTGCTGGGGTCCCCTTCTGCCTTAGCGAACTGGGAACTGCCAGGGCTCGGGTAAGGCCGTGGGAGCCCGATGTCACTGGGCATGGCCAAAGCTGCACAGGGGCCCTGGGAGCTCTGGGCTGGCTCTGGACACTCTCCACACTCTTTCCATGCCCTGTGCAACATCCCTGGAGGGCAGGCACTGCCAAGCAGCAGAGATGGCAGCTCCAGCCTCAGCTGGGCTCAGGCCCAGAGGCAATTACCTCCTGTGACTGTGCCTGTGCCTGGCATCACCTCCCTTCCTGCAGCAGAGGATGTCACGGATCCATTGCTACCTCCAGGAAATGCAGCTTCCAGCACAGCTTTTTTGTCTTCTGGAGAACAAAAGTTGTACGGCTGGATCAGAGGAAACATATCCACAGAGAGGAAGTGGCTTCTTGAGGAGGCAATACTTGTCAAAGACATGGTTGTGGGTCAGGACTCCCTAAAAACTCTTTGGGCTGGCCAGGTCCCTCCATTTCCAAACAGCCACCCTTCCTGATCTACCCAGAGACTGGGAAATTGCAGGGATCTCCGCAGGGTGTGCATGACCCCTGGGGCAGTTGGGGCTCCATGGCAGCTGATGCCAAATGCCTTCCTGCAGAGGCTGGGGAGAAGCTGCAGCCAGGCCAGGCTGGCAAACAGCCCTGCAGGGTGTGAAAGCAGCAGCGGGGCAGCGAGGCTGCCATGGATCCCTTCCCGCTGTGCCGGGCACGGCATGTCCAGATGTGCAGAGAAAGGGCCCGGCTGCTGAGTCTCAGCACAAGGCTCAGGGACATGCACCCACCTTGTTCTGTCATTTCCTTCAGCGTTTGCCTCACCAGTTCAGATGGCTCGTGGGGTTTCTTCTGTCCTGTGGCTTTGTACTTTCCTGTTGGAGGTCCTGAGGGCAAAGTATTTGCATTTTCCAGGAAGGGATCCCACAAGCCCAGGGCTCAGCCTGTGGGGTCAGCAGGGACACACTACTCACCCCTGCGATGGGAGCTGGGCTTGCGTGCAACATCCACCAAAGGAGCTGGAGAATTCCTCCCTGCAGACACACCTGTAACTCAACAGGCACAGAAGCTTCTGTCACCTGTGCTGATGTGCACGGGCAGCACGGAGCCGCTGGAGCGGTGAGGGGAGCGCGCAGGGCGAGGGCACACATGTGCACGGCTCTGTGCTGGCACCTGCAGCGCTGCCCCCCTGGGCCAGCTTGGGCTCTGAGCTGGCAGCTCTGCCAGGGGAAAGGCTTTGACCTACCCTCACCATCTCCCAGGGGCATCATCCTGAACGTGGGTTGTGAAGCCAGATCACCTTCAGCAACAGGTTTGGCTGCAAAGAAAGGCAGGACAGAAGAGCTCCTGTGGCACTGCAGGAGAGCCTCAGGCTCCTGGGGCCAGCCAAGGAGGCACACAAGGCACAGCCCTGGGGGCACAGCCCTGGGCCCGGCCCCTTCCCTCTCTGCTCTTCTCTGTGGATGCACAGAGCACACGCAAGGACACCCTGGCCTTGCACACGGGAAGGGCATTGATAGGTAAATTTCCATGCTGTGCTGGGATCCCCTTCTGCCTTAGGGAACTGGGCACTGCCAGGCGGTCAGGTAAGGCCATGGGAGCCAGATGTCACTGGACATGGCCAAAGCTGCACAGGGGCCTGGGGAGCTCTGGGCTGGCTCTGCTCACTCTCCACACTCTTTCCATGCCCTGTGCAACATCCCTGGAGGGGCAGCTGGAGCAGCCCAGGGCCCCTGGGGGCTCTGTCCCTCCCCCAGAGGAAACTCTAGCTAAACCACTGGGGAAAATCCGCAGCAGGCAGTGTCACAACCCTCCCTCCCTCCCTCTCAAATTCCCTCCCTCCTTCTGCTGGGACAGCTCCCCCAGCCCAAGGGGACACAGCCAGGCCCTCTCAGGACACACTGCAGCCTTGTTCTGCCCCTCTGCCCATTCCCCACCACGGGCACCCCTTGCAGCCGCTCCCAGGTTTGGGGCCGTGTCTCCCATGCAGGGAGCCCTGCAGGGCTGCTCAGTACCCGAGTGCCCTGAGCCTGCTGGGGATAATTCCTCTGGGCTGTGCCTTTCTTGTCCGGGCTGTGCCCGCACTGCCAAGGAGCAGAGGTGGCAACTCCAGCCTCAGCAGGGCTCAGGCCCAGAGGCACAGAAATTACCTCCTCTGCCTGTGCCTGTGCCTGGCTTTGCCTTCCCTCCTTCAGGAAATGCTGCCTTCCACAGAACGTCTCTGTCCATCCCTTGAGAAAGGAAGAGGCACAGCTGGATCAGATGAAACCATGACACACTGTGGAGGTGGCCTCTTCAGGAGGCAACACTTGTCATAGACATGGACGAGGAAAAGGCCCAGGCTGCGACAGGGCTCTCTCTTGTTCAAACAGACACCCCTGATGATCTACCCAGAGACTGGGAAATTGCAGGGATCTTCGCAGGGTGGGCATGGTCCCTTGGGCAGTTTGGGCTCCCTGGCAGCTGATGCCAAATGCCTTCCTGCAGAGGCTGGGAAGAAGCTGCAGCCAGGCCAGGCTGGCAAACAGCCCTGCAGGGTGTGAAAGCAGCAGTGGAGCAGCCAGGCTGCCATGGATCCCTTCCCGCTGTGCCGGGCACGGCGTGTCCAGATGTGCAGAGAAAGGGCCCGGCTGCTGAGTGTCAGCACAAGGCTCAGGGACATGCACCCACCAAACCCTTTGTGCAGTTCCTTCACAATTTGTTTCAGGTTGTCGTTTGACTCAAGCGATTTCTTCTGTCCTGTGGCTTTGTACTTCCCTGTTGGAGGCCCTGAACAGAAAATAGTTCCATTTCTGAGTGGATCCCACAAGCCCAGGGCTCAGCCTGTGGGGTCAGCAGGGACACACTACTCACCCCTGCTGTGGGAGCTGGGCTTGCCTGCATGAATGAGCAAAGGAGCTTGAGCAGTCCTCTCTGCAGACACACCTGGAACTGAACAGCCACAGAAACTTCTGGCATCTGGTTCCTGCCATGTTGTCAATGAGTATTCCTTGGTGGGACAGTGAGAACATACCTACACGGGGCTCCCAGAGCTTCAAAACTTTATGCAGCCACTCTAATGGAGAGGCATTCTCAGAAACATCATCTAGAAAGGAGCACAGGTCAGAACCATTTCCATGCCGTGCTGGGGTCCCCTTCTGCCTTAGGGAACTGGGAACTGCCGGGGCTCGGGTAAGGCCGTGGGAGCCCGATGTCACTGGGCATGGCCAAAGCTGCACAGGGGCCCTGGGGAGCTCTGGGCTGGCTCTGGACACTCGCCACACTCTTTCCATGCCCTGTGCAACATCCCTGGAGGGCAGGCACTGCCAAGCAGCAGTGATGGCAGCTCCAGCCTCAGCTGGGCTCAGGCCCAGAGGCAATTACCTCCTGTGCCTGTGCCTGTGCCTGGCATTGCCTCCCTTCCTGCAGCAGAGGCTGTCACGGATCCATTGCTACCTCCAGGAAATGCAGCTTCCAGCACAGCTTTTTTGTCCTCTAGAAAACAAAAGTTGTACGGCTGGATCAGATGAAACATATCTGCAGACAGGAAGTGGCTTCTTGAGGAGGCAATACTTGTCAAAGACATGGTTGTGGGTCAGGACTCCCTAAAAACTCTTTGGGCTGGCCAGGTCCCTCCATCTCCAAACGGCCACCCTTCCTGATCTACCCAGAGACTGGGAAATTGCAGGGATCTTCGCAGGGTGTGCATGACCCCTGGGGCAGTTGGGGCTCCCTGGCAGCTGATGCCAAATGCCTTCCTGCAGAGGCTGGGGAGAAGCTGCAGCCAGGCCAGGCTGGCAAACAGCCCTGCAGGGTGTGAAAGCAGCAGCGGGGCAGCCAGGCTGCCATGGATCCCTTCCCGCTGTGCTGGGCACGGCGTGTCCAGATGTGCAGAGAAAGGGCCCGGCTGCTGAGTGTCAGCACAAGGCTCAGGGACATGCACCCACCTTGTTCTGTCATTTCCTTCAGCGTTTGCCTCACCAGTTCAGATGGGTCATGGGGTTTCTTCTGTCCTGTGGCTTTGTACTTTCCTGTTGGAGGACCTGAGGGCAAAGTATTTGCATTTTCCAGGAAGGGATCCCACAAGCCCAGGAGCTCAGCCTGTGGGGTCAGCAGGGACACACTACTCACCCCTGCGATGGGAGCTGGGCTTGTGTGCAACATCCACCAAAGGAGCTGGAGAATTCCTCCCTGCAGACACACCTGTAACTCAACAGGCACAGACGCTTCTGTCACCTGTGCTGATGTGCACGGGCAGCACGGAGCCGCAGGAGCGGTGAGGGGAGCGCGCAGGGCGAGGGCACACACGTGCACGGCTCTGTGCTGGCACCTGCAGCGCTGCCCCCCTGGGCCAGCTTGGGCTCTGAGCTGGCAGCTCTGCCAGGGGAAAGGCCTTGACCTACCCTCACCATCTCCCAGAGGCATCATCCTGAACGTGGGTTGTGAAGCCAGATCACCTTCAGCAACAGGTTTGGCTGCAAAGAAAGGCAGGACAGAAGAGCTCCTGTGGCACTGCAGGAGAGCCTCAGGCTCCCTGGGGCTGGCCAAGGAGGTGCACAAGGCACAGCCCCGGGGCACAGCCCTGGGCCCGGCCCCTTCCCTCTCTGCTCTTCTCTGTGGATGCACAGAGCACACGCAAGGACACCCTGACCTTGCACACGGGAAGGGCATTGATAGGTAAATTTCCATGCTGTGCTGGGATCCCCTTCTGCCTTAGGGAACTGGGCACTGCCAGGCGGTCGGGTAAGGCCATGGGAGCCAGATGTCACTGGACATGGCCAAAGCTGCACAGGGGCCTGGGGAGCTCTGGGCTGGCTCTGCTCACTCTCCACACTCTTTCCATGCCCTGTGCAACATCCCTGGAGGGGCAGCTGGAGCAGCCCAGGGCCCCTGGGGGCTCTGTCCCTCCCCCAGAGGAAACTCTAGCTAAACCACTGGGGAAAATCCGCAGCAGGCAGTGTCACAACCCTCTCTCCTTCCCTCTCAAATTCCCTCCTTCCTTCTGCTGGGACAGCTCCCCCAGCCCAAGGGGACACAGCCAGGCCCTCTCAGGACACACTGCAGCCTTGCTCTGCCTCTCTGCCCTTTCCCCACCACGGGCACCCCTTGCAGCCCCTCCCAGGTTTGGGGCCGTGCCTCCCACGCAGGGAGCCCTGCAGGGCTGCTCAGTACCCGAGTGCCCTGAGCCTGCTGGGGATAATTCCTCTGGGCTGTGCCGTTCTTGTCCGGGCTGTGCCCGCACTGCCAAGCAGCAGAGGTGGCAGCTCCAGCCTCAGCAGGGATCAGGCCCAGAGGACACAGGAGGGGAAGAGGTTTCCCAAAGCCTTGCCCAGTCGGGAGCCAGGGCTGGCTCTGGCCCTGGGCTCGTGGCAGGGCTCCCGCTCGGGGCTGCTCCTGTGCCTTGGGCCTCTGGGCACTCAGGGCAGCTCCGGGAGCAGCTGCAGCGGGAGGGACCTTGGGGCACCAGTGCCCTTGCCCAGGGGCTGGGAACGAGTTCCAGAGGCCTGCAAGCCGAGGTGCCTCCAGCTTTGGCTGCTGCCGGGCCGTGGAAGGGTGGGTGCAGGGGGAAGAGCTGCTGCCACAGAGCCCTGGTGAGGGCTGAGCCTGGCACAGCAATTACCTCCTCTGCCTGTGCCTGTGCCTGGCTTTGCCTTCCCTCCTTCCCGAAATGCTGCCTTCCACAGAACGTCTCTGTCCATCCCTTGAGAAAGGAAGAGGCACAGCTGGATCAGATGGAACCATGACACACTGGGGAGGTGGCCTCTTCAGGAGGCAATTCTTGCCAAAGACATGGATGAGGATGAGGAAAAGGCCCAGGCTGAGACAGGGCTCTCTCTTGTCGAGACATCCACCCCTGCTGATCTACCCAGAGACCAGGAAATTGCAGGGTGGGCATGGCCCATGGGGCAGTTTGGGCTCCCTGGCAGCTGATGCCAAATGCCTTCCTGCAGAGGCTGGGGAGAAGCTGCAGCCAGGCCAGGCTGGCAAACAGCCCTGCAGGGTGTGAAAGCAGCAGCGGGGCAGCCAGGCTGCCATGGATCCCTTCCCGCTGTGCCGGGCACGGCGTGTCCAGATGTGCAGAGAAAGGGCCCGGCTGCTGAGTGTCAGCACAAGGCTCAGGGACATGCACCCACCAAACCCTTTGTGCAGTTCCTTCACAATTTGTTCCAGGTTGTCGTTTGACTCAAGCAATTTCTTCTGTCCTGTGGCTTTGTACTTCCCTGTTGGAGGCCCTGAACAGAAAATAGTTCCATTTCTGAGTGGATCCCACAAGCCCAGGGCTCAGCCTGTGGGGTCAGCAGGGACACACTACTCACCCCTGCTGTGGGAGCTGGGCTTGCCTGCATGAATGAGCAAAGGAGCTTGAGCAGTCCTCTCTGCAGACACACCTGGAACTGAACAGCCACAGAAACTTCTGGCATCTGGTTCCTGCCATGTTGTCAATGAGTATTCCTTGGTGGGACAGTGAGAACATACCTACACGGGGCTCCCAGAGCTTCAAAACTTTATGCAGCCACTCTAATGGAGAGGCATTCCCAGAAACATCATCTAGAAAGGAGCACAGGTCAGAACCATTTCCATGCCGTGCTGGGGTCCCCTTCTGCCTTAGGGAACTGGGAACTGCCAGGGCTCGGGTAAGGCCGTGGGAGCCCGATGTCACTGGGCATGGCCAAAGCTGCACAGGGGCCTGGGGAGCTCTGGGCTGGCTCTGGACACTCTCCACACTCTTTCCATGCCCTGTGCAACATCCCTGGAGGGCAGGCACTGCCAAGCAGCAGAGATGGCAGCTCCAGCCTCAGCTGGGCTCAGGCCCAGAGGCAATTACCTCCTGTGACTGTGCCTGTGCCTGGCATTGCCTCCCTTCCTGCAGCAGAGGATGTCACGGATCCATTGCTACCTCCAGGAAATGCAGCTTCCAGCACAGCTTTTTTGTCTTCTGGAGAACAAAAGTTGTACGGCTGGATCAGAGGAAACATATCCACAGAGAGGAGGTGGCTTCTTGAGGAGGCAATACTTGTCAAAGACATGGTTGTGGGTCAGGACTCCCTAAAAACTCTTTGGGCTGGCCAGGTCCCTCCATCTCCAAACAGCCACCCTTCCTGATCTACCCAGAGACTGGGAAATTGCAGGGATCTTCGCAGGGTGTGCATGGCCCCTGGGGCAGGTTGGGCTCCCTGGCAGCTGATGCCAAATGCCTTCCTGCAGAGGCTGGGGAGAAGCTGCAGCCAGGCCAGGCTGGCAAACAGCCCTGCAGGGTGTGAAAGCAGCAGCGGGGCAGCCAGGCTGCCATGGATCCCTTCCCGCTGTGCCGGGCACGGCGTGTCCAGATGTGCAGAGAAAGGGCCCGGCTGCTGAGTCTCAGCACAAGGCTCAGGGACATGCACCCACCTTGTTCTGTCATTTCCTTCAGCGTTTGCCTCACCAGTTCAGATGGGTCATGGGGTTTCTTCTGTCCTGTGGCTTTGTACTTTCCTGTTGGAGGACCTGAGGGCAAAGTATTTGCATTTTCCAGGAACGGATCCCACAAGCCCAGGAGCTCAGCCTGTGGGATCAGCAGGGACACACTACTCACCCCTGCGATGGGAGCTGGGCTTGCGTGCAACATCCACCAAAGGAGCTGGAGAATTCCTCCCTGCAGACACACCTGTAACTCAACAGGCACAGAAGCTTCTGTCACCTGTGCTGATGTGCACGGGCAGCTCGGAGCCGCTGGAGCGGTGAGGGGAGTGCGCAGGGCGAGGGCACACACGTGCACGGCTCTGTGCTGGCACCTGCAGCGCTGCCCCCCTGGGCCAGCTTGGGCTCTGAGCTGGCAGCTCTGCCAGGGAGAAAGGCCTTGACCTACCCTCACCATCGCCCAGAGCCTCAGTATTGGCATGTGGTTTGAGAAGCCAGATCACCTTCAGCAACAGGTTTGGCTGCAAAGAAAGGCAGGACAGAAGAGCTCCAGTGGCACTGCGGGAGAGCCTCAGGCTCCTGGGGCCGGCCGAGGAGGCGCACAAGGCACAGCCCCCGGGGCACAGCCCTGGGCCCGGCCCCTTCCCTCTCTGCTCTTCTCTGTGGCTGCACAGAGCACACGCAAGGACACCCTGGCCTTGCACACAGGAAGGGCATTGACAGCTAAATGCTCCTTCCTCCCTCCCACTGACAGCCATCCTGGGGGATCACTCAGGGCTCGAGAAGGGATTAGGGAAAGGTTTGCAGAGTCCTTCCAGCCTGTGTTGTCCTTAATGAAAATGGCACATGAGAGAACTCTTGCCAGCTTGAGATTGATTATTCTTTCAGTAAAAAGGGAAATTCATAACTTGCCTCCTGCATTCTGCAATTTCTTCATAGTATCATTCACCAGCCCTTGGAAATATTCCACCTTGTGAACCAGATCTAAAAGGGAGCACAGATGAGAACCATTTCCATGCACTGCTGGGATCCTCTTCTGCCAGAGGGAACTGGGAACTGCCAGGGCTTGGGTAAGGCTGTGGGAGCCAGATGTCACTGGGCATGACCAAAGCTGCACAGGGGCCTGGGGAGCTTTGGGCTGGCCCTGGTCACTCTGCACACTCTTTCCATGCCCTGTGCAACATCCCTAGAGGGGCAGCTGGAGCAGCCCAGGGCCCCTGGGGGCTCTCTTCCCCCATCCCTCCCTCCCCCAGAGGAAACCCGCCCTAAAGGCCTGGGGAAAACCATCCCCAAGGCTTCCCGGGGAGAAGGGAGCACTGTCCCGGCAAAGGGCAGCCAGGCCGCCAGCTCACCTGCTTGCCACGGAGCAGCCTGGGCAGCCCTGCCAGGCAGGGCCACTGCCAGGAGCAGCAGGAGGAAGAGGCGCAGAGCAAGGGCCATGTTGCCTTGCCCTCTGCCAGTCCTGCTGCCACCACTGTCCTGAGTTCGCTGTCCCAAAGTCAGCACCACTGCTGCCGCCGCCGCCGCTGCTGCCGCTGCAGTTGTGCCCAAGGACCGACTGCTCGGTGGCTGTGGGGCTGTGCAGCCACGGGGCTCTGGCACCTCTGTGACCTCAGAGCCTGCTGTGACCTCAGCCTGCTGTCACCTCAGAGCCTGCTGTGACCTCAGCCTGCTGTCACCTCAGAGCCTGCTGTGACCTCATGGCCTTAGCTGTAGCCCCAGAGTGTTCCCCCATCTGTACCCATGGCCTGCCTTGATTGTAAATGTTTGGCTTCATCAAAGGGCCATGGCTCAGCAAAACCTTTGTTTTGCCTGGTGCCATTGCTGGTCAGGCTGTGCCCCTGGAGATGCTCCCGATGGCTTCCCTGTTTTCCGGGCCATGCCTCTGGAGGAGGTGCAGGCCCAGGTGATGGCACTGCAGGAAATGTGCCCTCAGCCCAGGGATGCTCAGCATGGGCTCCCCCAGCCCCTCGGGGACCCGCTGCTGGTCACTGCAGCCTGTGGGCCTGATATTCTTGAGTCTGAGAAAATTTTTTAGCTTGCTAACAACTGCTAGCTTGTTCTGAAGGGAAAACCCTCAACAATTTTTTTTATGATATCCTTTGGTATATAACTCTGTTCTCATAGCATTGAAAGTAAACAATATTGTTTTTCTCAGAACCACCTCTTTCCAGGTGTTGTTTGCTACTTCTGTAAAGTAACCAATAAAATTTGAGAGGTTTCAATCCTATACACCAATAATGTGCCTTTGTAGCTCAGGGTGTTATAAAAGGGCGGAATGAATTGTAAAGAAAGCCTTCTATTCTCTCTGCCTTCTGAGAAGAATTGGAGTCTGTACTCTTAATTTTGTGTCCAGCAGCGACAGCAGCCCCTGCCTGGCTCCTGCCTGCCCACACTGTGGGCATCCACGGCTGCTCCTGGCCACGAAGCTCAGCCAGTGCTGCTGCCCTGTGGGCTTGGCTGGGGGGAGCACACGGACACTGGGGTGACAGCTCCATCTCTTTCTTGGAACAAAGGGGGGCTAAGCCAAGCCTTGCCCTGGCAGGATGGACCCACCTTCAGTCCAGGCCAGAGAGCAGGGCCAGTGCCTTCAGGGACACAGGGTCTTGTTTTGGGTGGTGGCAGCATCTGCACAGCAACAAGCTGGTCAAGCAGCTGTGACAGGGACATTGGGCATGGAGATGTGAAATGTCTGGTCCAGGTGTTCCAGACTGAGGTGCTTGGCCCTACTTGTGAAGCTGCAGAGGAGCACCAGCAGAGGAGGCGGCTGCGGCTGCAGCTGGCACACAGGAACCCTTCTGCACAGCAGGAGATTGCCACTGTGCTCAAAGTTTGCCTCTGAAGACTAAGAGGTGAGCTTGTCAGAAATCCCGGAAAATATCTGGGAAAAGGTTTTAGGTCATTTGGTTGTGACTAGGTACAAATCTCCAGTGGGAAAAGAGCCCCTGCTGTAGCCTGGCTGCCTTAGGGTGTCTCAGTTCTTCCTTGAGTAAAGATTACCAATTAAAAGCAGCTCTATTTTTTATTCTATGAGTATAAAATTCTTCTAAGTTTTTTGGAATTCTAAAACTACTCTGAAAAATCCTAAACTGCTATGGAAATAAGGAAGACATATTTGGAGATTTCTTGCTACAAAACAAACAAACAAACAAACAAACCAACCAACCCCCCAAAAAACACAAACAAACCCAAACAAACAAACAAAAACCCCTACATATTTCTAAAAATCTTTATTTTCTAAAAATGTAAAACAAAGACAAAACAGTGTGGCTTTTTTTGGCATTATAAAGCTACTTTTTGAAAATCCTTAACTACTGTGGAAATACAGATGTCATATTTGGGGATTTCTTTCTACAAAAAAATATTTCTACGTATTTCTTAAAGTTTCTAATTTCTACAAATGGAAAGCAAAGACAAAAAGGCGTGGCTTTTTCTCAAGAGCCCCGTGCCTGGCTGCTGCCTGCCCACCCCAGGCTGTGCCCAGACAAGGAGCTGCGCCAGCGCTGATGGTACCACACAAACAGCAGAGTTGAGGCCCAGAGCTGTTGCTGGACCCTGACTTGGCCCGAGGGCTGCACCTCCTGTCCTGGCCGGACACCAGGGCCGCTCCCTTTGGGGACAGAGGCTCCTGTTGTGCGTGCTGGTGGCAGCCTGCGCACAGCAGTGTAATAAGTATAATAGATAAATTCGTGTGGATTTAAGCTACTAATAAGAAGCTACCCGAGAATGTCTCCAAGATTCCAAAGTTCCTAAACACATTTACAACTGTAACGACAAGGCAGAGCAAGAAGATGGCCCATCCATCAAGGGTGGACCCTCACTTCACAGCTCCTCAACATCCGATACCGATCTTGGTGGAGATCCTGGACGATCAGATCACCCCTCCCAAGATGAATTTCGGAAAAAACTATCAAGCAACCTTTTCATGCAGACAGAACTCTTTTGGAAACACAGCATATCTGGACTTTCAATAGACTTAGCCTTAGGGTAAAAAAACTGTATAAAACCCACAGGCTGAAACATAGCAGTGTGGCAGAATTCGGAGGGTACCTTTGTACCGCCACTCTGTCCACCCAACTCTCGATCGATTGTTGTCCCATTTTTATTGTGGCTTTAATTTGGTGTTGGAAATTTTGCTAATAAACCCTGTTATTTTTAAATTGGCTTATAATCATTTATAACAGCAGGGAGCTGGTAGTGCAGCAGTGGCAGGGACAATGCACACGTACATGGAGACAAAAGTTCTGTGTGCGTTTGGCTGCAGCGCAGGGCCAGGGCGCAGTGAGGCCCTTGTTGGGCCCCCGGCGCTGCTGGGCAGCCCCCGCCGAGGCCGGGGCCGCGGCCCTTCCCCGCCGGGGCCCGGCCCGACAAGGGCGCCGCGGCTGCTGAGGGCCCGCCCGGCCCCCGAGGGATGGGCTCCGCCCGCCGCCGGGCCCGCGGGCCGGAACTCGGCCTTTGTGCAACCTCCACCCACACTGGCCCTTTGCTGTGCTGAGGAGAATAACAAAGCCCCTTTGGTTCAACCCTGCCGCACACCTCATGGGGGATCCCTGCACACTTCAGCAGAGAACCCAAAATATCCCTTTGTGCCTCATGAGGGATCCATGCACACTTTAGGAGAAACCATAAATATCCCTTTGTGCCTCATGAGGGATCCATGCACACTTTAGGAGAAACCATAAATATTCCTTAGTGCCTCATGAGGGATCCCTGCATACCTTAGGAGAGCCCAAAATATCCCTTTGTACCTCATGAGAGATCCCTGCATACCTTAGGAGAGCCCAAAAGATCCCTTAGTGCCTCATGAGGGATCCCTGTAGACCTTTAGCAGAGAGCTCATAAATATTGTTATAAATATGTAGTTTAATTCGAGTTTTTACTGTTATAATTATATAGTTTGATTAAAGTATGCTAAAAGGTACCCCCTTGCACAGAAACCAACCGGGGGGGGGGGGGGGGGGTAGGTAACTAGCCTGCCCATAGAACAATAGCCCTGTATTCTCCATATCAATGAGAGGTGGCCCATGCCAAAAGGGTGCCAGATAACGATCACTAAGACCCATCAGAACTGATTCAGCTCTCAGAAAATCCCATCACTCCTAGAAAATCCTGACACCTGCTGAGACCAAACCCAAACCAAGATGTGTTCGTCTGGCAAGGAGCTTCAAGAGTAATTCATAGACATGTTTAGTGAAGACTTCAGGAATAATTCATGGACAGATCCAGAGATGTGACCAGATTTCCCAGAATTCTATTCTACTCTCACTCCAGGTGGACGGAAATCCTATCTGCATATTCAGACTAGACAGAAAACTAGCCTTGGGGCCTAAAAACCTTATAAAACTAACCTTCGAGAGATGGTTGGTGTGCACTATGAGGGACCCAGTGCGATAGAGGCTGGGGTCCTAGTTCACCCGGCAGCTCGAAACCCGGGCTCAGAACTGCCGTTTGATTGTGGGACTTGTCTCTTTTCAATCTCATTTTGTCATTTTCCAATAAACCTCTGTAATAAGTATAATAGATAAATTCGTGTGGATTTAAGCTACTAATAAAAAGCTACCCGAGAATGTCTCCAAGATTCCAAAGTTCCCAAACACATTTACAACTGTAACAACAAGGCAGAGCAAGAAGATGGCCCGGCCATTAAGGGTAGACCCTCACTTCACAGCTCTTCAACATCCGATACCGATCTTAGTGGAGATCCTAGACGATCAAGATCACCCCTCCCAAGATGAACTTCGGAAAAAAACATCAAAGAACCTCTTCATGCAGACAGGACTCTTTTGGAAACAAAGCATATTTAGACTTTCAACAGGCTTAGCCTTAGGGTAAAAAAACTGTATAAAACCCACGGGCTGAAACATAGCAGTGTGGCAGAATTCGGAGGGTACCTTTGTACCGCCTCTCTGTCCACCCAGCATTCGATCGATGTTGTTTCTTTTTATTGTGGCTTTATTTCAGTGTTGAAATTGTGTTAAATAAATTTTGTTATTTTATTTTGAATTGGCCTCTAACTATTTATAACAGATTTGGTGCCGTGACTCGGATACAATTTGGCTGCGGAGGAATCCCTTTGCACGGGGGGCGCCCTGCCGGTTTTTCGGTGGCCCGGCAAAGCAGGAAAATCCTTCGCACCTATTGTATTACGAACCCAAAAATTAGATAAAAGCGCCACAATAAAAAGGGAAAGGTCCTGGATCCAAGGAATAGCAGAGAACCCGGGAAAAGACAGGGAAAGGTCTTTTCGGAGCCGCGGCAACAATTTTTCACTCATAAAATATTCTCCGTGCACGAAGATCTCCAAGCAGGAAAATTGCTGTAAGTACTGCCTGGTTGAGTGGGTGTGATTGAGTGGGTGAATGAGACGTGGCCTGGCCACGACACGAGAGTGGACCTGAAAAGCCGCATTTCCAAATTTCCCGCGAGGGGCTTGGTCGGCTGACAGGGAAGCGAATCGGGAAAGCTCGTTCACTCATCAAAGCCCAGATTCAGGGGAGTCTGGGGGAATCGATCACAGGAAGCAAAAAGAGGAAAGATACGTTCCTTTTGGGTTCAAGAAATTGGTAAACTCTTTTTGCTACGGGCTGGTAAGCCCAGGACGCAAACTGAAGATTCTTTCCTCGGACGAACAGACCCCCGGTTCAGCTCACCAGACGGGTAAGTAAGCCGAACGATTCGGGACCCGGTTTGCAATTTGTAACAGTCAGGGAGAGGATCCCTGCTCTTAGCCAGAGCTAAGGCTAAGAAAGAATTTAGTATTGCGATCCATTACCAAAAGGTAAAGTTTTTTGTTTTTTTTTTAAAAAAATGGGGCAAGGAAAGAGTAAACATCAGAAAGAATCAGAGAAAAGGCATGCTCTCAGAAAAGGAAAAAGTACCTTCGAAATCCCACCAGAAAGTCCACTGAGATAGATCTTAGAGCACTAGAGAGAGTGTCCCATTTTGAAAAGTAAGTCCAAGAAAAACTAATTTATTATTGTACCGAAGTTAAGGAGAGTGAAGAGCCCGCTGCCAGCCGCTGCCAGCCGCTGCTGCGTGCCGAGAGCCAAACCGCGGGGTGCGGGGCCGCCGTCCAGGGCACGCTAGCAGAGAGGGGGGGCCGCCCTCTGCGCCCGTGCTGCGCCTCCCCCACCCGTGCGCCCCGTCTAGCGCCGCATCCATCCCACTGCTTCCCGCGGCCGGCACCGCCACCTCCATAGCATCCTTGTGTCCAGCAGAGGATTGTCCTCCTGCTTGCCTTCTCTGTCTCTCTCTGACCCCTTTTCCCAATCCTGCTTCTAGCCCCCCCTTCCCCCAAAGAGCCATCCTCTTCCCATTTTCAGTTCCCCCGAGGTGAGAACAGAAACCGAGGAGAAGAAGAGGGGGGGGAGAGATCTGAGAAAATCTTTCCCTTAGAATTCTCCCTTCCAGGTCCCCAGTTTTCCCCATCCCCCAAGAAACCCCCACCCCACTCTCAGCTATACCGCGCAGAGTAGATGTTAAGTGCTTTAAGCCAGTCACATCGACAAAGCTAACCCCAAAACTTCTATGTGAGCTTAGTGCCAAGAGCCGAGAGCTTAAAAGCCACTAAGTTAGCTGCAGAAATGCACTCAAAGTGCCCCTAAATACCCATTAGTTTACAAAGCAAAGAATCTAAATAGCTTAGCTGTGAGAAGACCTCAGAGTCCTTAAAGCACTAGCCCACGTTTAGTTTCATAAACAGCTTCATTTTAAGTACCTATTATGCGTTTCATTATTCATTTTAAAATCTGCAATATTGACCCACTTACCCCATTTGTTATAATTGTTTGTTTTGTTAAGTCACAATTACATATGTCAGTTGTTTGAATCAATTCCTGTTACATTTTGCTTCTTGTCAACCCTATTTGTTGTTTTCTTAGTCCTGCCCTGTGTCATGTAGACATCTCCCTGAGCAAAATATCTAGAGAGCTTCCTCTTTAAAAGTTCTTGAGCGTGTTTCATAAACACCAAAAATGAAATCTGTCTTTTTTTACATTTCTGAATGTTAAATCAGATGAGCAGCTTTCATTATTTACAAGAGTTGCCTTTAGCTGAGCCATGTAAGCTGTAATTCTCTTTTGTTGACATGAGTATAAAAGCACTAACAATGCCCTAGTAGTTAGAAGGGTTCAGATATGCCTTAGCCTTAAACTGCTCTGAGAGATGTTTCAAATTTTTAAGCAGTTTTTAAGTAATCATTTTCAGCAGTAGATTGATGCTTCCTATTTTTTCACTAATTACTAATATTGTTCTTACTTTGTGTTATGCAAGAATTGATGCTAAAAATCCCCCCTTTAAAATACATGATTTGTCTAATTGTGCTAAGCTTTAACTAGTTGCCTATCACCCATTCAAAAGAATCCCAGTAGATTTCACTGATTTACCTAAGATACAGCAATTAAGACTGCAGAAAAAGAGTAGACCCACGCTTCGAGAGTGAAGAAGGTGGACCCACAATACACTACTCAGAAATAGAGAGTGACCTCATCACCTGGAGAGCTGAAAGTCAAGTTGCAACGACACCGATGAATGAGAGAGATCAGATAAGGTGTAAAAGACCGGATTGTGAATGTTTTCCCTTTGTTCACTTCAAGTGTGTATATTGTAAATTGATTTAAGTTGTTCACTGCAAAGGGGGGGCGTAAGCCAAAAAGATTATGTACCAACTGTTTAGAAAAAGAACAAAAAGAGACTAGCCATTTCTTAGTAATTGCCACTAACTTGAGTCTGCTGGAAGTAGATTCTCCAGAATAGTATTATATATATAAAAAAGAGACAAAAGGGCAATTAGACACTAAAGTTGAAGTGCTCAAAGTCGAGTGCAGAAAGACAATCAAAGTACCTTACTGGTCCGATACAATCAGGTTGTCCCAGTGGAGTGCCTTTAAAAAAAAAAAAAAAAAAAAAAAAAAAAAGTTTGCAGCTCAGACTGACAGGACTCCAGAAACATATGCCTGCTGCCGAGAAGATAGATTACCCCGCCGCAGGCTGCTACCCCGTGGGCGAAGGGAAAGGCAGAGGCATGTTGTAGTGGAAAGTCCTCGTAGTCTTGAGCCGAGAGACAGAGGGACCCCCCTCCAAGAGCCCACAGAGGCTGACCCTCAAGAAGAGACGTGAACTATAGTTAAACATGGCACCAGAGAGAACCTGAAGTATCAAGAGCATTATGATTGTCCCAAAGTTAAAAGAAAAGGGTATTATTTCTTTTATGACACTCAATACTAAATTTTGTGAATCAGACAAAGGGGTAGAATGCCACGACTCAAAGGCAATTACTAAAGAAGGGCAATCCAACACACACGAATTTATTTGAGTAAATAAAAAGGTGGGAGACTGTAATAAGTATAATAGATAAATTCGTGTGGATTTAAGCTACTAATAAAAAGCTACCCGAGAATGCCTCCAAGCTTCCAAAGTTCCCAAACACATCTACAACTGTAACAACAAGGCAGAGCCAGAAGATGGTCCGGCCATTAAGGGTGGACCCTCACTTCACAGCTCTTCAACATCAGATACCGATCTTGGTGGAGATCCTGGACGATCAAGATCACCCCTCCCAAGATGAACTTCGGAAAAAACCATCAAGGAACCTCTTCATGCAGACAGGACTCTTTTAGAAACAAAGCATATTTAGACTTTCAACAGGCTTAGCCTTAGGGTAAAAAAACTGTATAAAACCCACGGGCTGAAACATAGCAGTGTGGCAGAATTCAGAGGGTACTTTTGTACCGCCTCTCTGTCCACCCAGCATTCGATCAATGTTGTTTCTTTTTATTGTGGCTTTATTTCGGTGTTGAAATTGTGTTAAATAAATTTTGTTATTTTATTTTGAATTGGCCTCTGACCATTTATAACAATACTTAATTTTTGTGAGATTTTGAGATTACCGGGGTGTGTGTGGAGTGGTATTTAATTAAGAATTGGTGATCCCTGTCCCAGGGTAGTGCAGGACGGTGAGGGGCGGGGTAGCCCTGATTCCCTCTTGCTGAGGGGTTTGTGCTGTGTCCCGTTTGAATTCTCTGACTTACAACGAGACTTTATTAAAACTCTTGGCTGAGTGTGTATATTTGGAATTGCTGATATCTGGCCGAAGCCCGGTTAGTATTTTGCAAAAGTCCCCATCTGTACCCAGATTACAGCTCGACAGGAATTGTGTTAGGTTTTAACTGTACGCTTGCTGTGGTGTGTGAAACTGCTTGCGATTTCTGAGTGCAGTTTAGCTGCAATATAGCCAATGTAGAGTATAACAGAAGGCTTCGTTTGATAACAATTTGTGATCAGCAGTTTAAGCAAGGAAGAGGGGACAAGTGTGTGTGTTGTCAATTTGTTTGTGTTGCATTGTTTCCTTTCAAGATTAAAATAAAATGGAGTTTTCCCCTCCCGTGGTGTGTGTGCATGTAAACCCTGCTTCTCTCTTCAGTAAAAGTATATGCCCAGAAGCAGGAGGTATAGGGAGCGAGAGCCCAGTTCAGAGAAATCTCCCTGCCCTAGAGAGGGTTGTAACTGCAACCCGGGGCTTGTGTTTTGTTGTGTGGTTTGGTAAGAGCTGTGGGTTCGAAAGGTGTTTAAGTAAAAGTATCTATAACATCAAGGACCCGAAAAACAAACCAGAGAGGTCATACAAGTACTTCTAAGATAAGCAATAACCTCTGATGAAAAGATAAAACTGATTAACGTTCCCTTTTCCTCGATTAATTTAGAGATTTGGGAAAAGAGTGCTTAAGGGGTATCAAAGTGATCCAATAAGAGTTGCTAAGAAAATGAAGTTTATGATTAAGCAGCATTTACCTGATTGGGCAGACCTCCAACTGCTGCTTGGTGCCTTAACAGAAACTGAGAAGCAATTAGTTTTGAAAGTAGCTAAGGATCTAGCCTAGGATGATTGTAGAACACACAGGAAGATGTTAAAGAGGTATTTCCCCTTCAAGACCCAGGCTGAGATCCTAATAATGGTGAGGGGTTGGGACGGTTAAAGAAATACCAGGAACTGATAGTAAAAGGGCTGGAAAGAGCAATCCCCAAAACCATAAACTGGTCAGCCTTATATGCTATCAAACAGGGCCCCTCTCAAACACCTTCTGAATTCCTAGATCACCTGTGAGACACAATACGCCGACACCCCCCGGATCCTGGATGAAGAGATGCAGCAATTAATAAATTTATTTTCAGGACAGTCTACAGGAGACATCAGGTGGAAACTCCAGAAGATCTGGGGTCCAAACCGCCAGAATTCAGAAACTTTACTGGATGAAGCCTGGAGAATTTTTAGTAACCGGGGAGAAAGATATAAACAAGAGATGATCTATGTGCATTTTGCAAGAAATTTAGTCACTGGAAAAACCAGTGTCCAGAATTAAGAAGGGGTGATGAACATGGAAAAGGTGAGCCGAAAGGAAAAAGTGGTTGCTCATGTAAAGGAGGACTAAAGGGGACCAGAGGGGCCTACCCGAGGGGACCCTCTAGTTACAGTCAAACTGGGGAAAGTAAAATTTTCTATAGATGCAGGGGCAACATTTTCAGTGTTGGATAAGGCCCTAATACCTGTAACCAATGACTATGTTATGGTAAGAGGGGCGACTGGCCAATCTGAAAGAGCTTATTTTTGCAAACCATTGAAGTATAAATTGGGAAAACAGTAGAGAAATCACTGACTTTCATACATGCCTAAAGCTCCATCTGCACTTTTGGGCAGAGATCTGCTAGAGCAGCTGGAGACAAAAATAATATTTAAGAATGGAGAAATTATTTTGGAGGTAAAAGATCTACAATATGTAGAACTGTTAGGTTTAATGTTGATAACCAAAGAAATTGAAGTTGCAAATGAAGAGGAAGATTTTAGGAAAATACTAGATCAAGTATTTCCTGGGGTGTGGGCTTCTGATATACCAGGAAGGGCAAAGAATGCACTACCAGTACAGATCAGACAGCCAGTAAGGGTTAAACTATACCCACTAAGAAGATTTAAGGGCTGTTTACAAAGTAACTGAGGACTTGTACCCCTTAGTTGCCAATCCTTATACCCTGTTAACCTGTGTAACACATGAATTAACCTGTTTTACCATTTTAGATTTAAAGATGCTTTCTTTTGCCTGCCTCTCCATGAAGCCAGCTGGAAAATTTTTAAATCTGGATGTAAAACTCAGCTCACATGGTGCATATTACCCTAGAAGTATGAGAACTCGCCCACTACCTTTGGGGAGCAGCTTGCAAACGATCTGTATGTAGTCCTAAGAACCTCCTCCAGGAGAAGGACAGCTCCTCCAGTATGTAGATGACTTCTTAATAGCCACCCAGACCCAGGAACAATGCGTGGATTGGATGGTAAACCTCCTAAACTTTCTGGGCCTGCAAGGGTACTGAGTATCCCAAAAGAAGGCTCAGATGGTAAGTCAGTCATTTACCTGGGCTATGAAGTGAGTGCTGGACAAAGAACCTTAGGGCAAGATGGCAAGGAGGCAATCTGCCAGACCCCAAAGCCTCAGACAGTGAAAGAACTGAGAACCTTTCTAGGCATGACAGGGTGGTGCAGGCTGTGGATTTATAATTATAGATTGCTAGTTAAACCTCTGTATGCCTTGATCATGGAAGGAAGCAGAGATCTTCAACGGACAAAAGAAGCAACTCGAGTCTTCGACCAGCTAAAGAAGACCCTCATGTCAACACCAGCTTTGGGACTTCGTGATGTGAGTAAGCCGTTCTTTTTGTTTTCTCATGAGAAGCAAGGAATCGCTTTAGGAACACTAGCACAAAATCTGGGCCCGTACCGAAGGGTAGTTACCTACCTCTCCAAACAGCTGGACACAGCAGCTAAGGGGTGGCTGGGGTGTCTCAGAGCCATTGCAGCAGTAGCAGTGAACATCCAAGAGGCACGCAAGTTCACCCTGGGCCAGAAGATGACTGTGCTAGTGTCCCACATAGTGTCTACAGTCCTAGAAGCAAAAGGGGGGCATTGGCTCTCCCCACAGAGATTCCTGAAGCACCAAGCTATACTGGTAGAACAAGATGATGTTGAGACTGTGGTAACTAACATTGTGAACCCAGCTTCCCTCCTCAGTGAAAGTATGGGAGAACCAGTGATCCATGATTGCCTGGAGACCATCGAAGCCACCTACTCCAGCCGCCCGGATCTGAAGGATACCCTGCTTGAGGATGCTGAGACCTGGTTCACTGATGGGATGTCATCAGTAGAAAGAGGCATGCTGGGTATGCAGTTACCACAAGCAGAGAGGTAATAGAATCTGGACCATTACCAACAAATACCTCTGCGCAGAAGGCTGAGATAATTGCCTTAATTCAAGCCCTAGAGCTGGTAGGAGGAAAAGAAATTAACATCTATACGGACCCAAGGTATGCATTTGGGGTAGTTCGTGCACATGGAGCCATTTGGAAAGAGAGAGGACTGCTGAACTCACAGAAGAAGAATATTAGCCGTCATGCACATTAAAATGCACCAAAAAGTGAGCTCTAAATTTATATGCTGGAGGAAAGAGGGGCAAAAGAAGCAGCAAAAGGTAAGATACCTGATGAGATAACTGAGGCAGCATTGATTCCAGATGGAAAAATTTCTATTGAAGGTAAGCCAATATACAATAAAAAGAATAAGAAATTTATTAAAGTAGAAAAGGCAAGTTATAACCAGGAGAGATGGGCTGTAACAGAAGAAAGGAAACTTGTAGTACCTCCCTATTTGTTGTGGTCATTAGTACAGAGGGAACATAAGAAAATACAATGGGGAATAGATGCCCTGTATAACCATTTGAAAGAAAGAATATGGCCAGGAAATTACAGGGCACAGTGATACAAGTAACTTGTCAGTGTAGCCTTTGCCTCCAAACTAACCCTAAAAATACCCCAAAGCCTAAAGTGGGACAAATTGGGAAAGGCTGTAGACCTGGGCAACAATGGCAAATTGATTTTACAGAACTGCCCAGAAAGGGAAGGTACTGTTACCTATTGGTGTTAACTGATACCTTTTCAGGATGGCCAGAAGCCTTTTGTGCCAGGACAGCTAAGGCCCGAGAAGTGACTAAAGCACTGTTGCAAGAAATAATACCACGATTTGGAGTTCCAGCCACCATATCCTTAGATAGGGGGCCACACTTTATTTCAACAAACTATGAGGTTGGGGCAGGAAGCAAATTTGCCCTGGCCCCAGGCTCTCCCATTGGCATTATCGCGAATTCGGACAAAACCAAGGACAAAAGAGAAACTAAGCCCTTTTGAAATATTGTATGGAAGGCCGTATGCAGTTCAAGAGGGAACAACACCTATTCAAGTGGGGGAAGAAACCATACATAGATATATGGTGGCCTTAAATAAACAACTTAGAGAAATTGAGAAATATGTGGCTGGAGCTCAAAACAGAGAACTAGATGGGCCAGTACATGATGTACAAGCTGGGGATTATGTGCACGTTAAGTCTTTTGCAGAAAAGACCTTGGAACCGCAGTGGGAAAGACCGTTCCAGGTGCTCCTCACTACCTTCACTGCAATCAAGATCAAAGAACAGAAGGCCTGGATTCACCATTCCCAAGTGAAGAAAGCCCCAGACGGAATTTGGAAGGTCACACCAGGCAATAACAAACTGAAGCTGAAGCTCACTCGGAACCATGAATAAATGGACTAATAGTTATTATGGACATTATGTGGAAGGCTGTAACTATTGTAGTAATTACCTTAGTCATAACAAGAGTTAACAAAATACCATGTAGGTGCCAAGGAAGAGCTTATGACCCTTGTTCTCGTAAGGCTTTAAACAAGATGCTAAAAGTCACGAATGCAAGCTTGTGGGAAGGAAGAAATGTTTGGGGATGTAAGTATGCATTCGTACAGGATGGGTTCCATGAGGCTTACCACCCACCCGTGAAACTCATCCGGATCAGTCCTGGATGCTGTGATGCAATCAGTGGCTGCTGCAATTATCAGGGAAGGTGGAGAGGGAACATTCCCTGCTGAAATTCGCAAAATTGTTTGGGACAATGTCTCTGATATGGAGAGGGAATTTCAGTCTTAGTGAATGGTGGTCAATTTCACCTATAATCCTGTGACTAGTGTAGTGACAGCCTTTGTTTTAACTATACACAGTGCCTCAGTGGACCTAATACATCCAATAGTCCCCTTAAGATTAAACCATGAGGTAACTGTATTATACCCTTCTGAACACAAGATGTAGGCACAAAAATTGAAGGAAAATAGCAAACTATTAATCTAGAGTCCTGAACTGTGACAGGACAAGGTTGTGTCTAAGGACAGCATGCCCCATCATAAGGATAGACAACCAAATTATAGATGAGACTTAATTCAATTTGTGTACAGAGACCATCAAAGAAGTTTTTTAAAAGGCTTGAGGAACATTTGTCTCATCATCAGTAGGATGTGCTTTTGGGTGGTCTCCGACAGCAACTAAATGCTTTAGTCCACCCTATAATTGTGTTGCTTATTTTAGTTGGCATAAGTCTGGTGTTATCTGTTATAATACTTGTTTGGAATTGGAGAATGCTACGATGAGTAGCAGCCTTAACATCACTGTCAAAGGCGTATGGCTTGGTCTTGAGAGATACTAGCTGTATGGTTTGGATAGATGAAGAAGATTCTGCATATTGAGTAAAAGAATTTACTCATTTCAAAGAAGAAGTGGGGAAAATGAGACACTAATTTTGAAGACTTTAGAAAAGCTATGTATATTGCTGACTTAGCTGAAAAGATAAGCTTTGCTGAAATCAGTTAAAACTTAGAGGATGGTTAAAGAGAGACCGGATTTTAGATCAGCTATCCCGGATTTTATAACTCATTGCTTGTCAACTCTGTGTTTGTGTAAAGCTTCCTTGCAGAAGCTAATCAATACCCCAGGAATACAAAACAATTGCAAACCTCCTGCTTTCAGAAACAACCTATTGAAATAGGCCTGGAAAACAGGAAACAGGGAGTCCTACCAAGGATCCATGAATCATGACACAGCAAAAGGTTGAAAGGTTAGAACGAGGAAGACTCATTTTACTTCCTCATTTCTAGTGACCCCTCCCCAGAATAGACCCCCGACTCATTTCAGGGAACAAACTGCGCATGCTTAATAGCCTTTTTGTTAATTAGCATACGAAGCAGAGAAGAGGAGGTGACAAGGGTATGAATATGCATTTGTATTTTGTGTATTCAACACTTTTGTGGATAAAAGGTTTTGTAATCACCTGTGGTCTTGGTAGCGCTCATTAGGGAAATATCCCAGCGCTGCCCGGTGTCCTAATAAACATACACTTTCTAACTTTAACAGTTAGAGAGTCTTTTGTCCGTCACAGTTGGGTATCGATATTAGATCGATATTCATATTTTAGTAAATCACAACCAAGCTGTCAACATCTGCTATAACTTCCTTAGGAAAAAAAACTCATGTCCATGCTAAACCACCACAAGGGCTTTTCCCGAGATTTCTCTGATTTTAACCCTGTGTGTTTGCAGAGGCGTGTCACCTTTCTAATGGCTACACCAGATCTCAGTATTCAATCCTAGTCCCTGACTGGGTTTGCTATAACTTTCTTGAAAAAACCACTTCCGTGCAAAACCATCACAGTGGATTAGATGAGTGGACACTGAGGTGGATTGAAAACTGATTGAACAGCAGATCCCAGAAGGTCATGATCAGTGGCACAGGGACTAGTTGGAGGCCTGCCACTGGTGGTTTCCCCCAAGGTTTAGTACTGGGCCCAGTACTTTTTAGCTTATTGATCAGTGACCTAGATGCCTCCTCAGCAAGTTCACTGATGATACAATGGTGGGAGGAGTGGCTGATATCCCAGAGATCTGAACAGCCCTTCAGAAGGACCTTGACAGCTTGGAGAGATGGACAGAGAAGAATAATCTGAAATTCAGCAAGGGCAAACGCAGGGTCCTGCAACCCCAGGCACCAGTACAAGCTGTGGAGGACCTGCTGGAAAGCAGCTCTGCAGAAAAGGACCTGGGGATCTTGGTGGACAACAAGCTGTCCATGAGCCAGCAGTATCCTTGTGGTCAAGAAGGCCAATGGTATCCTAAGGTGCTGTAGTGGGTTGACCCTGGCTGGATGCCAGGCACCCACCAAAGCCTCTCTATCACTCTTCCGCAGCTGGACAGGGGAGAGAAAATATAACAAAGGGTTTAGGGTTCATGAGTTGAGAGAAGGACTGGAAGAGATCATTCACCAAATACTGTCACCAGCAAAAGACTCGAATTAGAGATATGAATTGAATTTATTACTGAAAAAATCAGAGCATTATAATAAGAAGTAAAATAAGACCTTAAAAACACCTTCCCAGCACTACCACCTCCTCCCCCCAGTGGCACAGAGAGACAGGGAATGGGGTTTATGGTCAGTTCATCACACAATGTTTCTGCTACTGATCAGGCAGAGTTCTTCCCCCACTCCAGCATGGGGTCCCTCCAACAGGAAACAGTTATCCATTAACTTCTCCAACATGAGTCCGTCTCATGAGCAACAGTTCTCTACAAACTGCAGGAATGTGGGTCCCTCCTCCACGAAGTCAGTCCTTCAGGCACATCCTGCTCCAGCATGGATCCCCCATGGGGTCACAAGTCCTACCAGGAAATCTGCTCTAACATGGGCCCCTCTCTTCATGGGTCTGCAGGTCCCTGCTCCAGCACAGGCCTCCCATGGGGTCACAGCCTCCTCTCAGATATCCACCTACTCTGGCATGGGGCTCTTCCATGGCTTGTGGGTGGATCTCTGTACTCTTGTGGTCCTCCACAGGCTGCAGGGGCAGAACTTCCTCACCATGGGCTGCACCATGGGCTGCAGGGGAATCTCAGCTCTGGCACCTGGAGAACCTCCTGCCCCTACTTCTCCACTGACCTTGGTGTCTGCAGGGTTGTTCCTCTCACATATTCTCACCCCATTCTTCTCTGGTGTCTTGGTTTTGAAAAGAAGACAGGTATCTGCTAAAGAAGGGCAGGGCCTCTCTTGGAATGGATAATTCAAATCCCCTCCCCTCAAATTATTATAATTTAGAAAAATTAAAACGGCTTTCAGGCAGAGATATGGGGATAGGAATAACAGTTCTTTACTAATAGGTATAACAAGGCAAACAAACAACAACTACAGCAATTAATAGCAAACAGAACCAGGGACCTTGATGGGGCTTGGTTTCATAAAAGCCGGGGCAGTCCGGTCTCCCGGGACTCTGAAAAAAAAGTACCAAGCTGGAACAGCGAGGGATCCCGGGCTGGTGGATCGGATAAAATCCAGACCTCCGTCGGTGGTCACTGGAGGGCAGGGATGTCCGGCAGGGAGGGCAGCGCATGGCCGCGGTGCAGAACAGCCTCAAAGCAGCGGCAGTGGGACAGGGCCGGGCCAGCTCCAGCAGGACAGCAAAAGGAGAACTCAGGAGTCCCCTTGGGCACACGAGCAGAATGATGGTAGCTCTCCTCAGGATCAGATCCGGATGGTGCCAGTGAAAAAACCCACGCAGCCCCGTCGTCTCCCGATGCAGAGCACACCAAAAGTGAAGCTGCCCCCCCAGCCCCGTCTTTTTCCCTGCCCTCCCCCCCAAGAAACTCCCGGAGACAAAGAGTTTCGCCAAGTGCCAGGCTCCATCCTTTTGTTTCACCTGAGCACCGATAAGTATTCAGTGATTAGTTGCCTCGAAACTCTTGGGAAAAAATTCTATAGGTGAAAAAAAAACAAGAAACAAGCCTAACCCCCAACATCTGGCTATAATTACCACTGTGCAAGAACTATTTTTTATTCTTAAATATGTTATCACAGAGGTGTTACCACCATTTCTGATTGGCCCAGCCATGTCCAGCACCACATCTGCCTTTGGAGCCACCAGAAATTCGCTCTGCTGGACATGGAGCAATCTTCTAGCAGCTTCTCAAAGAAGCCACCACTGTAGGCTCCCTGCTTCCAAAACCTGGCCACATAAACCCAATACAGGTGCATTAGGAAGAGCATTGCCAGCAGGTCAGTGGAGATGATCCTGCCCCTCTACTCAGCCTTGGTGAGGCACATCTGGAGTGTTGTGTCCAATTCTGGGCTCCTCAGTAAAATAAAGACATGGAGCTCCTAGAGCAGGTCCAGTGGAGGGCTATGAAAAACTAGAAGGATTGCTGGCTCAAAACATTTTTGGTACATGTGTGGGGGGAAAGGGGCAGGTCAGGCCTTGCCTTTGGTGAGGTAAATAGCATCAATTTCTAAAGAACAAGGGCTTCTTTTCCAAATATGAGGAATAACTTTCCTTCAGGAAGTCAATAGAGTAAGTCCAGTGTAAAAGAAAACACAATCAGGCCTAAGCGGATAATCAAACAAGAGAAATGCAAAATAAACACCCTCCAGGAAAAATAATATAAGAAAAATATCTCTCTTAAATAACTGCACTCTTTTTGCCATTATCATAGTGTCAGCAGAATGGGAGAGGTTAAAAAAGTTCCTAAAGCTTATTTTTATGTCTCACTAAGGAGACTACACTCAGATTTGCATTGGGATAACATTCCTGTAATTATTTAAATATAATTTATCACATACAAATAACTTCCTCTAACCCTTTTCCCCTCTGCAAACTTCCATTCAGGATGTTCACAGCAATTGAGGTGATGATGAATAAAATTGAAGTAGGAAAAAAGCAAGTAAATTGTATTTATGGTTATTAAAGTTTCTTGTTAAAGAAAAAAAAAGTTTATACAGCTAAGAAGAATAAGATTTTTTAAATTCTGAATTCCATTTTGATAAGGACAGTAGAACAGAACATTTTACTTTTATCAAGGACAGTAGAACAGAACAGCACAGCCTTGAAGAAATAGATAAAAGATGTAACTCAGGCAAAGAGAAGGCATGAAAATGCAAGCAGGATGCCAGCTCAGCTCTGCAAGGCTAACAAAATAGAAGTTATGCAAAACAATGATATTGCACTTACTCAAAAGTGGGGGTCAAGGAACAGCTATCTAAAAAGGACACTGGACATTTAAGACAGATCCCATAGAACCATATAAGGACTTCTGATAAGGGGTGCAACTATGTAAAATAAAGTCAAGGAAGTGGGGATAGCTAATGAATATGTAACCAGTGTGTATGATAAAACCTCTGTTCACCTGATGCTCAGGCATTCCATAACAGCAAATATCCTCCAGGTGACCAGCACATTGCAATAAAGAATGCCTGCTTTCTAATACTAAAAACTCTGTCAGAAAGTTTCTATCTGGCCAGTTTTGGTATCAATTTCACCTATTTCTAGAGAGATCCTGCAATACACAATGGGTCAAAATTATTACAAGTCAACATCACTGGATGAACAAGGCTGAACAACTGGCATTCATTGTTCATATTTAGCATACTATAAATTGAAAAATAAATAGTATAGATTATGTAAAACAAACTGAACATTTTCCTGTTCTCCCTCTTGATTCATGGGCAGAGAAATAAAGTGGCTATTATAAGATACTATGCATTTTCAGTACACAGAAATCACAGAAACATTTAGGTTGAAAGGGACCTCAAGAGATTATCCAGTCAAATCCCCCTGCTTAAACAGGGTCAGCTAAAGAGTGTTGTCCAGGACTGTGTCCAGGCAGCTTTTTAATATTTCCAAGGATGGAGATTTCAAATCATACTCCATAGCACTAAGTTTTCTATTGTGAGGCACCATCTAAGAAATCTGCTCCTTCAGCAGAGCATCAACAGTATCAACTCATAGTTTCTACCAGCAGTAGCAGAAGTTTTGTTTCTTTATCTTTCTAAACTCTTAAAGGAGACTACACTCTACTGTAGAACTGTCACTTAGACATTAAGGAGTTTTACCGGTTTCTTCAGGTTTTTCCAGATAGTTACTAAAAATCACAAATAGGGAAAACTTCCTGTATAGTACAAAACTGGAGTGAATAGTGAAATGAAGAGAAGCAAAGGCATATTGAAGATAAATACCAAATATTAAGAAATTATATACAACTGTAGGGTAGACACATGAGGTAGACAAAGAATAATCAACTGCTCAGTAAAATTCTGCATTTTAGCTCCTATTAAACTCCAAAAAAAGCACCTAGGACCATGTATAGCCACATCATATTTGTAGAGAAAAACCACTGCGCAAAGCAAAGGCTGGAAGACTGAACTTAAATCTATACACAGAAGAAAAAGCCTGACAAGTAACAGTACTGCAAGGTCTATAACCAAAACAATATTTTAACCAATCAGAATATTCTTAAATAGCTAGCTGTGGCACAGAAAACTTTGTAAGCACAGTTTTACCTGACTGCTCATAGGTTGAAGTGCATAATACACTGTTATGTTAACAAGAGTCATGCATAAAAATCCATGAGTATCAAGATGAGAACATATTCCATTAAACACTAAAGGGAAAACAGTTGCAGACAAACTAAAATTAGCATCCCAGCAGACAACTTCAGCAGGTCATAGGGAGGTCAGCTTTGAAGGAGAAATCCAAATGAAATATAAACATGGCATTGTGGAAACCACACATTTACCATAGCTTGGATTACCCAGCACTAATCTAGGCATCTGCTGTGGAGCATATTCTAAACAAAGGAATCAGTCAGTTCATACACCTGGAAGCTGTCATATTTTGGAGCCTCCTAACAGTTATCCATAACTGAAGTATTCACTTGCATGTAATATCCTTTACATTTGTTGACCAGGCAAGAACTGTTACATGCATGCACTGTGTGTATTACTACCTTTCTGAGGCGCCACCATAAATATTATCTAGTAACAGGTATTGGAACATCTCTTTTCACAGAAAAAAGAAATAGTGAATAAAGATGGAATCTGGATGGGGAGTTTTCCTTAATGCATTCTCTGTTGAAAGTAAGTTTGAGTGTCCATGGAGTTCACTGTTGTCTGCACTCAGTGTCTGAGAAAAAATGAGAAAGGAAGGCCATTCTCTACAAGACTCCACTTAACCATAGAACTAGCAGACCTCAAACCACTCAATACCTCCACATGGCACTAGCAGCAGCCTGCCCTGCTGCTACCTACATTCCCTCTGTTCCTGCTCAACAGCAGTGGCACTGGGAACAAGAAAGTAATGCGGCTTTCAACTGTTCTATTTCACTCCTGGATTTATGCACCAAAACCTACAAGCTCTCTGGTACTACAAAAATGTGTATCTAAACCTGTTCATAACCAGCAAAATCCCTAGGGTGCAGGAATTCACTCAAAGCTCCGGAGAGTGGAAGAAAAGAATGGTACAACAAAGGCAGTGCCCTGTCTAAACGCACATGTTTTAACAGAAAAAGAAATAAACAAGGATTTATAGTGCACATTCTGGCACAGACACTAGCCATGATGCAATAAGTTCAGAAATAATAATAGAGATTAATTTTCTGGAGTCTCAAATTAAACTCCTCTGAAGTCTGAAAAGCAAAAGGAACTGCATTCTTATAACTTGGGGGATATCAGTTCTACAGAATAAGATCCTCCTCTTGCCCTTTCAATAATAGGTAGAGAAGGGGCACTTGTCATGTATTAGTCTGGTATGGTTTTGTAAAAATGCTAGGTGAAGGCCTGGCTACACTAAAGTAATTCCAGGTTCTGCCACTGCCTTCAGTGAGTTCAGGTTTCACCCTTTACCTTCTCAGTGACCAAAGAATAGTTGCACTATTCTAGACTAAACTAGAGTTTCACTGACTTGAAACTCTTAAAAGATGAAAGAGGAATTTTAAATACTTAAGTTATACTTTTGATGCATGAGCTTTCAGCAATGAGCATCAACCGTGAACAGTGATGTAGATACCTGTTTAGATGAAACTTGACAGAGATCTATCAGTGATTTAGAATGTAATAGCTGCATTGGCAGGTGTATGGTGAGGGGTGAGGTGAAAGGGGGTGGTGGGGTATACCCACTCTGCTCTGCACTGGTGGAGCCTCACCTCAAGTACTGTGTACAGTTTTGGGTGCCACAAAATAAGCATATAAAGCTACAAGAGAGAATCCAAAGGAGGGCCATGAAGATGGTGAAGTCTTGAGGGGAAGCCATATGAGGAGCAGCTGAGGTCACTTGACTTGTTCAGCTGGGAGGATACTGAAGGGAGAGCTCATCGCAGTCTACAGCTTCCTCACAAGGGGAGGCAAAGGGGCGAGCACTGATCTTTTCTCTCCGGTGACCAGCCATAGGACCCAAGGGGACAGCTTGAAGCCGTGTCAGGGTAGGTTTAGGTTGGATATCAGGAAAAGGTTCACACAGAGGGTGATTGGGCACTGGAACAGGCTCCCCAGAGAAGTGGTCACAGCATCAAGCCCAACAGAGTTCAAGAAGTGTTTGGACAACACTCAGGCACAGGGTGGGATTTTTGGAGCTGTCCTGTGCAAGGCCAGGAGGTGGACTCAATGATCCTGGTGGGTCCCTTACAACTCAGGATATTCTATGATTCTATGGTGACCTCTGAAGGAGATCATGGACTGCCCTGTGTTGTATGCAACAAGTTCCCACTACAGGTCAATGGAGGTAACCCTTCCCCTTTATTCAGCACTGGTGAGGCCACAACTGGAATACTGTGTCCAGTTCTGAGCTCCCCAGTATGACACAGACATACTGGAGAGAGTTCAGCAAAGGGCCATGAAGATGGGACTGACTGGGGCATCTCACATATGAGGAAAAGCTGAGTAAGATGGGACTGTTCAGCCTAGAGAAGAGAAGGCCTGGGAGAGAACCTCATCAATGTATATAAATACCTGAAGAGAGAGTGCAAAGAACAGTCAGGCTCTTTTCAGTGGTGCCCAGGGACAGGACATGGGGCAATGGGCACAAATTGAAATGCAGAAGGTTCCATCTGAACATAAGAAACCCCTTTTGCACTGTGAGGGTGACAGCACTGGAACGGATTGCCCAGAGTGTTGGTGGAATCTCCCTTCTTGGAGATATTCAAAAGTCACCTAGACATCATCATGGGCTCTAGATGGCCCTGCTTGAGCAGGGGGGTTGGAACATATGACCTGCAGAGATCCCTTTACATCTCAACAATTTTGTGATTTTTTCCTTAAGAATTTCATTTTTGGTACTGGGCCAGTTGCATAGGTATTGTCAGCAAGCAGTTTCTTTTATTAAACTGTCAGAAAAAGCAGTGGCATAAGATGGGATGACCCTTCCATCGTGGTTTAACCCCAGCCAGCAACTGAGCCCCACACAGCTGCTCAGTCCCCCACCAGCAGGATCAGGGAGAGAATCAGAAGGGAAAAGCTACAAAACTCATGGGTTGAAATAAAGACAGTTCAACAGGGAAAACAAAAGCACAAGCAAAGCAAAACAAGAAATTCATTCAGCCCTTCCCATGGGCAGGCAGGTGTTTGGCCATATCCAGGAGAGTAGGGCCCCATCACATACTAGTGACGTGGGAAGACAAATATCATCACTCTAAACATCAACCTTCCTCCTTCTTTCCCTCAGTTTAAATACTAAGCAGGATGCCATATGGTCTGGAATATCCCTTTGGTCACTTTGGGTCACCTATCCTGGCTGTGTCTCCTCCCAACCTCCCATACACCCTGTAAGAGTTGGGACTTGGTGGTCCCTGGTTTTGCCTCATGACCCTTCATCAAGGAAGAAGGCAAGGGGCTCGGGCGCCTAAGCCACGGTGTGTGTTTGGCAAGCGTTGAACTGCAGGTATGTCCACTGGACTGGAGCTGGCTGCTCCTATGGGAACTTCTATGAAGACAATGGACAGTTTGGACAGCCTGTGCTTATCAGCAGTTAAGGCTAAGACCTGCTTGTCCCAAACCTGCTTGATCGAACTCTGAACAGTTGCACCTGGTTCCCAGAGCAACGGGCCTCTACACAATGACTCTTAGGTGCCCCCCGCTTCTGCCCGCATTGGCCGAGTGCCCCCCCCCTTCTGAAATGACTATAAAAGCTACCCCTCTGTGACTCACACTTTGAGATCTCCCCACAGAAGATGATTGATCCATTGGCATGACGCCACGAGGACGCCGCTCAGCCGTGGTAGCTATATACCCCCTGCCCCCCCTTTCCTCGCTCTGTATCCTGTTTCCTTTCTCATTCCCTCTATCACAAGTGTTGTTGGCATCAATAAAGGTGCATTTGTGTGTGTAATTAAATATTTGTCCCCTTGAGTACTTTTTGCACCCTAAGATCACATGAACCTATCACAATTCCTTTTTGAATCGTGACACACCCCCAGGCCCCTCCTCAGCATGGTAGTATGAAAAGCAGCAAAGGCCTTGGCTTTGTGTGAACCCTTGTATTGGTTTAGAATGGCCTGGTTTCTGGTAGCAGGGGGGCCACAAAGATGGCTCCTGTGAGAAGCTGCTGGAAGCTTCCCATCATGTCTGGCAACACCAATGTCTGATGGCTCTGAAGATGGACATGTTGTTGGCCAAAACTGGGCCAATGAGAAAGGTTGGTAATGCCTCTGTGATGATATATTTAAGAAGAAAATCAAAACAAAGTCACAGGTTTTCCTCCTAGTCAGAAAAGAAAAGGAGGTGAGAACATGTGAGGGAAAACAACATGGCAACACCAAGGTCAGTGGAGAAGGAGGGGGAGGAAGTGCTTCAGGCGCCAGAGCCAAGATTCCTCTGCAGGCCATGATGAAGACCATGGTGAAGCAGGTTGTCCCCCTGCAGCCCATGGGTCCACGGGGGATGCAGAGATCCACCCGCAGCCTGTGGGGGAGGTGCCCATGCTGGAGCGGGCAAATGCCTGGAGGAGGCAGTGATCCAGTGGAAGACCTGGAGGAGAGAGGGTCCCCCTGCTTCCAGAATGGAGCAGTCTGTTCTTGGAGGTACCCCTGTGGAAAGAGAGACCCATGCTGCAGCAGTTTTGGGAGGACTGTCTGCCCATGGGGGGAGTTCACGTTGCAGCAGGTGTGGTAGGACTGCTGCTTGGGAGAGTGGACCCACACAGAAGTTCACAGAGAACTGTCTCCTATGGGAGGGACCTCACAGCCTCACAAGGGAAGGATTCCTCTCCCAGAGCAGTGGAAGAAAATCTTGGTGATGAACTGACCAAAACCTCCACACCCTGCCTCTCTGCACTGTTGGTGGGAAGGAGGGAGGTGCTGGTGGGGGGAAGGGGTTTTAAGGGCTTATTTCACTTCTCATTATCCTCCTCTGATTCTGTTAGTAATAAATTCACTTCGCAACCTAAGTTGAGCCTGCTTTGCCCTTGAAATATTTCTCCTGGTCCTCATCTCACTCATGAAGCCTTCATTATTTTTCTTTTCCCTCCTCTGCCCAGCTGTAGTGGGGGGAGAGGGGGTGTGAGCCAGCGACTTGTGGGTGCCTGGTGTTGGGCCAGGGTCAAACCATGACAGCCTTGCTCAGCAATAACAAAAGCATCTCTATATTATCAACCTTGTGTGCAGCACAAACCCAGAACACAGCCCTACACCAGCCACTGGGAAGAAAATTAACTCTAACCCAGTTGAAACCAGCACACCTTCCGAGTAAGTGAACCCAAATAATATCAAGATAATAAACCTAAGAGACAAGTGCTAGATGGGACTGCAATTAAACATTATTCACCAAAGACTTATAAAAAAGCAGAGACAAAAAAGTAAGAGCAAAAATTGACAAAAGAAACTGCCGCAACAATCTCACAAAGAATTAAGAACAATATGTGGGGGGAAAAAAGAATGTTCACAACTGTTTGCATTAGTAATTAAGGTGCACAGTACCCAATGACCAGAACAGGTTCTGAACACATCTCTGCCTATGGGTGGGATCCTCAACACACACACAGAGGCATTTGCCAATGATTAATTATGCAGTTTTCTGTATTAACTCTTATAATCAAAATTCTGCTGCAAGCTACTTGAACATAAATACAGAGTCACTACCACTGTCAAAAATATCAGTCTGGTTTTACATCAACACAGCTAAAGAGGCAATCTGATGCTAAATAAATAGTATTTTCTCCCTGAAAAGAAAAAGTGACAACCTGGAGTCATGCCTCTCAGACTAGAGCAACCCTGAGCAGACCCCTGGGCAGGAGGGTAGTGATGCTGACTGCCTCCAGGCCCTCAGGGAAAGCCACCCCTTCACATTCCCTGGACTGCATGCTGGGGTAGAGCTATTTCTAAAGGAAGCACACAAACACCCAGCCTCCCAATACAATTTCTTCTCCTTTACCAAAGCAGCCTTCCTAAACTGGTGCTTACCAACACAAAGACAACATGGGTGAGCCTCCTGGCTGGTTTTGGAAGACATCCTCTCCGGTCTAGGGCAGTGCCCACTTCCACCCCACACCTGGCTGCCCAGCCACAGCCTCTGGGCCAGCCAGGCCAGGCTTCACTTCAGCAGTCTTTTTTTATTATTTTCACCTTGAGACAAACGTTTGTCCCCCACAATTGAAAGCTGTCCAAAAAAATAGGACCACACAGGCACCCATATCTCTAGACCATTCTCCTCATGGCCTGCCACTGTCCTGCAGCTCTCTGAGTGATGAAGTAGCATGTGCTGCCCAGAGCCACATGCCCTGCTGTCCACCCCTTCCTAATCTATACACACTCTCTCATGTTCACCAGCCTCACAGAGCCCCACTAAACACCACAGCATTGGGCACAGGCAGCACTCTGTAGGCTTCCTCTGGCCACCAGCCCAGTCCTGTCATCAGGCACTCCTCAGCATGAAGGCCTATTATATTCATATGTATACACACACACATTCCTAAAGTCTGACACTCAAGCTGTTTTTATCCGGCTCCTGAGGTAGAAGGGGCAATGTGGGGAGAGATGGCATCAGAAAAAAGGGGATCTTAAACTTACCTTCCACCCACAGCTCCTCCATGTTGGTTTCAAGAATTGCTGCCCTTAATCCTACAGCGAAAGCCCCAAATATGAGAAGGCCAACAACCAGAAACTTTCCACAGTTTTTTTGAATGTAACAGCCAAGTTTAAATAACAGTCTCTGAAACTTTGCTCTCAGCCACAGTGGTGCTTTTCTTCCAGTAGCTTTCCCCTACAAGGCAAGGAAAGGTTTGTAGTTAGGAGGCTGGGGCAGACACACAGGCAAGGCACATTTATTTCAAGAGGACATATGGGGGAAGCACCCCTCCAACCACTAACAGAAGCAGAACAGTTATTTATACATAAATGCTCATATCCTCACAGTGTCCCTTGGAGTAATGGCAATAATGCTGTCCTTTGGGAAGGGCCTTCATCCCGTGTTCAGCTGAGCAGCTGGCATTCACCATTAAGTATTCCTGGAGGCCAAGATGAGTACCTGCTGGTAACCATTCTATTGCTAAATCACCACACAGGTTTGGGATTCAATCACTGCTATAAAATCTGAACAAATGAGACTGTGTGTGCCTGCTTCCTGCCTAAGATGCCCATTAGTGTCTTGCACTCAAGTCACCACTACCAGTTCATGTTGCAACACACTCATTCATGCTGGCAAGAGTCATGGCTCTAGGGGAGAAATAACCTATGGCAATGAATCTCAACAGGCATGTCAAGAAAAAAAAAGTCCCCTTTCCTGTTCTCATTATACCTCTAAAAGTCTGATAGGGGAGGGAGATGTCAATAGTAAAAGAAAACTACTTTGTAGGAATTTGTTTGCATTTATCCCATTCCCAGCCCTTAGCACAACTTTGTAGTAAACGCATTATTCACATGGTGAGCAGTGCTGTAAGATGATAGGAAATTAATTTTCATAGTCTGGAGATACTGTGTGATCTAAATTAGGAAGCAGAGCAGCCATCTATAAGTTACAACAATATTTGTGAACGGAAGAGGGCAGCCACATAGATGGGGTTTTTTGCCTTTCCCCTTTTTAACAAAGCCTAGAAATTTGCTCCACTAAATTAAATGCTCTCTGTAAAAAGCCATTGTCTCTCGGGGTTGTTTATTTTGAACGTTTTTTGTTTTGCATAAGTTAGCAGTTGGGACCGTTCCGCTTCCCCTTCCCGAGTCGGGCTTCCAGCGCACTCCTGCACCTCTGGCATTTCCACGGTAACAATAAAGCCAGTGAGCCGAGAAGACTCAGTAGAACCAGCACAGAAGGTTTAAGGTAGCAAATTATTTACAACTTTGAGTTTTCCTCCGAATGCTAGGGTAAACGTTACAAACTTTCTCTGCTACGAGAACCCCTCTCTGAGGACAGTCGCGTTTTCAGCACTCGGTGGAGAACTTTGCAAAAGCACGACTTTTTGCCAAGAAAGCAGCCGCTTATTTTATCCTCTTTTCCGGTTATAGAAGTTGCAGAGTGTTACAAGGCAATAGAGAAGCAAAGGAAGTGGAAAAGGGAGAGGAGAAGCGAGAGCGGGACACAAACTATACGGGAGGTGAAACTGCCTCTGGGAAATTTAACTAGAGGACTGCTCCTCAGCACACACACACACCGGACAAAGCATATGCAAGACGGGAAGGAGAGCACTCTCTCCCGCACTAGTCACAGACCTCTCCTTTTCCCAGCATTTTATTGGTGGTAGTTTTAATTCCATCTCCTCCTTGCACCCCCTACGAGAAAACACTCCCCCCCTAATAATAGAACTAGTGTGTATTTACATTTGTAAAAAATGCCTGAGACGTTGAACGCACCTTTGAGATCTGCTCCAAGGCGAAAGCCGCATCACAGTAGCTTGGTCGTTGCAGATACTCCCGATCGGGCGCCGCGGCGCGCTGGTTCCCCCCGGTCCTTCGCCGCCTCCCTCTATCGCTCCTCGCCGCCCGGCTGGGGTGGCTACCACCCATTGCACTGCTTCTCGTCTCCGACTCCAATACGTTAATGGCTGAGGCCATGTTGCCGCGCTGCCAGCGGGACCCGCGGGGAACTGGCGGCACTGCAGACTGCAGGATACTGCTGCTGCCGCCGTCGCTGCGTGGCCGCTTCACGCGGGGCGTTGGGCGGTGGCTGCAGCCGCGGCCGCTCCTGACGAGTCTCACCCTGCACCTCCCATTGCCACATCGCGCGCAGTCCCCAAGGTGCTGGCAACTACTCCCCACACCCAAGGAGAGTGGGTGGGCAAGCACGACTCCCCTCCCCCGCCCCAGAAGCCGCCGCGCTTTCCTCCGCTCCCGTTAAAACCGCTTCTTCCGGCCGCCGCTGCCCCTGAGAAATCACTGCCCGCGGCACCGCTCAACGGCAGCGGCGCGGAGGTGGCACGGCGGGCTGCGGCTGCTGAGTTGACTCGCCGCGGTGCACCATACTGTCTCAGCGCCGGGGTGCTACCCACGAGTCGCGACTCCGAGCTATGCCCCACGGCGGCGGCGGACGAGCTGCTGCCTGGCACTCTTCCTCGGCGTATGTCCGGCAGGATCTAGCTGGAGCCGCAGAGCTTAAAAGAAGAGGTGAAGAAGAAAAAGACTCTACATTTGGATAAAGAGGAGGAGTGGAAGGGGGAGCAATGAGAGAAAGAGACAGGGAGGAAATAAAAGCTGAAAGCCCGCCCCCGGCGCTGTCAGATGGCTTGGATTTCTACGAGATGGAGGGGGGTAGAAATTACTTAGCTAACATGTCTATTATTAGCTGCTTAGCAACAGTTCACCAAAGTAGAGAGACCACCCAGAGAGGCAGCCCTTGTGTGTGCATCGGCACTTACAGCCTTCTTTGCATGCAATATTTCCGTTACGGAATGCCTCCCCTCCTTTCTTCATTTTCTCTTCAAGATGTTTTTTTCGTTCGGAATGCTTTTAGACAAATACATGCTCAGAACTTTCTCGCGATCCATAAATATTTTTCTTATTAAAAAAAAAGGGGGGCGGGCCTACGGGAGGAAAGTAGCATTTCTAAAGCCTTTAAAAGAAAATCCTTTTGGGGGAAACTTGGCCTCAAGCTGCAACAAATACTGAGTTCCAAGATAAATTCCCAGGGTCGCAGAAATAATGACAGGGTGGTGAATACTGCAGTAGGAAGTGCCAATTTTTTCTCTCTGACCTCATATTTTGACTAAAAAGGTGACTTAGTTCCTTGCAATAAAAACACCGTCCAGTTAGGAAAACAATGTAACCTTATGACTTGAGGGATTTAAAGCCGCACTGTAGCTAGCCTGTTTCAATTTAGGGCTCATTCTTTTAAAGTGAAATGGGACGATAGTAAATTTTAATGTCTTAGTGTAAAAATTAATGAAATGCAGCCTGCCTGGCTGCGCTAAACACTTCTTAAGCCACACGTGATTGTTAGGACGACCCTGCTTGAGCAGGGAGGTTGGACCAGATGACCGCACTGTGGTTCCTTCCAGCCTTAACCATTCCGTGATTCTGTGTTTACTTTTTTTGGCACTGCTCCTCCACCGTCTCTGTTCATTGCGAACCAGCCATTAATTGCTGCTCTTACAGCTGTGCACATTTTCGTCTAGTCTCGGGTCTGCGTGTACCGGCCCTTAGCACGGCTTGTCGCAGAGGAGTCGCAGGAAGTGGGGCCAGCACAGAAGATGCTCCACTCTGTGAAAAACAAGGTTCACCTTTTTGGAAAAATTTAGAAGTTTAATAAAAAAATTAAGAAAATAGACAATTAGGAGAGATAAAAGCAAAATACATTTTCTCGGCCGAGGGTGCCTGGCACAGAACCAGCCAGCACACGTTTTAACAAAAGTTTTCTCTTTAAAAACATCTGCTTGATGCATATTCAGATTTCACATGCATGATTCAAACATTCCTTTGGAGTAAGAATCCCTTTGTCCAGTCCCAACTTCCCCCCCTCTGTCAAGACCTGTCCTCGTGGCTCCACTCCATCTGATAACACAGGTCCATAAATTCTTCTCTTGGGGGTCTGGTCATCGTCAGTTGGACAAGATACTTGACACCAGAAGTTTAATTGCTTCCCCAGTGTTCTGACACTAAGATACTCATCACATTCCTAAATCCTATTAACAAAGAAAATACAGTACAATCTTCTTACATTTTACATACAGTATTCATTTCAACACTTGCGAAAAGCCAACTATATACTATGCATTTATAACAACTCCATGCCCCATCGCACGCGGCTCTGGCTCGGGCAGACCTCCCAGCCCACTCACGCGAAGGACAGGGAAAAATTCGCCCGCCGGACCTCCACATCTGGCGTGGGGAGGTTCATTGGGAGCTGCCTCCGAGCAAGGGAATGGCTGCTTGGCAGCAAATGAGCTGGGCTATAAGGCGGGCCTGGTGTGCGTTCATTTAAAAAAAAAAAAAAAAGTCGAGGGGCGTACGGGACGACACGGGATAGGACCTGTAAGAAACGCTGCTCACTATTTAAATTTTTTTATAAAAGTTTAATAAGGGATAAAAGGAACAATATTGTGAAATGTGGGGTTGTGTTTCGTGTCAGGTAGAAAAAGATGGCCTTTGTAGTTACGGTTATGAAATGTGTGGAAAAGGCCATAGGGTAATTATAAAAACATCTGTTTAATGAACAAAATGGAAAAAGCATGGAAAGGGGCTTTTGAAGTAATATTTTGCTTGCTTATAAGTGAATCATGTGAGCCTATAAGGCTTTTAATAGAAGGTTTGAACTACAGCTTTAGCATATATATATAGAAAGGATTGTAATCACCCAAATAGAAGGAAGTGAGCTATTCCAAACTAAAATTAATGATCCTGGGAAGAGGAGATGGACCACTGTCACGTTGAGACATGAAATGAGCATGCACCACACGCTCAGTCGCCCAAGGTAAAAAAGAGAACTTTATTTACAGTTTTCTAGAATTTATAGATTCTCTAAAGTGAGAGTGGATTGGAGGATAACATCCCTCCTCTGAATCACACTGGCCAGGTGAACAGTCTGTCAATTTTCTCCTCCTCCAAGAAGGAATGTGAAAAACACATAGTGTTTTGGTAAAAAGTGTGAGAACTCTTGACTCCAAGAATGTAAACATCAGAAGGCTTCGAAAACCAGGGTGACAGACCACCACCTGGAAGCTGGAAAACTGATTTATAGTCCTAAAAAGGAAGACCGAGTATCTCATCTCTGATGTTTTCTTCTGAAGAAGGAAATCTGGATGTCACCATCACTAATTTATAGTCCTGAGAACATCATCATCACAAGATGTTATTTCTGACTTCACTGATTTCACACCTTTGAAGTATAGAAAAATTGATCACAATGGGTATAGAAATTGGATTTCGAAAATAGAAATTAGGAGGAAACCAGAAAAAATTGCTGAGAAGTGCTTATGAAAAATCTCAATAAATACCAGCAGAAAATCAACAGTCGGTGTGCAGTTGGAGGGGAAACCCCCACTGTACCCAGCGCTGTTTGCTCACATTTTACCATTCTGTATTAATTAATAAATTGATTGCTGCTTGATATATTGGCTGAGTCAAGCTCTTTATTTATAACAATATCCAGCACTGGGGTGCTTTGATAATCTGCCAAAAACACACCGTTAGCTCAAAACAATATTCTTATATACGTTTACATTACAGGGTTTAAATGCATATTCATTAGTTATACGTATTCAAACATTCCTGTGAGTTTAGGTGTTCTAAGAATTCTTCTGCTTGGTTTTTACCTTTGACTTGTCTGCCTGCCATCCTATAGATTAAATCAATATATGTTATTCTCAAGGCTCCATTCTGTTGTTTTTACATTTCCTGGTGTGAAAAACGGAATAAAACTTCAAAATTTTTAAAAAGTTGAATAAGAGAATAAAAGAAGAGACAAATGTCCAGCGCTGGGGTGCTCCTGGCAAACAGCCAAAGAAGACCCCAATAGTCCACAGAAGTGTTATTTTTATACTGTTACATTACTGACGTACATGCATATTCATAGAGTCCATACATTATTCAATCATTCTTGTGAACTGTTTGATGTTACGGAAATTTTTTCTGTTTGGTTTTTTCATACTCTGGCTTATCTGCATGACATCCTGTGTGTGAAGTTAATATATTTTATTCCTCCTTGTGTCTCCATCCTGTTGTTTTATATTCTCTGATAAGGATTTAGTATGTCCTCTAAATTTAACACGGTATTTTCTAATTGTCCCCCTGTGCTCTGGTTTGTGTCACAGTTATCTTATCACTTGGAGAATTCAGTTAGCAGAGAAGAGGGGCAACATGATTGCCTTACACCATTTGTTTTGGTTACATAGAGGTATTTTAACACCCAGTTTTTTTTAAGGCCTATAATATCGTATATTCACCACACTACTATTTCTATAAGCTATGCAGTACATACTTAAACTGGTAGATTATGTTATACTAACAAACTGCTGAATAAAGGTATATATGATACTATATTGAAATGCTTATGATCAATGTAAAAACAAATATATAAATGCAAAAGCCAACATCATATTGCAGTCCTTTTTTTAAAACTGATAACTGGAGAGTCCATAAATTTTTCTCTTGGTGTCCTGATTTTTGTCACTGTTATCATTCAGATAAGATAGTCCACAAATGTGAGAAACAACATAGCTATTTCACACCATTATCTTAGTTACACAAATAAAAGCATTTTAACATTACATAGTTTCTATTTTATTATTATGCTAAGGCCTAAGATATAGTATATATTTATCACACTACTACTTATATAAGCTATACATTGCATACATAAGATGACAGATTATACTATACCAAAAATCAGTTAAAAGAAATTACAAATTGTACTATATCAAAATCTTTGTCGTTAATAATAAGTTGCAAAAGCTAATGATTTGTGGGAAAAAAAACTCCACAACTAATAAGAGTTAGAGAGTAGGTATGTATTTTTTGGCGCTGGACGCGATGTGAGATAGCTCCCAAAGGCATGTGCAGTCACTCGCTCACTCACTTCTCTGTTATCCTCTAAAATGTTACATATTCATTAAGTTTTGCAATACATCTATGCATATTGATTTCCTAGCCCCGCCTAGCCTCACTTTGTATGCTAATTATCTTATCAGTCTTTTGTGCTTGCGCACTGATCCCTGGTGGTCGCTCGGTAGTTGCTCAGTGGTTGTATGGGAAGAAGTAAGTTGTCTTCATCAAGGTTGAACTTTTCACCTCACCTCCTTGCACATGCTCTCTGATCCCCTGGTCATAGTCCAGACCCTCAGTTTGGTTTACTCTGGTTTTAGGGGTCCAAAGAGCTCTGTTATCTTGGTAGGTTTGCAAGTTTAGCATTCTTTGTCTTGCTTTTGGTAAGCAGTCTTTCTCCTTATGACACATCCTCACATTCTTTCATGTAACCTTTGCACATATACCCTGTCTTCTTTTCGCAAGCAGTCAGCACAGTATATTGTAAACACAGCACAATATTCATTGTTTAAGTACCTATTCCTAATTAATCACCCTCTAATTTCTAACCTCTTGTCTCAGTCTTCCATTTTCTAGAAAATCAGTAAATTCTTTTACTTAACACAAAAAGTCTTGTACTTAATACAAAAATTCTTCTTCCCAATCTCTGTGATATGTATCCCTCAATGCCTTGCCATGTGCTTTTGACAAAGAAGTTAATATCGCCATCCCTTGCAACATTTTCCAGTTCCAGATAAATATTACAAAAGACAGTGCTAAACTTACACCGACAAATACCAATAAAACAATAATGGGGTGACATAATGTACTTAAAATCCCAGTTGCAGTCGGCGACCATCCAAAGAGTGCATCCCACCAGTTGTGACTTGTGTCTTGTTTTATTCTCTGCAGAACCCTGATGTTGCTGCTTTTGCAACCTCAACTGCAGTGACCTGGTTTAGGATAGGCAGCACGGCTGCCACATGCTAGTGTGGAGCTCGGGCATGATAACACGCAGACACCAGTATGGTGGACGGTTAAAAGCATTTATTATCTAAAGCATGCAGTTTAAATACTCTTTGGTTCTTCACTACGTCAGAGGGGTCTTGCTACACTTCCTGAGTTAGTGGGGAGAATGGAAAAGTACTGGTATGTATGTTAGAGGGGGGTTTACATTCTTGGAGTGATAGCTTATCTTGGGGGTTGGAGTGTTCTGTAGCCTTTCCGTCACAACCGATATCTTCCGAGCGCCTGTCCCTTTCCAAGCACATCTCCCCCCCCTCTTTCACAAAAGAACGAGGTAGTCATACATATATATATATAGGTACTAAATGAGGTAGAAGGTTAGGATTTGACAAGGGAAAAAGGAGTTTGGAAACCTGAGTAAGTTTTTGCCAGGCAAGTTTGGAAAGGTTGTGACTGGCAATGTTCCCTGATTAATTCACAGCATTTCATGTTGGCCTATGAACAGAATGTTAGTCCGTTCTAGGCGAGCTCTAACAAATGAGACTATCTTGTTCAGCAGGCATGGTCCGAAGATAGCAGTTAAAAGTAGCATTGCCAATGGGCCTACTAAAGTGGAAATTAAAGTGGTTAACCATGGGGATTGGTTAAACCAGGATTCGAACCAGCCTTGCTGGGCTTCTCTATCTTTCTGTCTCTGAGCCAGTCTGTTTCGGAGTTCTGCCATGGAGTCTCTGACGACTCCGGTGTGGTCCGCGTAGAAGCAGCATTCTTCTTTCAAGGCTGCACACAGGCCTCCTTGCTGCATGAACAGGAGGTCCAGACCTCGCCTGTTCTGCAGGACCACTTCTGAGAGCAAAGAGACTGACTTCTCTAGGTAGGAAATAGATTTCTCAATCCTCTGCAAGTCCACATCTATGGTCATTTGTAGCTGAGACAGTCCTTGATGCTGCGTTGCTAGGGCCGAAACACCTGTTGCCGTTCCGGCTGCTCCCAGGCCGAGCAGCATTGCGATAGTTATACCTGTCATTATTTCTCTTTTGTGAAGCCGGCTGGGTTCTTCGAAAAGGTTGTACACCTCTTCGTCTGAGTGGTACAGGACCCTAGGAACAATCAGAACTTGGACACAGAAGTCGTTGGAATCATTGAACTTGGGAAGAAATACACAAGGACTTACTCCAGATCTCTGACAAACCCACATTGCTGACGCAGATGGAACTACCCACTTGTTGTTTTTTCTGCTGGGCTTTACAACTTTGGTGCAAACATTCCCTTTTCGCTTAGCTAGGGCTGCATTACCAAAACATCTGCCCCGACCTGTGACTTGACTCAGGGTAATACCTCTGCGGGGTGTGTCCCATCTGCACTGATGAGGTGCATCAGCTGTGGAGTAAGTGAATGGGGTGTTTAAAGCAACTCCTTCATAGAAAGGGGGTTGGACATCATAACAAAGCCAACAGGAATTGGTTAGGTTAGGGTTGGATTCGTTCAGGGATAGAAAGGTAGCGTCTAACATACGAAGGATTGGGTCCGAGTTCGACCCGGCTGAACGGCCTATCTGGAAAGCTTTCTCATCGCTGGTTGGGACTTCGGTGATGCTTGCGGGTAAGGCTTTGGGGTAGGTCATGTTTCTCTCTGTCTGCGTGCTTTTAATCACCTTGTTGGGTCCAACCGCTCGGGGTGCTGATGGTTGGAGCCTGGTAATTCGCACATTCACCCACTCTTTCGACCCTTGCAGGACCACTGTCCATGCTTTACCCACTGTCCAACCAGGATGATTGGGCTGCAAGACTGTCATGTTATAGTATATGCATTTTCGAAATCTAGGGATTTTATAGCTGTTTCGATAGGAGTTTCCCTGTACAAAGAGAGGTGTTTTGCAACCTGCGGGTGCCCAGGTGAACTGTAGGAACTTGTCGGGCTCTGGTGGGTCCCACCCAGGCCCTGATGGCCTGGCATCTGTAACTATGGTTTCACAGCCCCAGTACCCACAGTATCCCCACCCAGGGTAATTACAATAACCTTTGCCTGGGTTTGAAGCTGGGCACCAGTAGGATAGGTACATGTGTGATGAGTGTGGAGAGTAGGAGTCTACTTTGGTCGTCCTGGAAATAGATCGGTAATACGAAGCACGAAGGATGGAGTGTTTGGTGTGGTGATGTCTCTGAGCACCTTATCGCTGGTAAGGTGTCTCATGACCCACCTGAACGGCTGATGTGGGTAGTAATCTGGGCTGGCTTGTCCTCTGGCGACAAGCCCCAACAACAAAATCACACAGACATATTGTCAATGCTTGGGTCTCACCCGCGTGGGTTTCTCTGGTGCTGTCTGACGGTTTGGTGGTGTGTCTCGTTCCTCTGAGAAGGGCATGTATGCGTTACGTGGTCGCCCCACCAGCATGTCCTGTAAACAGAAACTCACAGTTCTCATTAGTCTCATCCTGCTCATTGTGAAGATCAGGTTTGATTGATTTAAGAGGACACCACCTGATTTTTCCGTCCTTTTTGACAGCTGCATACCCTCGCCCTGTGAGCATCAATCTCCAGCCCCGTTCCCACTCACGCAGCTCATTCTTAATTACAACCTGTGGGCCCTCCTCTAGTGCTTTGGAGGCCCAGTGTTTTTGAACGGGACTGTTTGCTTCATTTCCTCTAGGGAATTGATTCAATGCTATCAGCGCGGTTGCCAATATACGTGTCTGCTCTCCTGAGGGGATGGAGGTGGTAAAGCCTTCTGCTTTTGCCAACACCTCTATCTTGGTTTTCAGGGTTTGGTTTGCCCGCTCAACTATAGCTTGCCTGGTACTGTTAGATGGGATGCCTTGCACTAGTGTGATCCCCCATTTGGAGGCGAATTCCTGCACTGGTTTAGAAATGAAATTGGAACCATTGTCTGTTTTGATCTGCTTGGGGATACCAAGCCACGCCATGGCTGTCAGCCAGTGCTGAATTGTGGCTTTAGAGTTAGCTTTGTGATGCTGTTTGGCTACGATCGTTCCACTGAACGTGTCCACTGTTACTGCAAGCCATGCTCGAGGCTTCAGCAGTTGACACAAGGTGAAGTCTGACTGCCAGATTTCTGAGGGCTTGAGGCCTCTTGGGTTGACCCCACTGGTCCACAGGAGTGACTTCTGGCAGTGAGGACAGGTAGCCACTACATGTTTAGCATCCGCTGTGGTGATTCCGCATCTCTTTGCCAGTGCTTTGGGTCCGATGTGGAGGGATTCGTGCAATTGACGAGCTTCCTGCAACGTCCAGACGCCTTTCGCTGCAGCGTCCGCCTTGTTGTTGCCGATCTGGAAGTAACCTTTGACTGGGTTGTGGCTGTTGATGTGAATGACGGATACAGTGCCCTTTCGTGAGGAGAGTGCTTCTTCTAGCATCAGGGCTGCTGCTGATGTTGACACACCTGGTCCTGCCATAGCTAGGCAGAGCCTTGCCACGAATATAGAGTCTGTTACGATGTTAAGGTGCTCATCTTGGAAGAGTCCACACGCCAAGACTACTGCTGTCGCTTCCAGTTGCTGCACTGACAGTGTTGGGTCACATGCTTTGACGCAATGCCATTTCTCTTCTGCCTGCCACACTGCTGTCGCGGTGGAAGTCGTGGAGGAAGCGTCTGTGAAGACTGTTGGCCCTGGCTGTGGTCTGTCCATGACCTTCGGCGGCATGTCTATGTCGACTATGGTCAGCAGCTGAGTCCAAGGTGGTCTGGTGGAGTAGAAGATTTCTCCTCCCAATCCGATGAGAGCAAGGGCTAGGTGCTCTGAAATTGTGGTTGACTCTGTGGTCGGTTGCTTGCGGAAGGGAAGGTGGATTCTCGTTGGCTCAGTCCCTAGGTGTTTCAAGGCGAGCTTCCTGCCTTTCATGATGAGGTTAGCGATGCATTCTACTGCTGGGGAAAATGCACGAGCAGGTCTTCCAAGGACCACCCATTGGATCGGTCGAGCCTTTTCAGAAGGTCCTTGGGCCAGTGCTCCCACTCCTCCCTTTGGTGTGAAGTGTACGTATAAGTCCAGGGGCATCGCTGGATTCCATCTGGCAAGTGTGCCAGTAGACATCTGCTGTTCGATGAAGTCAAGGGAGCTCGCTGCTTGCGGTGTCAGCTCCTTGGGTTCCCAGGGGTGCTTTCCTTTCAGGAGGTCATACAAAGAGTCCATGACCTCAGGAGGAATCAGGACGATGTTGCGAAGCCACTGCAGTGATCCTACCAGGCGTTGCACGTCATGGAGCGTCTTGATGTCTCGGTGGACTTTCACCTTGGGAGGTGTCACGTAGGAGTTTGTGATCCCCACTCCCAGGAAGGTGACGCAGGGTCCTCTCTTGATCTTTGCGCTCGCAATCTCGAAGCCGTTGGCCTGGAGGATCTCTGTGATCATGGATACCAGATGATCCACTTGGCTCGCTGATGGTGCTGAGACCAGGATGTCGTCCATGTACTGTATGATGGTTGCAGTGGGATAGGAGTGTCGGACTGGCGTCAGCGCTTTGTCCACGGTGATCTGGCAAATTGTTGGGCTGTCGACCATACCTTGCGGTAGAACTTTCCACTGGAAACACAGGCTGGGTCGCTTGCCATTTGGGAAAACCACGGAAAAGGCAAATCGTTCCCTGTCCTCAGGATGCAAGGGTATTGAAAAGAAACAGTCTTTAATGTCCAATACTGCACATGGCTGTCCTTCAGGGATGGCTGAGTTCATAGGTAACAGTGTCTGAACTGGACCTATGGGTCGGATTGTTTTGTTCACTTCTCTCAGGTCGTGGACTAGGCGATAGCCCTCTCCAGACCTTTTGGGAATTACAAACACAGGGGTATTCCATGGGCTTATGGAGGGTTCTATGTGACCCTTTTGCAGTTCCCGTTCAACCAGTTCCAATAATGCTGCTACTCGAGGCTCTGAGAGGGGCCACTGCTCGACCCAAACAGGGTCTGATGTTTTCCAAGTCAATTTGATTGGCAGCAAAGGGTGTACGGCAGTGGCCCTCATTATAAATTTGTGATCCTGACTCCGAGCATAGCCAGGACATCCCTTCCTATTAAGGGTGGAGAATCTTGCAAAACATAGGGGTAAATTGCAACTGTTTGTTCTGGTCCCTTTTTTGTGTGAAGTGTTATAGCCACCAATTGGGTGCTTTTCCAAGCCCTGGATTGTCCCCCCACCCCGTTCACAGGAGGGACTTCTTTAATTTGCCAATGTCTGGGCCAATGTGATTGGGGAATAATCGTGCAGTCTGATCCTGTGTCTGCCAAAAACTGAAGCCCTAAAACGTGAGGGTCCCGACTGCCATAGAGCTGACATGTCCCCCACACCCTCAAGGGCTCCTTCCCTACTTTCATGACCAGGGCCACCCAGGGGTTCCGCTCTGGGACGCCTCCTGCTGACCCTGTGGCACTGGCACAGTTTGTGGTGGTGGAGGGTGTGTAATTGCCATTGGTGGTGCTGCACCGTTCTGCCACTGAATGGTTGGTGGGGATGTAATATTGACTGGTTCCTGTATATATATGGGGTATGAAGGTCCCCCGCCCCACTGCGTATTGGGAAAGATGGGCCATCTCGCAGTGGGAGGAGGCTGAATGTGGCCCGTGCGCCCCCTCCCCCTTCCGTTTCCCCGGGGCTTGGATCTGCATTCCCTGGCAACGTGAGCCTTTTTCCCACAGCTCCAGCAGGTCGGTCTCTGGCGCTGTTGGGTCGAGGGTGCTGCCACGGGCTGCTGTGCTGGCTGAGGACAGCTTGCTGCCACATGACCTGCTTGGCCACACTTCATGTATGCCATTGCATTGGTTATAGTATGAACCGCTGCTTGCATAGGGATTAGCTGTTCTTCCCTTACTACATGTTTGATCATGTCGGCCAAGCTGGCTCCTGCTGGCAGAGAGCGCAGGATGTCCTTGGTGACAGTGTTACACTGTTGTTTCAGACAGTCTGTCACCACGGGTCCCCTCGCAGCTACAGGCAGGGTAGATGAGTCGACTGCAGCTTGCAAACGGTCTACAAAATGTGTGAAACCTTCACTTTCCCTCTGCTTAATAGCGGACCATGGTGTTGACTTGTCCACCACCCGAGAAGCCGCTCTAATGGCTTCCCTGGCTGCTCTGGTTGTGGCTCTGACTTCCTCTGCTGAGAGGCGTGCTGCCTGGTCCTGTGGTGTGGCCACATCGTCATGCTTGCCTAGCAGCCTGGACAGGGTAGAGCCATGGAGAGGCTGTCCCTGCCCTGAGGCTTGGGCTAAAGCAGCTGTACATTGATCTGACCACTCTTGCTGAAATACAATCAATCCTGCCCCATCAAAAAACATACGGGTTACCTGTGATATATCGAAAGGCAGCATATCATCATTACTAAAAAGACCATCCACCAGTGTGGACACAACGGCTGAGCCAATCCCCTTTTCCTGAACCGCTTTCACCACTGCTTGTATCTCTTTCGTGCTCAGCGGGGTGTAGGTCCGCCTTAAATTCTGCCTTGCACCGGTAACTCGTACGGGAAATGCATGGATTGTAGCAGCTGGTTTCCACTCAGCGCATGCTATCTTTATCTTGCCCCAATCGGTAAGTTTGTATTGTGTTTGTTCCCCTACATTGTTAAAAGCTTTGCTCGGTTTCGGTGGAAGCCTCATAAATCCTGCTATCTCCGTCTCTGAGTCCGTGTCAGAGTCACAGCTCTCTGAAAGGCTAGCTGTGGAGCTACAGCTCCACTCAGAGTCGGAAGTAGACTGCTGGTACACTTCCGGTTTACTATGCCTTTTTGTTGGGCTCCGCCCCCGTCCCGCCTTTCGGGGGTGGGTTCAGTCTTCCCCTCGGGTTCGGCCCCGTTCCGCCTCCCGCGTCTGGCCCCTCCCCTCTTCCCGGGGGTGGCGCCGCCACGCCTCTTGGGGGCAGTCCCATTCCCACCCCCAAGGAGGGGTTTTTCCCTTGTAAGGTGACATTGGGAGCGGTTTCCAATCGCGTATGCGCCCCCCCTCGCTCTCCGGCGCGTGTGCAGTGCAGACCGGGGGGTCTGGGCTTCTCTCTCGCGCGTGCGCGCCCGCGGGGATTCGCACTTCCGGGTTCTCAGCGCCACGCGGCCAGCCGCCCCGCCCCCGCTCCGGACTATTGGCGCCATCTTCCCCATATGGTGGGGGCAGCGCGGTTGCCCGCGTCCTGGCGCTGGCTCCCCTCTCGGCTTCTCTCGCTTCCCGCGCAAGCCCTTCCCAGAAAAACCACGTGCGCTCCTTCGCCCGCTGCACCGGTTCGGCGGTTGGAGAAGTCGCGATCTCCTCTCCGGGCTCTGGCGGGGGGTCGCTGCCCCGCGCTCGCCGCGGAGACGCCGCTGGACCCGGCAAGCTATGCGCGCCTGGCTCCCGGGGGGAAAAGCGGCGGGGAGGTACGGGCGGGGAAAGCGCGATTTTTTCGGGGGGTTCCGGGGGGGTTTTTGGATCCGGGGGGTCCAGCGGGGAGGTCTGAGGGTCCCCTTTGGGGTCTGGGGGATTCGGGCATGGGCTCAGGGGAGGGTGTAACACGCCCGTTCCCCGCATGTTCCCGCCGTTAATCTGGCTATCCCCAGAGGGTCCCGCGGTCCCATGGCTTCCCCCCTTCGGCTGCGTAACGGCAAATAAACATGTTTTCGCAGCAATCCATGTCTCTTGTTCCTCCATTGCTTTCAGCAGCGCTATCTCAACTTTTCCCCATGCTTTTAGAATTTTTCCACTGCCGGTGGCTTTTGTATCTTCTGCCAAAGCAGCAGTATATCTCTCCCACCTCTCTAAATTTAGTATATCAACAGGGCGCTGTATCATGCCCAAATCCAAAAGCCTTGCAATCGCAAGATATAAATTCTTTTGCTCACACCGTATTCCCCAGTGTTTTTTCATAAGACTTACAACCTGTGCTAGGGCCTCCATGCCGTTCGCTGGTTCTCGGGGTGTCCCCCAGTTCCTCCGCAGTGGTTCGGACCTGCCGCCACCGCCGCTGCCTCCTTTCCAGGCGAATTCCCGTTCCCCGAGGTTCTTTTCCCGGGTTCTCGGCACCAGTTTTGTTGCTGCTTTTGCAACCTCAACTGCAGTGACCTGGTTTAGGATAGGCAGCACGGCTGCCACATGCTAGTGTGGAGCTCGGGCATGATAACACGCAGACACCAGTATGGTGGACGGTTAAAAGCATTTATTATCTAAAGCATGCAGTTTAAATACTCTTTGGTTCTTCACTACGTCAGAGGGGTCTTGCTACACTTCCTGAGTTAGTGGGGAGAATGGAAAAGTACTGGTATGTATGTTAGAGGGGGGTTTACATTCTTGGAGTGATAGCTTATCTTGGGGGTTGGAGTGTTCTGTAGCCTTTCCGTCACAACTGATATCTTCTGAGCGCCTGTCCCTTTCCAACCACACCCTGATTATTTCCTTTGTGTCACGATGGACAGTAATTAGAGTTTTCTCTCCACTTTCCTGAATGTCTTTTAAAATTTTGATCAGGTCTTGATGTTTAATTAATTTCCTCATTAACATGAGGTTCATCCCAATATGCGTAGGTCATAACTTTTGATACAATTTGTTGTTATACTTGATCAGCTGGTGGGATACTACTGGTGCCAAATACAGAAAATCACACCCTACAATCTTAACAAAATTACAAATACAAAAGTTAAAATTATTCTTGCCAAGCAAAGTTACATTGTCCTTATCTATTTCTACAAAAGCACAAGCAGTTCTTAAACATACGCAACCTTGACCAATATATACAAGCACAGTCCTTTGGCTAGTATCCGGATGAATCTCTAAGTGGCAAATGCCTTGCTTGGTGTCAAGACATGCGTCTTGAGTGTCAATTGTGTTGCTTTCACAGATAAACCCTTGTTGTTCCCGGGCAACACAAGATTCTAGATTTACAGTTTGCCATTTCCCATTCACCATCCATGCCCATGCTCTGTGTTCTGAGGGATAGAACCCTGTTCTTTCGTGGTTTAATCCTAATGCAATGATGGGGTTATCCAACATAAACTGTGGCGTTACATATAGTAAGCACAAAGGCAGTAGCCATGTTAGTAGTAAGATCATAGGTAAAATTTACAAAGGTCTACCAAGATCAAAATTTTCTTTCAAAATCAGTAGCATTGTCCCAGACAGCTTTTCAAATCTCACCTGGAAAAATGCCTTTACTTCCTTCTCTTATGATTAAGGCAGCTGTTGACTGCAGCCATAATTGTGCTTGTATACAGCTAAAAGCCAAGGACACATTACCTTGAGCCATACTAAGTGCATCTATTATTAACCTATAGTCTTGGTCCTCTGAAATACTCCCCCGCCCCCCCCCCCCCCTTCCCCGCCCCAGGCTCCTGGGCTAGCTCACTTCCCTTAGAGGCTTTAGAGGAATTTCTCAGGGGACAGAATAAAAGATTCCAAAAAAGGCTCTCACCCCCTAGGATCAATCCAAGGCTTTATTCTCAAAGGGTTCCAGGGCAGAGAGAGCGAACAAGGAAGAAACAGGACTTTATCTAGTCTTTGGGTCAGGAAAGATAACTGGACCTGAATAGGGTCAAGATAGGAAGGAAGGGTCAAACTATATGGTCACAGGCTTCAGGGGGTCTCTGGGGTAAAACCATTCCCCAGAGGAATACAACAGTCCTCCGCTTTTTCCCACCTTGGTAACACTTTTGAAACCTGTCATTGACTGGTTCCTCATGCCAATAAAGATGACTGTAAGGCGTCGCTGTTGAGGCAGGCATGACAAACAGAGGGATGCAGTAAAAGTTCAGAAGACTTCTGTTTATTATGGTGGTGTGCTACCTTTTATACATACCTCAACATAGTTTATACTTATTCATTGGTTACAATAAATCAACACAGTGTTCATTGGTTCAGAGCAGTTTCCACCACTGTTTCCAGCTAGCATTCACAAAACTTTTCTAAAAATACTTTTCCAGCTGCAGGTGTCTTCTGCTTATCTTTTCCTTCTTCTTGGTCTCCATGTCAATGGCCTTGGTAGAAATTCTTTTCAGGGGTACACACAGATCTTATCAGCTTCTTCTTCAGCTAACTTACACTTCAGGCTCACAGGCCAGCTGTCAGCCCCTTCCACAGTAAGGGTTGTTTTAGTTTTGTTAAATCACTTGTCATGGTGGACAGCTTATTCATTATTATTTCTGAATCAATGCCATTTAGAACCCCCAGCCCTGTTCCTAATATTCCAGTTAAATCTCTCCGCATTCTGTCCCTGAGGTGTAATTGGTTTTGTAACCATGTTGTGCAGCCCTCAAAGGATGTCCTTAAAAAGGAGGTGCAAGCTGGTTGAATCTCTGAGATATTAATTTGTATTGTTAATTCAACATGTTTAAGAGACCATTCTGGGTTAAACAACAGTTGTTGTCCTCTATTTCTCACTACATATGGGCCTATCTTATAAATTTTGGATTCAAGTTTGATTTGGGGTTGGGCTGGAGTGCTGGTGTAGGTTGTAACAGGCCCAGTTATGGCACTGATTTTAAATTTGAATGAGAGCCTGATAATATCATGGGTCCCCAAAGACCGGTGTAATGGTTTCAGTGTTTGCTCTTTTGTGAGATTTGACTAGGAGAAAATAAAAAGCAAAACAGGCCTAAAACTTAAAAGTTATGTTGTATTGCACTAAATAGTTAGTTCATTTTGTTATTGCACAAAGGTGATTTTTGCACACACGTATAGTTTAGTATATCTTGCACAATGGTTTATCCCACACACACCCCCCTCTAGGTTTCGGTTTTTTTCAGAAAACTGATTGCCACAGGGCAGGAGGCTCGTTCTGCTTCCTGGGGAGGTTCTGGGAGGAATAAAGCTAGGACTGTACAAGAAGAAGGAAGAGCGCCTCTTGTCTTTTGTCTTTGTAACTTTATTGCTGTTCCTGTGCTCTCAAGGGGTCTAGCCAGGCTAGTTCTTGGACCCCGAGCGCACAGCCGGATAAGCGAACAAAGATAGTTTATTTACACACACTAAAGAATGAAGAAAAAACCCCTGAAACTTCAAAACAATCCCTTCTTCTACCACAAAATGTTAACTTTCCCACAATGTAGAGACAAAACTCAGAACTCCAGGTCAGTACCACTTATAAAATAGCCTTTCATTCAGTCTTTGAGAGAGAGAAGTCTCTCCTGTTTTGTTCTAGTAACTTTCCCCAAGAGAAACAGTCTGCTTGTGGCTTTCAACTCTCACAAAAGCAGCCCACCTGGGAACTTCTGCAGTTGTAGACCTTCCATATCACGTAGCCTTTCTCATGACTATATATGGGCCATGGATTCACACACACATACTGGAGTGTCACCTTTTAAAGATACACAACTCAAAGGTAAAGGATTCTTCATCTCAGGGAACAGAGTTATCTTCTCACTTCTTCACTGGCGCAGAGGGCTTCTTCTCATCTCTCTGTTCAAACATCTAATGGGATCACCTGATCACAGCTTCTAATTCAATATTCACTCAGTAAATCACAGAAACCTTTGCTCAAATATCCACAAATCATCTCCCCAATTCATATTGTCCACGATTTAAAGGAATACTCTAGCATATCATATTACAGTTTGTTACTGCAACTCATAGGAGATTTTCAGCCTCGGACCAAGGCAACTTGTCATCTCTTCCACCTAAGGGGTCACTCTCCTTTTGCTGACTTTGATATCTTCATATTGTCTTTTTACATATCTCCAATTTGGCCTTTTCTCTCTCTCTGAGAAGGGTTAGAGTTTTAAAAAGTCATACTCCTGCCAGGAAAGGGTTAAATCTGCCCAGGCCTGGGGTGGTTATGTGATTTCTTCCAGGCAGCAGCTTCTCCAGCAGCGCCATCAGACCTCAGAATGGCCAGGCTTCCCTTCCTCTCCTTTCCTCTCACCCTGGGAGGGTGGGGGGGGGGCCAAGAGCCCTGCCCACACCTCAGTGACAGTCAGGGTGGGCTTGGCCCAACTGGGCCCATAGCTCCCTCCTGGCTCAGCCAGCTCCACGGCTCTGGGATAGGCTTTAAAATTAGCTGATGTAAAGCTGCAGCCTCCCCTCCCCCACCAGGAGCTGATGGAGCCCCACCAGGCCTCAGGCCGCTCCCTCACCTAACAGGGGAAAACGGAGGAGTCCTGGCCAGCCTGGGCCCAGAGGCATGACCAGTCCCTAGCCAGCCCTCCTCCCAGCAGGGGGGCAGTGGGCCCAGCCTGGGCTGCCAGGCCTGGAGGGCCACACGGCAGACTGGGACCAGCTCGGTTATCTGTTCCAAATGCAGGAACACACTTCCCAATGTGAAAAACGAGGTTCACTTTCTTGGAAAAATTTAGAAGTTTAATAAAAAAGATAAAAAGAAAATAGACAATGTCCTAGGTTACAATGTAAAATTGTGCCCAAGGTTTGTATTCTATCCCCATGAGCCGTTGGAGCCAGGGTGGGGCAGTGTTTTTCCTTATCTTCTGTTAACGAGCCTAACAATGCCTTGCCACATGACTCATAGATAACTCCCTCCGGGAGTTATCTCTGTCTAATGGGCCATCAAGGACCCACTGCATGACTCATAGAATGAGATCAGCCCATTGGGAGATGCTCTGCCCAGGGGGAGGAGCCAAGCATTCCCACCTGGATAAATCCAGGGTTTGGGACAGCACAAGCAGCTTTTTATCCATTGGACTCCCAGAGGAGACAAGAGCTACCAGACCTTTTTACAGGATCACTGCTTCGACAAGATCATCTCATCTGGACTGCCGCTACCACCCTAACAGGGTGTCAGGTTGTATTCTGACTCTGTCAGTGGTTTTTTATACTATTACTTTTATTTTACTTTCTTTTATTTCTTTTCTTTTCCTCTTATTAAATTGTGTTTCTGACTTGGAGTCTTTCACTGGTTTTGCTTCCAAACCAGCACAGACAATTAGGAGAGATAAAAGCAAAATACATTTCCTTGGCAGAGGGTGCCTGGCACAGAACCAGCCAGCAGCACACCCTTAACAAAGAGTTTTTCTCTTTAAAAACATCAGCTTGTTGCATATTTAAAAATTCACATGCATGATTCAAACATTCCTTTGGAGTGTGAATTCTTTTGTTTAGTCCCAACCCCCCCCAACCATTCCCTCTGGCAGACTGTCTTCGGGTGTCTCCATTCCATCTGATAACACAGGTCCATAAATTCTTCTCATGGGGCTCTGGTCATTTTCATTTGGACAAGATACTCGATAACAGAAGTTTAATCGCTTTCTTGGTCAGCAATCTTCATGCAGGAAAACTAAGTTACAATCATAAGGAGTATACATTCATCACATTTCTAAATTCTATTAATAAAAGAAAATACATTACAATCTTCCGATATTCTACATACAGTATTCATTTTAATATTTGCGAAAAGCCAACTATATGCTATGCATTTATAACACCAAGATCCTCCTAATTTAAGGCTGTGCGACCCAGAGGTGTAATTGGCCAAGCTGGCCATCAATCTTAAGGGTCAATTGCTAATTGTTTTTTACCATCTGTGTTAAACCAACACACACGGAAGGCCCCATTGGGGTCATTAAAACAACTATGGGAGGGGAGACCAAGCTCTGAAACTCCTGACAGGGTGCAGGCAGGGTCTCTGATGGAGCTGCAGCAGCCGTCAAGCTGCAGCGGCAGTCTGACAGCTGTGCGAGGCCGGGCCGAGCTGCCCGGGTGCTTTGCCTGCACCTTGACAGAGGCAAGGCAGAGAAGCTCCGGGAGTGGCTGGCTGCCTGCTGCCCCCGCTCTTCCCTTGTGTCCCCCTGGCCTGGCGCTCTGCTCTCTGCTTGGCGCGGCCCTGGCTCCGCCTGTGAACCCTGGCAGTCACCGGCAACACCCGCAGCACCGGTGCTCCTGATAGTACTGCAGCCCACCCCGCCGCTGGGGGGGGACTCTGTCTAATATAAAGAAAGAGCTTGACTCGGCCAATATATCAAGCAGCAATCAATTAATACAGAATGGTAAAATGTGAGCAAAGCAGCGCTGGGTACAGTGGGGGTTTCCCCTCCAACTGCATGCTGACTGTTGATTTTCTGCTGTTATTTATTGAGATTTTTCATAAGGACTTCTCAGCAATTTTTTTTTCTAGTTTCCCTCTAATTTCTAGTTTTGAAATCCAATTTCTATACCCAGTGTAATCGATTCCTACTGGTGACGTTGAATTTTCTGTACCTCAAAGGTGTGAAATCAGTGAAGTCAGAAATAACATCTTGTGATGATGAGGTTCTCAGGACCATAAATTAGTGGTGGTGATGTCCAGATTTCCTTCTTCAGAAGAAAACACCAGAGATGATAGATTCAGCCTTCCTTCTCAGGACCATAAATTTTTAGCTTGGAAGAGCTCACTTCCTCTATTTAGGTGATTACAATTCTTTCTATATATAATAAAAACCTTATAGGCTCACATGGTTCACTTATAAGCAAGCAAAATATTAGTTCAGAAGCCCCTTTCCATGCTTTTTCCATTGTATTCATTAAACAGACGTTTTATGATTATCCTATGGCCTTTTCCACATTTCACAACCATAACTACAAAGGCCATCTTTTTCTACCTGACACGAAACACAACCCCACATTTCACGTCTTGCCACAATTTCTCCCGTGTGGTGCCTGCTGCTCCTGGTCCATCTCTTGTGTCCCTGGCCCACGCACTGCCACTTGCGCCGAGCTCGGCGAGAGGCTGCCCACCGCTTGTCTCATGCACACACCCCCCCCCCCAAGCTGTGCACCTGCCATTCTGCACTGCCCCTGCCAGTCCTGCAGTCCCGCCTTGTGCCGCGAACCCGAGTTTGCTTCCCAGAGGGACCGCATTTGGAGATTTCCTCCCAAATTTGCCCTAAACCAGGACAAACTTCTGTATGAGAATAGCAGCTGCTTCAACAAATTTAGATTCAGGAATTATAGCTTTCAGTTCCCCTTCTTTGGAAAATTTAATTTCTGCTTCTAATTTCTCTAATACATCTCTACCCAATAATGGCTTTGGGGAATTTGGCATATATAGGAATCACTGAGTCACCCAGTGCTTTCTCAATTTAAATTTTAAAGGTTGGAAGAAAAGTCTAGTTTCACTTACCCCTGTGTCTCCGACTACATCTACAGTATCCTGACTCAGTTTCCCTTTCAAAGTATTTAACACAGAATATGTTGCCCCTGTATTCACCACAAATTCAAGGTCATCCTTCCCCAGTTTAACTACAACCAAAGGCTCCACGGGGGGTGATGCCTTCCATCCCCGTCTGTCCTTAATCACAGTTAGTTCAGGAACTGGGAGCTTCTTTTTTGCCCGCATCAGACACTCGCTCTTCCAGTGTCCCTTTTTCTTGTAGATGGCTCACTGATCGTCATCTAGAGGAGGAGGAGAGGGACCCCTTTTTGGTGTGTTAGATTGTTGTGAAGCCACGGGAGACGAGTCTCATCTATCATGGTCAACAAGTCTCGTTTATTGTATACAAAGGTATCATACTTATACAGGCACTAATTAGCTCATACATATTGCAAAAGCATAGCTCAGGATTGGTTAGTTACTTGCTAAGGCATACATCCCTTGTAGTTACAGTTTTCTTTCATTTACTTATCTTTCAGCATACCAAGGTACTATCATCATGTGATTTATTGGAGACACTAATCTTCAAGGGCAGCTTGTTCCTATCCTGTAGGCGCACAGCTGGGCTTTGTAGTGTTAAACCTTGATTAACTTCAGTGTGTCATGACCCTTGCTACGGAGCCATTGCTCAGATACATTGTCTACACTTCCCCCGTTCTCTTTCTGAACAAGCAAAGATACGTTCCACTTTTGTTCAATAGTAGCTAACAACATCCTTTGAAAACATTGTAATATACATGGCAATAATAACATCAACAGAACCACAACAAAAATTCCAATAAGGAGCAATTGCAACAAATGTTTTAGCCACCCAGTAATTCCCCATGATTCTAATGGCAGACCAAAAAATGTGTCATCTCTTTTCAATACCTGTACATGCTGTTGTAAGTTTTGAATCTTTTTGTGGATGGATTCAGATTGATTCTTTAGGGACATACAACACATTCCATCAAAATCTTCACACCCGTGACCATGTGCCAAAAGCAAAAAATCAATGGCTGCTCGATTTTGCAGTGTTGCGTGCCTAACATTATCTAAGTCACTGGCTAACATAGACAAAAGCTCAGAGGTAGCATTTGCTTGCTTTCCCACCCAGCACTGTAACTTTTCTAATTGAAATAATGCATGTCCCGCGGCAAGGCCAGGCATAAAAATAGAAGCAACTACCTGCTCTGCTCGGTTGAAAAGATTGACTTCATCATTACAAGTGTTGTCAATAACAGCACGCTTTCGTCTAGTGGTAGTAATGTTAGTCATATTGAAGTGTGCAGCCCGTAGTGCATCCTGACTTGGGAGCGCAATTGTAAGTCGCCCAAAAGTGCAGGGGCCTCCAGTCGGACGCTGGGGGATGCCGTTAAAGGCTCTGTCTCCACAAATCAGGAAAATTCCAGATGGCAATTTGCGGGGGATGGTTATCCCCGGAGCAGGATTTGTCTGATTTATAACTAGGGACTTACACCAAAAGGAAGAATTTTTCCACATAGGTGACTGAGGGGAAATGTTAGTGGGAAATGTAAGGTTACACCATTGGTTATTAGGTTCATTACACTTATATTTGCTAGCGTTATAAAAGAAGCAAACAGATGCGTGAAGCGAGCCTAATATTTCTAATTCCTCCGGTGGGGGGCTATATGGCAGTCTGTCATCCCAAACATCAATATTGTCTATACAGGTAGTAAGGTTAGTTCTACAGTGCCTTGCTGTTCTATTTACAACCAGCATAGCATAGTCGGTCTCATTCAGTGGAGCACCAATAAGACAGGTATGGAAAGGGGAATCAGGTTGGGCTAACGATACACAGAAGTCGGTCTTATTTAACTTCTGAGCAAGGGATACCCACACATTCTTCCTTGGGAACAGGTTGTTAATGTCACTGGTTTTTTCTCTGTCTGTTTTTGCCAGGCATCCTAGCAAACCTACGACAAGTAGTATCCCACTGATCAGGTGGGACCTGCCACTGTGTCGGTATCCTAACATTGGTACTGCAGCTACTGTCAAGGATACTTGATTGCTTATTTGCTAATATCTTTCTTACTATATGTTGTACCTTCCAGGCTAATCGCCTGAGCTCTAGGTCTTCAGAGTTTTCAATCCTTGCAAGACTGTCTCCGACGGAGTCTCCGGTGATAGTAGTTAAAGCCCTTTCTGGTGTATCCTGAAACCAGTCAAAGTTGCAATAGCGACACCAAAGTCCACGGATAAGACTTTGCTGATAAACCCACCAACGTTTTTTGCATCCCCCACAATAAATTTTTACCCAGGCCTGATGCTGATATGAAGAGCAAGCAAAACAAGCAATTTGATGATAACGTATAAAGTCTCTCTGCAGTCTAGGGATCAGACAGTCCTCAACCTCTTGGGCGGTATCAAACAGAAAGTGAATGCGGAATTCTTGTTCAATCGGGGTCAGTATCTTCCTGATCACTTTCTGTAGGCGGAATCTCCTTCCCTGTTCTGGGCTGTTCATGAGGAGTCACCGGTCGAGCCCATTTAGCTGGAACCCATAAGGTACCTGCAGGTGTGGAAACACAAAGGTAACCTCTCCCCCAATACAACACTTTAGCTGGGCCCATCCAGATCCCTGTTTTAGGGTCACGATATCTGACTACCATCATAGGATCTGATTGTACTGGTGTGGCGAAATGCATAATTGCAGCCGGAACCCCTTTGTTGCCAAAGACACATAGGTGATTGAGCACAAATAAACATTTTAGCACCCTATCTGGAATGCTAATGATATCAGAAAATTTTTCTAAATATTGTTTAAGGGTTCCATTTGCCCTTTCTACAATGGCTTGTCCTGTTGGCGAGTTGGGGATTCCAGTATTGTGATCAATATTCCAAAGGCACATAAAGCGGGCCACACGAGTACTGCAATAGGCTGGGCCATTGTCCGTTTTGATTTTCTGAGGGACACCCATTATAGCAATGCAGGCATTAAGGTGCCGCTCCACATGTTTGCTTTGTTCGCCAGTCTGAGCTGTAGCCCACATGTAGTGGCTATATGTATCTATGGTAACATGAACATATTTCAGGCGTCCAAAGCTAGGCACATGAGTGACATCCATTTGCCATAATTCGTTGGCTCGTAGCCCCCGAGGGTTTACCCCAATCCCCAAACCTACACCTCTATTGTGATAACTACAAACAGGGCAGGCCTTAATCATGGCTCTGGCTTCCTCCAAAGGAATCTGAAATTGCCTTGCTAAGCCTTTTGCATTCTGGTGGAAGATAGCATGACTTTCTCGGGCTAATGACTGACGAGGAAGTGAGGCTTGTTGTAAATGGGAGACCAGTTTATCAGCTCTGGCATTTCCTTCCCCTAGGCCCTCTGACCATTTGTGGCTGCGAACATGAATAATAGAATATGGTGCAGTTCTGTCTCTGAGGGCACGCCTCAACTGGAGGAAAAGTTCATATAGTCGCTGATTTTGCACATCCTTAATGGTAGCATCTTCAATCCTTGTTACTATCCCCACCACATACAGCGAGTCTGAAACCACATTCAGTGGGTCACTCAAATTGGTTACTGCCCAAACTACAGCCAAGAGCTCAAGAGTTTGCAAATTATCTTCTGGTGTTGCCGAAAGTATTTGCTGGTGCCATTCTTGTTCTTGCTTCCAGACTATTGCTGCTGTTCGTGATCTTTTTCCAGCATCGGTGAAGGCTGTGATAGCATCTGGGATGGGTTTTTCTGATCTTAAAGGTTTTTGAATCCAGCTCCATTCCCCAATCCATTGGAGCGGTCTGGGTATGAGAGGCCCTGTAGCAACCTTGGCCCCAGACAGTAGGAGAGCCTCAGCTAAAGTGTGGGAATTTAAGAGGTACCAGTCTAAAGTGGCCTGTTCCATAGGCAGATGGATTATTTGTGGTTCAAGGCCGCTTATTTCCAAGATTCTCAAGCGTCCCTTTCTAATTACTGCTGCCAAATTTTCGATTTTTGTGGTTATTGTTTTTCGTTTCTGTAGAGGCGGTGATATCCATTCTAGTACTCCCTCCCCCGTTTCTTTTTGGGGTTGAGTAATTGCTCCCAAAAGATGCATATCAGCATGCCAAATAGTAAGATGCAAAGGTAGCTCGGGGTTGATTCGTGACACAAAACCTGTTAAAACACAGTCCATGATACGTTGCAGGGTTTCCTGTTGTTTCTCTGTGAGCTGCACGGGGGTGCACGGGTCCGTCCCTTTCAGCAGGGGTTGTAAATCTGCTAGTAGATTGTTAGGAATTCCCGTTACAGGCTTTAACCATTGCAGGTCACCTAGGAGTTTCTGCGCCTCATGCAGTGTAGTAATGTTGGTTGCAATGTGCAATTTTTGTGGTTTAATTTTCTGTTCAATGATTGTCCAACCCAAATATTTCCAAGGTGCCGTGCGTTGTACTTTTTCTGGGGCAACAACAAGAGAAAATTCTGCTAATGCAGAAATAACAGTTTGTACTTGTTCATCTGTGAATGGTATTTCTTGAGCAAACAGAATATCATCCATATAGTGATAGATAATTGTCTTAGGCATTTTTTGTCGCAATGGTTGTAGCGCGCTGTCGACATACAGCTGACACAGTGTGGGAGAATTGTGCATGCCTTGTGGGAGCACAGTCCATTCAAATCTTTTATCAGGCTCCCCATGATTGAGAGCAGGCAGTGTGAATGCAAATCTTTTTGTGTCATTAGGATGTAAGGGGATTGTAAAAAAGCAGTCCTTTAAATCTATAATTAGGATAGGCCAGTTTCTGGGTATCATGGCTGGATTGGGGAGGCCTGGTTGAAGTGCCCCCATGGGTTCCATTTGATTATTAACAGCTCTTAAGTCATGCAATAACCTGTATTTGCCAGACTTCTTCTTTATCACAAATATGGGGGTGTTCCAGGGGCTAGTGGAAGGTTTAATATGTTCCTGATTAAGCTGTTCATTTACCAGCAAGTGTGCTTGCTCTAGGCTTTCCCGTTTCAAAGGCCATTGCTTAACCACAACAGGTTCTACAGTAGTCCAAGTAAGTGGCAGCGGGAAAGTCCAAGCAATGGCCATTACCCTAAAGGGTGATCGTTGGTGAGAACAAGTCCTAGTTGGGACAGCACATCTCGGCCAATCAAGCATTTCACCGTAGGAGGCAACGGAGCAATCGAAAATGATGCTGCAGCTTGCTTGCTGTCTATTTCCACTTTTAGAACAGGTGTACGATTTGCCAATGTCATTCCCCCGATTCCTGTCACCGTAGTAGTAGATGGTTGCACCGGCCAGTCAGAAGGCCACTCTCCAGGGGAAATTACACAAATGTCAGAACCGGTGTCCAGTAATCCTATCAATGTAATACTTTGCCCTTGGAAGGACAGTTGACATGATCTTTTTGGGCGAGTGGATAAATCAATAGTAAGCAGGGCCAAGCCTCCGGTAGAGCCAAAACTTCCTTGTTGTCGGGGTTCCTGTTTTAAGGGTGTTAAGCCCCCTGTCATTTGTGGAAGTGGTACTAGCTGGGCTAAACGTTGTCCTTTTTTCACTTTTACTGGGGGATAGGGGGTATGGACCATGATCATAATTTCCCCTTCATAGTCCAAATCTATTACACCTGGTAATACAAACAGTCCCAACATGCTTGTAGATGATCGACCTAGAAGCAGTCCTCCAGCTGGTTGTCCATTTATCATAATAGGTCCAATTATCCCCGTGGGAATTTTATGCGGCTGGTTAGTCATGATTATAACGTCTACTGAGGCTGCCAAATCCAAGCCGAGACTCCCTCTTGTGGCCGGTTGGAGTTGTTGCGGGGTGTGATCGTTGCGGCTGCTATTTTTGTCCCAGCGCGACTGCCGTCCGCGCTGGAAATCAGGTTTCCCGAATTCCCTTGTCTTCTTCGGCAGGCAGTGGAGTTGTGTGTATTGGATTGGCATTTTCCACACCAAATTCCTGTTGCCGCGCATTCTCGACGAGTATGGCCTGAATTTCCACATCTGAAACACTTCATTCGGCCGGCAGCAGTAAAATTTGAGCGGGGCCGGACGGCTGCCGCTTGGAGGGGAGCAAGAGCTGCCATAACCTGATTTTGGGAGCTAATAGCCTGGTCCCGTAGTGCCTCTGCTTGCTGCTGTAAACCCTGCCCTATTTTCTGAAGTGCCTCAACCAGAAACACTTGGGAACCGGTTGGCATGGATGAGGCTTTTTCTAATAATTGTTGTACTTGCCAGTCCCCTGGGATAGTACTAATCAATTGTCTAGTTGCAGGATTGCCATTCTGCAAGATGCATTGTTTAAGTAGGGCATCTTGCATGTGATCGGGTACCCCAGCTCTGGACAATGCCTCCATGATTTTGTCTACAAAAATGCCCAGGGCTTCCTCCCTGCCTTGTTTAATGCCCATATAAAGGGGTATTCCGCCTGGCATTTTAACTTTGTTCATTGCTCTCTGAGCCACAGCCATAGCCTCCCTAAGTTTGCCTGGTCCTAATGCTGCCTGGTCCTCAACTCTTGTATGTGCACCTTGACCCAACAACTCATCCATAGTAATTCCTGCCACGGGATCTCCCTGGGGCCTCGGAAGATTAACACTTATTGTAGCCTCTTCCCGCCACTTCGACTCAAACAATAGCCGCTGGTGGGGCGAGTAGATGAGCTTAGCAATACCTCTGATATCTGATGGTAACAGGACTTGGGAGTTAAACATATAATCCAGCATTTGTTTCACCAGCTCGCTATTAACCCCGTAACTCCCCACTGTGGCACGCAATTGGGCCAACATTTTCCAATCTAAATTTTGCGCTTGTGCCACTTGACCACTGCCCTGCGGGTTAGATGTAAAGATAACTGGGAACGCCATCTCTTGGGCGGCTGCAACAAGGTCCTCGTCTCCCTTGTCAAATCCTTCCCTTGCCAATGTTTTCCACATTTCATATCTCTCTCTGGCCATGGCCTCCGCTAGGTCAGATTCTGCCCCAGGGATAGGCTCCTGGCTTACTAGAGAGGCAGTCAGCCGGGATATAGGAGGAGATATAGGAAGGGGAGTGAGGCCATTGTTCTCGGAGTGGTTAAAGGAAACAGAAGGGGGAGCGGAAGGTGCAGGGGGAGGTGCAGATGGCGATGGGTCAGGCACTTCAACAGTCGAAAAGAAAGGGGGGTTAGGGGCATTAGGATCCTGAGGCGAGCCATAATCTCGATTACGCTCCCGGGCAGAGCAAGCCTCCTCTGCTGCCCTTTTTTCCGCCTGAGCCATTAACAGCTCATTGTATACTACTTTCCACAATTTTCCCATTTTTTTTGCAGTTTTATCATCTTCCAAAACTAGTTCCCACATCTTATCTCCAAATTTTCTCCATTCCATTAGCTCATGGACAGAATGAGGGTTAACAAAAGACCCAGAAGAGGTAGCGTATGTCAGTAGGGAGGGGAGCTCCTTATCTAGATTTATCCCCTTAATCTGTCTCTTTCTCAAAAATGCTGTGAATAAATCATATGCTGCTTGCCTGTCCATACTTACTTCAGCGCTGTTGCAGACCTCCAAGCTTCGGCAGCACGTATCGGCCGAGCCCACCGCTGTGGTCACTCGGGACTCGGAGCTCCTTCTATTGCTCTGTAGTCGTCCTTCTAGCTGCAGGACCCGAACCCAACTTAGCTCTCAACCGTGGTAGCGTGTCTCCTTTCGCTCTTTTTTCTCGACGGAGCCGAGGATCACGTCGGGGGGTCACCATTTGTTGTGAAGCCACGGGAGACGAGTCTCATCTATCATGGTCAACAAGTCTCGTTTATTGTATACAAAGGTATCATACTTATACAGGCACTAATTAGCTCATACATATTGCAAAAGCATAGCTCAGGATTGGTTAGTTACTTGCTAAGGCATACATCCCTTGTAGTTACAGTTTTCTTTCATTTACTTATCTTTCAGCATACCAAGGTACTATCATCATGTGATTTATTGGAGACACTAATCTTCAAGGGCAGCTTGTTCCTATCCTGTAGGCGCACAGCTGGGCTTTGTAGTGTTAAACCTTGATTAACTTCAGTGTGTCATGATCCTTGCTACGGAGCCATTGCTCAGATACATTGTCTACATTAGATGACTTTCCCTGATCATACTTTTTTTTGTGGTGATATTTATCATTTCTATCCCTATGTGTTGGATCTCTATTTTGGTATACTTTCCAGGCTGCATTCAACAATTTACTTATGTCATGCGTCTCATCCATCTTTTGCAGCTTTTTCCTTATGTCTTTTACAGATTGACCTATAAACAGGAAAGCTAGGTGGGACTGTTGTGCAGGTGAGTCAAGGTCCAGATGTGTGTATTTTTGTGCAGCCTCTTTGAGCCTATTCAGGAAGTTTGTAGAGGTCTCATTTGCATCTTGTCTGACTTCATATAATTTGGACCAATTCACTACTTTGGGAATGGCACATTTTAACCCAAGGACTACCCATCTCTGGTACTGATTAAACTTTGCCATTTGTTCTGGTACATCAGGAACCCAGCCTGGGTCTGTTAAAGGGAAAATATAATTAACTGGCCCTTGAAAACTTCCAGCTGCAATTTGAGTCTCTCTAGCAGATATAGTGGCCTTATTAACCATCTCCTTTTCTGTGTTATCTAATAATTCATCTAGCATAACATTCAGATCACCCCAATCTGGGTTTTGTGCTTTGATAGCCATTTCTACACGCATAGGTACCTTCTCTGGGTTACCTTCCAACCGAGTCTTCCCACTGCTGTAGTTCTCCAAGTGAAATAAACAAAAGAGGGCAGGAGATGGGTTTTAACTCCTTTTGTGCCTTTATTAACTCTTTTAGATGGGTTTGGGTGGGGTCCGCCGCCTTTGCCACCGCCGCCGCTCCCTCGGGCACCGCTGAGGAGGAGGTTGTTATTCGACACTGCAGCTCTTCTCGCCTCTTCTCGCTGGCTGCAGTGTCGGGAATTCCAGCCTCACGGGGGTATTCCTAGAACTCCAATATGCTTGGCTCGGTCTAGGGGTGTCCCTCCCTTCAGTCACCGTTTAGGTCAGCGAGAACACTTCAAGTTGGAGTCCATCCCTAGGTAGCTGGATGTCTTCTTCTCACAGCAGTGTCTTCCATAAGTCTCGGTTTTGGGTGAGCTAGTTGTTCTAGGGACGATTTGCTGCTAAATGGGCTTCTGATCGTTAAGGGGGCCCACTCGATTTCCATATTGGGCGGGGTCTCGTGGCCCGACGAGCAGGTGGGGAGCGGCGAAGGCTTAACCCGATGGAAAGGGGAAAGGGGAAACCCGGGGTTTGGGAAAAGGGGAACATACAACTTGGAACACAGGGTACAGTGCTGGCACAGACAACTTGAAATAACAGGTATGTGACATTATAACTTCAAATATAACAGCAAACAGCATAACAATGCAACATACAACATATATAATGCATAACAGTGATTAATTTGGAGTCTCTTTGGTTCTATTCATTTCACAAGGGAGAACGGCGTTTTTATATAAACCATTCCTTGATTTCCAACAGTCTGTCTCAGAGGTGCCTCTAGGGCAGGGTCTTCTTCCTCTACTTCATCTTTCTTCGATCTCGTGCATTTGGCGATTGGACTGGCTGCCCTTATGGCCTCTCGGGCTGCCTTTCCCCTTTTTCTACTGGCCCTTGTGACTGCTGTAGCTCTGGCCTCAGTCTCCTCCGCCTCAAAGCCATCTGTATCGGAGTAATTCTGCTTGTTCTTAATCGGGTCTGTTTCTCTAGTACTAGGGCTTTATCAGCCTAACGCTGGTCAGGGGCTGCTGCTCCCCTAGCCCTGGTGCTAACCACACGGTGAAGCGGGAGCCACGGTTGGCCCTTTCCCCCGTCCCCAGCCCTGAAGGAGCCAAGGGTGGTGGTAAGCTTGCCCCCTGCTCCATCCCTGACCCTGCCTTCAAGGCAGTTGGGGGGAGGTGGTAAGCCTGCCCCCGCCTTCGCCCCCGATGTCCTTGGGGGCGGTGATGTGCCTGCCCTTGCCTCCATCTTCGGAGCGGCCGGCGGTGGCGTTGGAGGTGCCCCTCCCCCAGTTTCGAAGCGTCCCGCGGCAGCTGCGGTGACGGCGGCAGCTGCCCTTCGCTGTCCTCCACCCCCAGCAGTGCGCATGGCACTGATGGCTCAAGGGGGGGTGACCCTCCCCTCGGGAAGCGGCCGCCACCATATCCACATCCGTCTCCCCAGTCCCGGCCGGATTAGCCAATGGCTATTTCATCCTGTCTCTCTCCCTTTTCCTCCCTCGTAAAACCATTTCCAGGCAGTTTTTTCCGGTTTGTACGCTTCCTCTCTATTTAGAAATATAGAAAAGTTCCGCGTATCTCAAGTCATCAAATCTGCCCAGGGACTGAAGTTCTAATCATAATCCTGTGATTAATTCATTTTCTAGACTGCCAAAGCAAGGCTAACTCCCTCCTCCTCTTAATTCTAAAATCAGCCAGACTCATGTTGAAATCCTGGTTAATTCTGCCGTATTGTGAAAAAATGAAAGTTCACTCAGAATATTTTTCAAAAGTTTAATAGAGAAATAAAAAAGGACAATGTCCAGCGTTGAGGTGTTCCTGGCTATCGGCGAATGAACACAATGGTACATTAAGACAGGGTTATCTATATACTGTTACTTTACTAAGGTATATACATATTCATAAGTTTCATCCATTATTCAAACATTCTTGGTTACTTTTGATGTTGTAGAAACTTTCTTTTGTTTTTGTTATAAATGGTTAGAGGCCAATTCAAAATAAAATAACAAAATTTATTAAACACAATTTCAACACCGAAATAAAAGCCACAATAAAAAGGAAACAACATCGATCGAATGCTGGGTGGACAGAGCGACAGCACAAGAGTACTATCCGACCTCTACCACACCTGATCAGTTCCAGTCTCTGGTTTTTATACAGTTTTTTTCCCTTAAGGCTATGTCCATTGTGAGTCCAGGTATGCATCTATTTCTCAATTCTTGAAAGGAGTCTCAGGTCACATGAAAAGATTTGCTTGATGGTCCTTCCCGGAATTCATCTTGGGAGGGGTGATGTGATCATCTCAGATCTCCCCCAGATCGGTATCAGGTGTTGAGAAGCTGCGAGGTGAGGTTCCTCCCTTGATGGATGGGCCATCTTCCACCCTGGCCTTATCTTTTCAGCTGCAAATGTGTTTGTCTGCACAAGGGACTCTGGAATTCTGGAGACGTCCCTGTGCAATCCCCAGTGAATCAAATCTCTGATACAATATTATAGACACGATTTTATCCATTACATTCATCACAATACCAATTCTTTGATACAATATTATATGCACGAATTTATCTATTACATTTATTACAGTTTTGGTTTTCCACTCTGACTTATCTACATGATATCCTGCAGATCAGGTCAATATATTTTATTCCTTCTTGTGGCTTCATCTGGTTGTTTCACACTTCTTTGATAGCGAGTAGGTAACAAGTTCTCTAATTCTCCTCTGGTTCTCTGTTTTGTGTCATGGTTATCACTTAGAAAGGTCAGTCAGCAGATGTGTGAAACAAATGCTTTATACAGTTTTTTCAGTTACATAGAAGTATTTTAACATTTTATATTTTGCTAAGGCCTACAGTACAATACATTTATTACACTATTATTTCTATAGGCTATAAGGTGTATACCGCACCATAATATATTTATCACACTACTATTTCCATGGGCTATATGGTACATAATTAAAATGAAAAATTAGGTTATATTAGTGATGTTATAAATATATGTTTAATTCGAGTTTATTCACTATTAAATCATTACTTTGTGTAAGTTAAAACTATCTAAGAGATAGGATTCCAAACTGAGCCAGCTAATGGGTGGCATACCACATCTAAGGAACACATTTTCACCTCAATGGAGGGCGAGGACAACGATAACAAAAGGCCACTTGGACAATCAAGAAGACTAATCAGGACCCAGACAGAGGAATCCACATTCCTTCACGAATCCACATTCCTTCACCGGTGCCGGGAACTGTAAACAAGACTAATTTATGGACAGAAAAATCAGTTTTACCAGAAAACTGCTTTACATATTATGGACTAAAAATTTGATTTATCAGAAAAGCTATGTTACATACTGTGGACTATAATCCCATCTGTACAATTCAAACATAGCCGGAGGACATTTTTTCCCTATAAAATATCCTGAGAAAAATAGGAAGTTGTGACCTGAGAGGGAGGCTGCAGGACAGAGAGCCTGTGTTTCACCCTTCTGTTCGGCTCACCCAGTACTTCCCGGGTAAGGACTGTATAGGGATTGTGGCTTTTTCTCGGTTTATCACTTTGTTGTTTTTTCCAATAAATTTTCTTAAAGGAAAATATTGGGGAAACTGTTGTTTATAACAGTGAGCAGCTAAAAGGGGTTATAAATTGCGCTATACTTACAATCAATAACAACATGTAAAGACTAATACACAAATGCAAAAGCCAATATTATAGGGTCATTTTCAACAGTATCAAGAGGGGTTCTCCTTCCTGTTAGAAAACGCCAATGTTTTAATATTAAATCTAAGGAGGAATTGCGAAGTATCTGTGTACTTTCAACAGAAGATACTGAGATAGACCAGGTAATTGTGTTGCAAATGAAGTCTCTGTCAGTTCAATGTTCCTTGTTAAATGTTCACCCCCTCTGTTGAATACCGGGCCATTCACCTCTTTGTTACACCTTTGAGCCCTGCAGCTACCCCCAACATAGCAACCAGGAATCCAGGGGAGGGGAAAATGAGAGGACATGCAAATAGAAGTGATGCAGTGTCAGCTGGGAGAAGAAATTATCACTCCAGACCAGAAAAACATTATTAGACTAAACCACCAAGACACATGGACAGACCATACAAAGAGTGAGACTGCTTCCTCCCAAAGCTGAGCGGTTTTCACCCCTCACCCTGACTCGTGGAGACGTTGCTCAGAGAAGGACCCCCTGGAATTTCAGAGCCAAGCAAGCCTTCGGGACAGGGCGGCCGTGAGGACCCCTGAGCCTGACTCTGCCTGCATTCCAAGTGAATGAGGCTGCTGCGCACCTCCCCTCCAAGTTGCTTCTGAGAGCAGCCTGCAGCCGAGTGGACGAAGTTGCTGAACACCTCAGCCTCCGAGATACTTTTGGGAGCAGCGGCGGCGTGCGTTCGACCCGTTGGGCCCCCACCCTGAGCTGATCACAATAAAGGCTTTTAAAAGGAGAAAAATCTCCTGCCCTGTTTATTACAGCTGGGGGCTCGTCCCGGATAACCACGCCTGAAGAGGACCCCCGGAGACAATGGCTGCCTGCTTCGAGGGACCCTCAGGAATTGCTGGTGACCTGGACCTGGATCAGCAAAAGAGCAGCGACAGATTGGTGAGATAAATTGGTGACGGAAGGTGAGGGAGTGAAGTGTGAGTGGGACAGGGGGCCCGGCAGCTCGGATCCCCAGAGCAAGAGGGAGGTGTGAGTGGGACAGGGGGCCGGCAGTTTGCATCCCCAGGGCAGGAGTGAGGTGTGAGTGGGACAGGGGGCCGGCAGTTTGCATCCCCAGGGCAGGAGTGAGGTGTGAGTGAGACAGGGGGGCTGGCAGCTCGGATCCCCAGGGCAAGAGTGATAGGTGAGTGAACAGAGGAATAAAGCACAGGCATTGGTCGGGGGTGTCCCCAAGTGTGGATACGCTTTCCGGGTGCCAGCGCAGGCACTGGTCGGGGGTGTCCCCAAGTGTGGATACGCTTTCCGGGTGCCAGTGCAGGCATTGGTCGGGGGTATCCCCAAGTGTAGACACGCTTTCCGGGTGCCAGCGCAGGCATTGGTCGGGGGTGTCCCCAAGTGTGGATACGCTTTCCGGGTGCCAGCGCAGGCACTGGTTGGGGGTGTCCCCAAGTGTGGATACGCTTTCCGGGTGCCAGCGCAGGCATTGGTCGGGGGTATCCCCAAGTGTAGACACGCTTTCCGGGTGCCAGCGCAGGCATTGGTCGGGGGTGTCCCCAAGTGTGGATACGCTTTCCGGGTGCCAGCGCAGGCATTGGTTGGGGGTGTCCCCAAGTGTGGATACGCTTTCCGGGTGCCAGCGCAGGCACTGGTTGGGGGTGTCCCCAAGTGTGGATACGCTTTCCGGGTGCCAGCGCAGGCATTGGTCGGGGGTATCCCCAAGTGTAGACACGCTTTCCGGGTGCCACTACCTTTAACCCCAAGAGATTTCAGAATTTGAGTTGCTCATCTGTTAATTTGCGTAGTTAAGTCTCTATTTGGGTAGGGGCACCTTCGTAGTGTAATTTAAAGCCTAAGCTATAGGAAATTACATAAGCAAAAGCGTAAGTACAAGTGAAAACGAAGAGAAGGGGGTTAAGAATATTCCTCCCAATAGTCCCCTGGGAAGGTTACTAGCCAAATGGGACATTTGGGAAGTGACTAAAGAATTAGACAAAGAAAAGATGGTGTACTTTTGTGTAGAGGTTTGGCCAGAATTAGATTTACAGGTAGAATGGCCTTGAGTAGGAACATAGGATAGATGGATGTGTAGACAGTTGAATGAATATTTGAAAGCAAGGGAAGATCCTGATTTAGAAGAATTAGAGTATGCTGCTTGCTGGCTAAAGAACGCTAGAAGAGACAAGGGGACGAAGGTCTGTAAACTACAAGAGAAAAACCACAGAATTGAAGGAGAAAATGACAATTATGAGAAGTGGGATTCCCTTGAGAATTTACCCCCATCTACTGCCCACATACCACAGGCCCCTCCCCCTCTCTATCCAGCGCTTTCTCCGGTTGCCCCAGCAATCTGCTCTCCCCTAATTAACCAAACTTCCGCAGCAACTGCTGTAACTCCAGCTACCATTCCTCTACCACCTGAACCTAACACTCCTCTCCCAAGCTGTCCAAGTCCCCTACCTTCTATGCTTCCAACCGCTTCCTTAACCCCATCACTGGTCTCCTCAGTTCTGTCTTCCATGACCTCTGCAACCAACTCAGTCCCTTCTCCTTCATCCACCACTGTCCCTCTACCTTCTCCCAACTGCGAGTTGAGTCTATCCCCGTCTAACTCAAGTTCCTCCCCACGCAACCATCAAACCCCTACAACCTGCACTCCTGATATATCCAATAGCCTGTACCACAACACAGAGTCAAAGATAACAGGAGTAGAGAAGTTATATCCTCTTCGGGAAGTCCCAATGGGAGAGATAGCTGGAGGGGTAAGATTTGTGAATGCTCCACTGACATCAACAGAAGTGAGTGGGTTCAAAAAGGATCTAAGAAATCTAGTAGAGGACCCTGTAGGCATATCAAATCAAGTGGACCAATTTCTAGGGCCAAATATTTATACTTGGAGCGAATTGAATTCAATTCTAAATATATTGTTTTCTGCAGAAGTAAGAATGATAAGAGCAGCAGGCATCAGAATCTGGGAAAGAGAAAATAGGTTAGGACCCCCAGGAGACCGCAAAACGCCTCTCGCAGAACCCCATTGGAACCCTAATGAAGAAGAAGGTAGACAAAACATGAGAGATTATCGGTCCCTCATAGTCAAAGGAATTAAAGAATCAGTACCATGTGGAAACAATACAAGGTTAGCGTTTGACGGGTCCCAAGAGAAAGATGAGACCCCTGCCACTTGACTAAATCGTCTTAAGAGAAATTTTCAATTGTACTCTAATATTGACCCTGACAGCCCTGAGGGGCAGCTGTTGCTAAAAGTCCAATTTGTTACTAAGTCATGGCCAGATATCCGCAAAAAAATAGAAAAGATGGAAGACTGGCAAGAGAAGGGGATCAATGAGCTGTTAAGAGAAGCCCTTAGAATTTACCTACGAAGAGAGGAGGAAAAGGCAAGAGCTAAGGCTAAGGTAATGGTAGCCATAGCAAGAGAAAGTGCTGGGGGAGGGAAGAAAAGGTCAGCACCCCTGCCAAAACCAAGAGAGGAGCCAGGGCCCCCACTCAGAAAACCCAAGAAAGATGAACCTTCGCTACCTTAGGAAAATAAGCCAAGAACCCCTAGTGACAACAGGAGGTGTTACTATTGTGGAGAGATAGGACACATCAAAAGGAACTGTAGGAAACTCTCATTTGATGAAGCTGTAGCCAGGGACCAAGATCCCCTAGAGGAAATTCCAAATAGACGATTAGGGGTGTCAGAGGCTCTATATAATCGAGGACCCCATGAAACACCTGACAGAGCCCTTGGCAAATTTTGAAGTGGGTCCATTGAAAGAAGAGTTTGAATTTTTAATAGATACTGGGGCTGAGAGGTCTAGTATAAACAAGCTACCGATAGGGGTCACCTTGGGAAGGAAAACATGTGAAGTACTGGGGGCAGAAGGGAAGCCTTTCAGAGCCCCTGTAATTGAGAATGTAGAAATCAGAAAGAATTCAAAGCAGTGTTGGGTAGATCTTATTTATCTACCTAAGCTGGAGAGCAGTCTACTGGGAAGAGACCTGCAAGTCCACTTAAGAGTTGGAGTGATTCCAGAAGATGGCAAAATAGTAGTAAAGATTATGGCACTCACAGAATATGATTTAGCAGAAATTAATCCTGAAGTGTGGGCTGGGCAGGGAAAAAGAGGACTCTTAAAGATACCCCCGATAACAGTAGAAATGGAGGAGCACACTCCACCTGTGAGGGTTAAACAATACCCCATTTCGCCTGAGGGGAGGAAAGGGCTAGCCCAAATAATCAAGCAGTTACTAGTAGAAGGAATTTTAGAACCTTGTATGTCCCCACATAATACTCCTATTCTAGCTGTGAAGAAGGCTGACAAAACTTACCAGCTGCTGCAGGACCTGCGAGAAGTAAACAAGAGAACAGTCTCAAGACACCCAGTAGTCCCAGATCCCTACACACTCCTTAGTAAGGTACCAAGAGAACACCAGTGGTTCACTGTAGTGGTGCGTGAGCTGTGCTCACAAGTTTTGGGTTTATATAATTAATGTTATTTAAGTTGGGAAAATGGTTTATTCCGGACCCCCCTGTTTATAGCTGCATTTGCAGTTGGTTTACCCCTTCCCGAAGGTGCTGTTTCCCCTGGAAACCCTCCTGTCCATCCAAGTTTGTCCCCTCCCCCGGAGCCTGCCAGTCATCCAGGAAAGCCTCTACCCCTTCTGGAAATCTCGGGGAGACTCGGTTTCTGATTGGAACAGGTTCTGGAAATCCCCTACCCCCCCCCTCCAGGGATTGGCCCTTTGTGTGTCAATCTACCCCCCAACTCCTCCCTTTGTATCCCCCTATTGGTGGAAAGTTTATGTACACGCCCCTTGGCACCTGTCCTTTTAAGCGGTGGGGGGTCCGGGCGGGCCCTCTCTCTCGTCCACCATCCTGAGGTGATGTCCAGGTAATAAACATCTCCTGTTATACCTCAGAAGAGAGCCTCCTTTTCCTCCTTCACCATAGCTGCAAACTACATCCAGTGCTTGCCTGCCAAGAAACCCACCGGGTGGGTTTCTGCAGATCTGTCCAGCGGGCCCTACCGACAGCTGCGCACGCTCCAGGCCAGGGGCCAGGCAAGGCTAGGGTTCACTGATCAGTGACCCACGGAGCGTGACCGCAGGCGTGGTGCCCAACGTGGGGCCAGCCACGTGGACACGAACTTCTGCGGCACGAGGCAAAGTACTGAAGCAGTGGCGTGAGCTCTCTGCACGGGAAAAAGTCTGAGAACACCGCCAGACCCCGTGGACTCGATTCTCGCCTGCGTTGGAAGTCTCCGCGCAGTGCTGCAGGATTTCCAGACAGCCACGTGCTTACCAGAATAGCAGCTCCTTGGAGTACGCTTTCTGGTAAGAGAAGAGGACAGCTTTCCAAGCGCCCGGAAAGTCCTCTTCAGGCGAAGGACCGCCAGCACCTCCTTTTATTCGCCAGCACCGGACGGGTGAGTAAAAATCACCTTTCATTTTGGGGTTCCTAGGGGAGCTGTATTTTCCCTCCCCTTAGGTCTCGCACAATTTTGGGAGGCTCTTTTAGAGCCAGGAAACGCGTTTCACCTGTGGAGAAGCCTTATGCCCTCCCAGGGTCGGGTAGTCTGAGTGCGGCATTTTTCTTTCTTTTAGTTTTCTTCTCGTTTCGTTTCAGACGCGGGGCTCCGTCGCGTTGGGCGCGGATTCCTTTTCCCGTTGTCGGCTTTTGTTTGAATTAGCCACGCTCCGAGGGCGCGGGGAATTGGTCTCCGGTCTTGGGTTTTAAGTCGCGGGTTTTTGCTTTTCGTTTGCTATTTTAGTTTTTGAGGTGCGCGTGCGTGACGGTTGAATTGAGCAATGGGTGCGAAGCTCTCAACCGAAGAAAAGGAAGTTTGTAAATTATTGTTTTTTGTGTTGAAGGGCTCTGAGTTTAAATGTTCGAAAAAGGAGCTCAAAAAGTTCGTAAAACTGCTCTTCCTATACTTTCCGAAAATGCCCCCTGCACAAGTGGTGTTCATTCAGTTTTGGGATGCAGCCTATTCGAAATTTTTTCAATTAGGCAAGGCAGGGGACAAACACGCAGCAAAATTAATCTATTGGATTATGCAGATTCGATCTGCCATTTTAGAAAAACAGAAAGTAGAGGAAGAGCAGCGAAGGCAGTCTTCCCCAGTTTCTCCTTCCCTTTTTACCGCTCCCTCTTTACCCAAAACGGGTAACTTGCGGGGATCGGCAGGAGAAATCTCTCCTGTCGGCCCTGGCCTCCCGCAAGCATCCCGTTCCCCCCGCCTGAACAGTCTTAGCCGGACTGCTCAGGAGGCTCGGCTTAGCCCTGGCTCGGCTTCCCGAGTTTCTACCCTTCCCCCCTCTTACCCAGTTCCCAAACCCCGAGTTCGTTTCGGTTTCGCTGAAAAAGATGGTGCGTCACAAGATGGCGTTTCCCCTTTCTCCCCCTCTCCCCAAGCGCAAAATGGCGGCGACCGCGTGGCGCAGTCGTATGCAAATTTCGCGCCTTCTTCTTCTTCTTCCCAGGATTCCTTGTTCCCTCCTCCTTCTGCCCCTCCCCAAACTCCTCCCTACCAAAGCTCCGCCCCAGTCCCAACCCCCCGAGTGATGTCAGCACCCGGAGCCACGCCCATGCCCGCGCCGGAACCACGTTGGTCTTCTGGTTCTCACGGTCCCACATCCGGTTCCCACGGTGGGGAAACCGGAAGGGGGGGGGCCGGAGACCCAAAGCCCGCGCCACAGTGAGCTCCCTTCTCTTGCGCCTGTTACATATAACAGGTCAAGGAGTGGGAATGTCACTCAAGCCACCTGGCAACCCTTTTCACAGAACATAATTAAGGATCTGTGCAAGGCCCACCTGGATTACGGGAGGGAAAGCCCGTATTTCCGGGGATTGTTGAAGGCCAACCTCGCCGGCACAGTTGTAGTCCCCTCCGACCTGCGGCAGCTCTTTTCCTGCCTCATGTCCTCCACAGAGTTTCAGCTTTGGGAGGCGGCATGGAAAAACCTGTTGCGGACTGACTTGCCTGGCTTGTTACGAGATCCTGAAACTGCTACCGATGGGGAGGGCGACTCGATCACCCTCGAGCATCTGTGCGGGGAGGGCAGATGGGCTCAGGCATCAGACCAGGCTGGTAAAATTCCGGCGCCGGTGCTGGAAAAAATAAAACAAGCGGCCGAAAAGGCATTTTTAGGGCTGCAGGGAGAAGCGCCTTTGCCCAACTACGCCGACATCCGGCAGGGACCTACTGAGTCATTCGTCGCCTTCGTAGAGAAGATGACGAGGGCCGTTGAGATGCAGGTGTGGCGAGAAGAAGCAAGGGCAAGCGTGTTAGAAGTGATGGTCAGGAAGAATGCCAATGACCAGTGCAGGGCAGCCATCCTCAGCTTGCCGCTGGACCCTCCGCCCACTGTGCAGGACTTCCTCCGTGTCTGCGAGGCGAAGGTCCCCTTCATGTCTGCCACAACAGAGCAGCCATCAAGGCATCTGCAGCGAGCCAATCCGAGAGCTGCAGCATTGGACTCAGGGGGTCTCTCCAGGAAACAGCCAGCAAAGAAACATCCTTTCCGGGCGGGCAAAGACTGTTGTAGTCTCTGCGGGCAAAGCGGCCATTGGCAGCACGCTTGCCCACTGCGGACTGCCTTTCAGCAATTCGTGGCCACTCAAGGGGGTGGGGGTGGGGGTGGAGGTGGAGGTGGGGGGTTGCAGGGGAGCCTTCAAGCGGCTCCAAAAAACTAGGGGGTGAGCGCGGGACCACCCTGCGTGAAGATACAAAACGGGTGGCCCGGGCCAGGAGGGGGAGGGGGGAGGAAACAAAGCTGACCTTTCTTTTCTTCTCCAGGACTGACACCAGAGTCCCCCTGGACTCTGATCCACCGGACTTGACACCCAGGGAGATAGATCTCTCCGATTCAGTTTTAACCACCGACTCGCGGTACGAGCCGTTTAGGTTAAAACTCACTGACTCGCTGCTGTTGAAGGACAGCGATTGGCATTTGGTTTCAGTGAACCCCAGTGAACAGGGCACTTGGCATCGGATAGGATGCAAGTACGTTGTACTCGGAGACTGTAAGTACACCCCGTTCGAGTCGAAGTCGCTCCAGGGATCGTTGACTCTGATCCCGAGTACTTCGTGGTTTGGCTGCATTGTACTTCCCCGCCTGCTTTTCTCCCGAAGGGGCAGATAATAGCCCAGGTAATCCCATCCCTGATTTCCTCACGGAAAAAGTCCATCGTGGGGAGGGTGCAGGCAATTTCTACCGCGAAACCGCAGCTAGAATGCCAGATGCAGATGGGGGGGAGATCGTGACATCAAAGGCCTCCTGGACACGGGCGCCGATGTAACCGTGATCCCGTGACGGAGTGGCCTTCACAATGGGCTCTGCAAAGCGTGGCCGGACACGTTCAAGGTGTTGGGGGCATTCAATTGGCAAAACAATCAAGGAGCGTTGTGCAAATTACGGGGCCAAATGGGCAATTGGCATATATCCACCCATTTGTTTTAGATTACAAGGAACCATTGCTTGGGCGAGACCTCATGGCACAGTGGGGAGTCACAATTGACATTCCCAACCCCCACAGGATTTTTGTGCGGCGGTCACTGAGAGGCGCCCTACCCAAAAACTGAATTGGAAGACAGATGTTCCAGTCTGGGTGGAGCAGTGGCCGCTTTCAAAACAAAAATTAAAGGCGCTGAATGAGCTCGTGGAAGAGCAACTTGCCAAGGGTAACATTGAGGAGACCACCTCCCCGTGGAACTCCCCGGTCTTTGTCATCCAAAAGGCTGACAAGACCAAGTGGCGGCTCCTTCACGACCTCAGACAAATTAACAATGTAATTGAAGATATGGGGTCTCTCCAACCAGGGATGCCTTCCCCGACAATGCTCCCTCGAGATTGGCAATTGGCAGTCATAGATATTAAAGATTGTTTCTTTCAAATTCCCCTTCATCCTGACGATGCCCCGCACTTCGCGTTCTCGGTTCCCACCATCGACCGAGAGGCCCCGAGGAAAAGGTATCACTGGAAAGTCCTTCCGCAAGGCATGAAAAACTTGCCCGTGATTTGCCAGTGGTACGTCTCTTCATTGCTGTCCCCTGTACGTGCAGCCGCAGACAAGGCGATCATCTATCATTATATGGATGACGTGCTTGTCTGTGCCCCGAACGAGGATGTACTGTCCCATGCGCTTGACCTGACAATCTCTTCATTGGTTGCTGCAGGGTTCGAGCTGCAGGAGCAGAAGATTCAACGGTGCCGCCTTGGAAATACTTAGGCCTGGAGATCAGTAAGCGGACCATTGTTCCGCAAAAATTGGCAATAAAAACTAAAATCAGGACTCTTGCTGACGCCATCAGCTGTGTGGGGCGTTGTCCTGGGTGCGGCCCTGGCTAGGTCTGACCACCGAGGACCTAGACCCTCTTTTCAATTTATTGAAAGGGGGAGAGGAGCTGAATTCTCCGCGGGAGCTCACCCCAGAGGCACAGAAGGCACTGGAGAAGGTCCAGGTAAAACTGTCCACCCGACAGGCAAACAGGTGTGCACCTGAACTGCCTTTCAGTTTTATTGTATTAGGAAATCTGCCACACCTCCATGGAGTCATTTTTCAGTGGGACAAGGAGGTAAGCAAATTACCCCGTAAGGACAGAGGCGGGAGAGATCCTCTTCTCATTATAGAGTGGGTCTTTCTTAGCCACCAAAGGTCCAAAAGAATGACCACGCCACAGGAGCTGGCGGCTGATCTAATCCAGAAGGCCAGAACCCGTATTAGGGACCTGGCTGGCTGTGATTTTGAATGCATTCACATTCCAATTCAGACCAAAACGGGCCCAATTACAAAGCAAAGGTTGGAAAAATTTCTCCAGGAGAATGAGGCTTTGCAAATGGCTCTGGATTCCTACACAGGACAAATTTCTATTCATCGGCCTGCCCACAGAATTTTTAATTCGGAAGCCAAATTCACGCTAAAATTAGAAAGCCTTCAGAGCAAAAGGCCTTTAGAGGCCCTGACAGTTTTTACAGACGCGTCCGGAAAGTCTCACAAGTCAGTTATGACTTGGAAAGACCCTCAGACTCAGCGGTGGGAGACAGATGTCGCTGAGGTAGAAGGATCACCTCAAATCGCTGAGTTGGCCGCAGTTGTCAGGGCTTTCGAGAGGTTCTCTGAACCATTTAATTTGGTAACCGATTCTGCATATGTAGCAGGTGTAGTATCCAGAGCTGAAAATGCTGTTCTCCAGGAAGTGACCAACCTTGCCCTGTTCAAGTTGCTCTCAAAGCTAGTTAAGCTTGTCTCCCACCGAGAGCAACCCTTTTTGTGATGCACACAGGTCACACACAGACATGCCCGGGTTCATCGCTGAGGGAACAGGAGAGCCGATGCCCTTGCTGCCCCTGCAGAGATGGCCCCGCTCCCAAATGTGTTTGAGCAGGCAAAGATCAGTCACCAACTTTTCCATCAGAATGCCCCAGGTTTAGTTCGCCGGTTTCACCTTATCCGGGAACAGGCCAAGGCAATCGTGGCAACTTGTCCAAATTGTCAGCAGCATGCGCTCCCCACCCTGAGCGCTGGTGCCAACCCCAGAGGGTTAGGCAGCTGTGAGGTGTGGCAGACAGATGTGACACATATCCCTCAGTTTGGAAAGCGGAAATATGTGCACGTCTCGGTGGACACCTTCTCCGGAGCAGTCTTTGCCTCTGCCCACGCAGGGGAGAGATCCAGGGATGCGATTACACATCTCATCCAGGCTTTCTCCTTTATGGGAGTCCCAAAAGCCCTGAAAACTGACAACGGGCCTGCGTATAAATCCAAGGAGTTCCGCAGTTTCCTGCAGCAATGGGGGGTGGAGCACAAAACAGGCATCCCCCATTCCCCCACAGGTCAAGCGGTGGTAGAAAGGACCCACCGGGAGATCAAAAGGGTCCTGGGCCAGCAACAACAGGTCCTGAAATTAGAATCTCCAGCTATCCGCCTGTCCAGAGCACTGTTCACCATCAATTTTCTAAATTGTTCCTTTGAGGTTTTGAACCCACCGGTCGTCAGGCACTTCGGCAGCAGCGATCAGTTTTCCACCAAGGTTCGACCACCCGTCCTTATAAAGGACCCAGAGACCGGCGGAACAGAGGGCCCTCACCACCTGGTTACTTGGGGACGTGGGTACGCCTGCGTGTCCACCCCAAGTGGCTTAAGGTGGATCCCTTCAAAGTGGGTGAGACCCTATATTCCAAAGGCCTCTGGAAAAGGAGTTAAGGTTACACAGGTGTCCGTGGCATCCTGGAGACGGAAAAGACACAAGTGGTCTAGCTGGGAAGAATTTGTCCTCCCCTTACCCCTTTGCCCTGTTTCTAATTATGTTCTTGTCTCACATTCTATCTAGTTCAGGTCAGACCCACACAGAGCGATGGCCCCACTGACAGCAGCCAGACTTCTTTCCCTGCTGCTGCTCTCCAGCCTTCAGTCTCCGACCGTGGCGTGGACAGTGCCAACATCCATGCCACAAACAGCAAACTTGTCAGAGGCATCTATACCACAGTCTGCAAACCTGTCGGAGACATCCATGCCACAAACAAGCTGTCCTCAAACATCCGACTGGCTGGATGGACTTTTTGAGGACTGGGGGCTGCCTGGGTGGGCGAGGTCTATCTTTCGTCCTATTTTAATTGTTTTGTTTATGGTTTTGTGTATTCTTGGAACAGTTAGCTGCATTCGTTATTTTGTTAAAAAGTTAGCCTCAAACTGTCTCCCCCCCCATATGCAAGCCTAGTCGTGGTCGTCACAGCTCCACCGGAAGCAGAAATGAGAGTTGAAGAAAGAAAAGGACCTCCCTGAAGAAGACCCCGAGCTGTGGCCACCGACTGGCTGTTTATGGTTTAAATTACCATCTTTATATAAAAAGAAAGGGGGAGATGTAGTGGTGCGTGAGCTGTGCTCACAAGTTTTGGGTTTATATAATTAATGTTATTTAAGTTGGGAAAATGGTTTATTCCGGACCCCCCTGTTTATAGCTGCATTTGCAGTTGGTTTACCCCTTCCCGAAGGTGCTGTTTCCCCTGGAAACCCTCCTGTCCATCCAAGTTTGTCCCCTCCCCCGGAGCCTGCCAGTCATCCAGGAAAGCCTCTACCCCTTCTGGAAATCTCGGGGAGACTCGGTTTCTGATTGGAACAGGTTCTGGAAATCCCCTACCCCCCCCCCTCCAGGGATTGGCCCTTTGTGTGTCAATCTACCCCCCAACTCCTCCCTTTGTATCCCCCTATTGGTGGAAAGTTTATGTACACGCCCCTTGGCACCTGTCCTTTTAAGCGGTGGGGGGTCCGGGCGGGCCCTCTCTCTCGTCCACCATCCTGAGGTGATGTCCAGGTAATAAACATCTCCTGTTATACCTCAGAAGAGAGCCTCCTTTTCCTCCTTCGCCATAGCTGCAAACTACATCCAGTGCTTGCCTGCCAAGAAACCCACCGGGTGGGTTTCTGCAGATCTGTCCAGCGGGCCCTACCGACAGCTGCGCACGCTCCAGGCCAGGGGCCGGGCAAGGCTAGGGTTCACTGATCAGTGACCCACGGAGCGTGACCGCAGTTCACAACAATTGATCTTAAGGATGCCTTTTGGGCATGCCCCCTAGCAGAGGAAAGCAGGGATTAGTTCGCGTTTGAGTGGGAGGACCCTAGTACAAGAAGGAAACAACAACTTAGGTGGACACGCCTCCCTCAGGGATTTACAGAATCTCCAAACCTCTTCGGGCAATCTTTAGAAAAATTGTTAGAACAATTTGTCTCAGAAGAAGTGCAAATTCTCCAATATGTAGATGATTTGTTAGTGTCAGGGGAGAATCGAGACCAAGTAAAATATACCAGTATCAGACTTCTAAATTTCTTAGGGGGACAGGGACTAAAAGTATCCCAAAATAAATTACAATTTGTTGAACCAGAAGTAAAATTCTTAGGGCACCTAATTGGGAGTGAGTACAAGAAACTAAGCCCGGAGAGAATTTTGGGGATTCTGTCCCTCAGAGCACCAAAAACTAAGAGAGACGTAAGGAAGCTGCTAGGATTGGTGGGGTATTGCAAGTTATAGATAGAGAAATATTCGGAGTGTGTGAGGTTTCTGTATGAAAAGTTAATCAGCCCAGAGCCCATACACTAGACCATAAAGGATGATGAGCAACTACAAGCTCTGAAAAACAAATTATCCACAGCCCCAGTCCTGAGCCTGCCCAATCTGAAAAAGGACTTTGACTTATTTGTAAATACAGAAGAAGGAACAACATATGGAGTATTGACCCAGGAGTAGGGGAATTGTAAAAAACCTATAGCATACCTCTCAAAGTTATTAGACCCAGTAGCCAGAGGGTGGCCAGTATGCGTGCAAGTTATAGCTGCCACTGCTGTCCTATTAGAAGAAGCCCAAAAACTAACACTATATGGGAGAGTAAAAGTGCATACCCCACATGACTTGAGAACTGTGCTCAGCCAACAAGCACAGCAGTGGCTGACAGATGCCCGGATCCTGAGATATGAAGTAATTTTAATGAACACCGCAAACCTAGAAATAGTTACTTCTAAGTGCCTGAACCCAGCCCAGTTCCTTTCTGGAGAACTCCTAGAAGAGTTAGAGCATGACTGTATTGAACTCATAGCATTCCAGACGAAAGTAAGAGAAGATTTAGAGGACACACCGTTGCCTTATAGAGAAGTAGTAGTCATAGATAGGTCCTCTAGGATGATAGATGGGAAGAGGGCTTCAGGTTATGCAATTGTAGACGGAAGAGCCATAGAAGTAATGGAAACAGGAAAACTGCCACAAAACTGGTCAGCCCAAAGTTGTGAATTATATGCCCTAAAAAGAGGACTGCAATTGCTTGAGAAAAATTCAGGAACAATTTACACTGACTCGCAGTATGCATTTGGAGTAGTTCATACGTTTGGGAAGATCTGGGAAGAGAGAGGCTATATAAATTCTAAAAGAAAGAGTATAATTCATGAGCATCTAGTGAGATTAGTTCTAGAAGCCCTGCAAAAGCCAGCAGAAGTAGCAGTAGTCCATGTGAAAGGACATCAGAAGGGCGATGCCCTAGAAGTAAGAGGAAACCAGCTAGCCGACGAAGCAGCGAAAGAAGCAGCACTAGGACCAGGCGATCCAGTGAAAATCCACACGCTAGAAGAGACATGTGGAGAACAGAGGGGAGAGCTCATCTTTAGTGCCAAAGAGATGAGAGTGATTAAAGAATTAAAACTGCACCTGGAGGAAACGGGAAAGTGGTTGACCCCTGATGGGCGTCAGTTCCTAAATGAACCATTAGCCAGAAAGATACTCACCGAGCTGCATGAGTCAACACACTGGGGGGTGCAAAGACTATGTGATCATTTCCTAAGAGGGTACTTATGCTTAAGAGTGTATGGTTTAGCAAAAGCTATCACTAAGGGGTGTGTAATTTGTCAAAAAGTCAATCAAAAAGTGATAAGGAAAGCCAAACTGGGAGGGAGGGAATTAGCCCAAAGAGCATTCCAAAGTATACAAATAGACTTTACGGAAATGCCCTCACTGCAGGGCTGCAAACACCTCTTAGTCATAGTTGACCACTTGACCCACTGGGTGGAAGCTTTTCCTACTAAAAAAGAAACTGCCCAAGTAGTAGCTAAAATAGTTTTAGAGAACATTATCCCACAGTATAGGTTAGTGAATTATATAGACTCAGACCGAGGCCCACACTTTACTGCGAAAGTGTTACAACAAGTCACTGAGGCATTGGGGATAAGGTGGAAACTACACACCCCATGGCATCCCCAAAGCTCCGGTAGAGTGGAGCGCATGAATAAAACTTTAAAAAATGTACTCACTAAATTACTTGAAGAAACTAAAATGAATTGGCTAAAGTGTTTGCCCCTAGCCCTCCTGCAAATCCAGACAAGGCCCCCAGCAGACATAGGTGTTTCCCCATACGAGATGATGTTTGGGTTCCCCTTCCTTACAACCTCTTCTAATGTTGGGACTTATTTAGATGGAGAAGCTGCCACCCAGAAATACTTAGAAGTTATAAGTAAGACTTTAGAGAACTTACGAAAAAGAGGATACCTCCCTCAAACTTCCCCGTTAGATGTAAAAGTACATACTATCAATCCAGGGGACTGAGTGTTAATTAAATCATAGGACGTGGCTCCACTGACCCCTAAGTATGAAGGCCCTTTTCAGGTCCTCCTTACCACAAACACTGCAGTAAGGACACGAGAAAAAAGATAGACACACATCACAAGAGTAAAAGGGCCAGTAACACCCCCTGATTCGAGACAAGACTATCCCAAGTCAGCAGCAAAATCTCCTCAATGGACAGTAACTGGAAATCCAGAGACTTTGAAATTAACCTTTAAAAACAAAACTGCCCAGTAAGAGACAGCAGCACTGCTGTATAGTTTCCTCTCAGAGTGTAATTGTCCTGTTAAAAGTTCCCCCAGTTGCAGATTTGTTGTAGCAATGTTCTATAAGTTTGTGAAGTGTTGTTAATTGTTATAAGTTGTAATGATTGTTGAATTTCCCTATGAACTACTGAAAGCTGGCTTTGTTTCCATTAACCTAAAGAGTACTTTTTGTAAGCTGATTAAAAGGGGAGGGAAGAAAAAAAAAAATTAAAAAAAAAAAAATATATATATAACACCTTAGAGATTTAAGCCAATCTCCCACAGAGTACTCTCCCCTTCATAAAGAAAATAAATAATAAGAAAAGGAATCCAAGGCAGAAGGAACTTCTCCAGAGTATTCCCCAGAGAAGGGAAAATTCCAGGAGGCAAGACCGGGTAAGCTGATCTTGAAAGATGGCTTATACTGGACTCCTGAGAAGAGTAGTGCTGATCCTGTCCATTGGGACTTCCTTAGAAGATCCACCCGGGCCATGCATCAAGTGCTATCAGCCCCTCCACCATGAAGAGAAGTTCCTTATTGCAGATTCATACTAAGCTGAACCTAGCATGTGTGAAACTTTCCCTAGTGAGACCATGACTGGAAAATAGACCGCAGTATTAGATGATTAGAAATACTGCCACATATCGACAAAAATTGCTAAGAGAGTGCCCTGTGGGACAAGAGTGGCTGTGCTTAAGTATATAACAATAACCTCATAGATTCAATAGAAGAGACAACTGCCTCCAAAAGTGTGAAAAATGAATTAGAAAAATCAAAAGAAAAGAATTTATTTGTAGTGGGAACTCCCAAATGACAGATATCTAGTCATGAGAAAGTATCAGCTTAGGACCATGAAAGCTACTCAAGTAGAAACAAAGTAAGCCAGAACTTCCATTAAAAAAAAAAAAAAAAAATCTATGCTCAAGACCTCAAGGTAGTAAAAGCCCGATCAAAGAATTAGAGGGGGGACTGAGATAGACCAGGTAATTGTGTTGCAAATGAAGTCTCTGTCAGTTCAATGTTCCTTGTTAAATGTTCACCCCCTCTGTTGAATACCGGGCCATTCACCTCTTTGTTACACCTTTGAGCCCTGCAGCTACCCCCAACATAGCAACCAGGAATCCAGGGGAGGGGAAAATGAGAGGACATGCAAATAGAAGTGATGCAGTGTCAGCTGGGAGAAGAAATTATCACTCCAGACCAGAAAAACATTATTAGACTAAACCACCAAGACACATGGACAGACCATACAAAGAGTGAGACTGCTTCCTCCCAAAGCTGAGCGGTTTTCACCCCTCACCCTGACTCGTGGAGACGTTGCTCAGAGAAGGACCCCCTGGAATTTCAGAGCCAAGCAAGCCTTCGGGACAGGGCGGCCGTGAGGACCCCTGAGCCTGACTCTGCCTGCATTCCAAGTGAATGAGGCTGCTGCACACCTCCCCTCCAAGATGCTTCTGAGAGCAGCCTGCAGCCGAGTGGACGAGATACTTTTGGGAGCAGCAGCGGCGGCGTGCGTTCGACCCGTTGGGCCCCCACCCTGAGCTGATCACAATAAAGGCTTTTAAAAGGAGAAAAATCTCCTGCCCTGTTTATTACAGATACTATACTCATGTCTTCTTTATAAACAGAGAAAACCTGCCAGAAAAAGAGCTATGGGCCTCGGAGTTCCATCTGGAATCGGAACATGTGCCCCCTACTTCACAGGCTAAGTACCTATGCTACAAGCCACAGCACTTAAATAAAACTACCAGCGTAAAGAGTAGACTGTAAAGAAAGTGAAAGAGCATGCACCAAAAAGTCTTCCCTCACCAGGCATCGACCCGCCAACCTCTCGGCAAGTCGATCATCACCTTTAGCCTCTGAGCTGCAGGCTTCGGGTGTGCAGCTGTAACCTCCAGTCTCTGAATTGAACAGAAGGCATCTCCCCCTTTCCACAGCTTCCTTGCAGGAACAGGGAATAAATCCCCCCCTTTTACGGGCCTCACTGGCCACACTCCTGCCCCGCCCCTTGGAGATCTCCCCTAAATGCTAGCAACAATACTGTTCCCTCTTAACTCACCTCCCTTCTGTGCTTCCGTGTTAGATCCTGGAGCTCCTGTAACAACCCACTCCTAATATGAGCTGAGTTCGTAGTGATTTCTGACACAGAGATGTGAGAATTTCAGATGATCCTTTATAGTAGGCCTCTAGATGTTAGGATGTATTTCAAAGAGTGCTTTAGAATATATATTAAATCCATTTTAGAAGGCATTAAGTGGATGCCGAACACTGTGTCTGTTAACCTTTTGCATGTTACAAGCATCTAAGACTTCTTAGTGATAGTGGAGAGAAAATTGCAAACATCCCGGGACATCAAGGCCAAGAATGCAGATAAAGAGGGAGGACACAGACCCTTAGCTAGCATAAATGGAATATTTCCTAGAAACTATGCCAAAGAGAGCCAGAAGCCACGCAGGAGAGATAAAGGTGAAGAGTTCATTGAAGAAGACTCCGTTCCTTCATCTCCCGGGACCCCCAGAAGACCACCACTACAAACTGAGCATGCCCAGATGGGCATGGAGTTCATTACCATATGAGGTGTGGACGGGCGGGGCCAGGGAATGAATATGTATGAGGCGGATTATGCATATGTAAGATCCCGGGGAATAATAGAGGGAAACACCATCAGGTGGGTATGCGTGTCTTTGGTGAAAATATTCCCCACGCATCTCAGCCAATTAAATACATACCGCTCTAACAACTATCACTAGTTGTGGAGTTTTATTTCCACCCACGTTTCAATTTCTAAGTGTAAAGGAGGCAACGAGAGTACAGTTCAGCCAAAAATCAATGCACCTTTTATTGATGTGCCCACAAAACTGATATGCAATAGTGAAGGAGAACAGAGAGGGAGAAAGAGATACGGAGAAAGAGAGAGAGAGGAGGATAGAGAGAGAGAGAGGAATAGCTACCAACGGATGGAGACGGGGGTCCTCATAGCTTCGTCAGCCAATAGACCACCTTTGAATTCCTCGTGGCGTGCTCTAATAGATCTGTCTTCTGTGGGGAGGCCTCAAGGAAGGGTCTTTTCTGAGGCCAATATATATGGGTCTTTCTGAAGTGAGAGGCAGCTAGCCAGAGGGGGGGAGAATTCCTGTGATAAGGCAGCCCATGCACAATGGGGGGAACAGGACAAGCTGGCCCCTTCAGTCCAGGCACAGGTGGTTCAGTGCACAGGAGGCAGTGTACCATGGCCCCCATTGTTCTCGAGTAAACACACCTGGCTGGATGCAGATCCGGCAGCAGCTTGAGTCACGTACCAGGTTGGGGGTCCCTGCCCCTGTTCCTCAAGGTTTCTTTTCCACTACAAAAACGTGAGGCATTATAAAGGTCTTCGGGCCGACCCTCACAGCTCCCCGATCTCGTAGTCCTGGACTGCGACCTCAGCAGCCCCTGTAGTGTGCTGGCAGAGGGGGTGAGGCAGGGATGTTTCTCTGTTTCTCGATCCAAGGACTGTAGGTTTCAGGAGTCCTTCCTCTCCCATTTGGGGATCACCAGAAACCGATGACTTTTTCTCTGGTCCTAGAATTATGACCCAAACATGTTTAAGGGATAAAAGGGGTGTTTACCTCATTTTTTAATAATAAGGATCTTTATGGTGCAACAATTCATGAAGCTGGAATACACCAAAATGCTCACACCTGGTATATTGTGTATTCAATTTTTATAGACCTTGCAAATTAGCATATCTGACAAAGATTCCCCAGTGAGAAGCTTAAATGCATGGCATGACATCTCCCTATTCTAAAGTATCCCCCCCAGATGGGGCTTGAACCTAGTTTAGAAAATATGGTCTAGAGAGAAGGTTGAAGCTTTGGTTTTTAAAGAGAGCCTCAGGCATTCCAGCCTCTACTATGAGGCCTTTAAGATGTTTGGTCTTCTTGCCTAGCACAATACTGGGACTAAGCAAAAATATGACAACTATGTATGCTAATGTTGGGGATCTTTCCTTTTGTTTTTTGGGATTTTTAATGTTATATTTTTATGTTATGTTTTATTTTTTGTTTATGGGATTTTTTCCCATAAGTTGCTAGGAAATGAAAGAAATGAGAAGGAGGTATCTTTACAAACAAACTGTGGGTCTGCTGGTAGATAAAGGCAGATACTGAGGGTGAAACAATGAGGGAAACCATAAATTCCATAGGAATTCCACTAATTGACACAAACTGTTACTCACCCAAGGCTGTGCTAAATGCCTGGACTCAGAGAAAAAGAACAGAGACACAAGGAAAAAGAAAAGGGAGTGGTACCGATTAGAAAGGGGTTTGTATTAGGCGATTCAGGAAGTTTGTCCCTCTCAAGTACTTCAGCCAATGGGGAAAGAGAGAGGGAAGTGGGGCCAGGAAATTAGGATAAAAAGGAGGTTAGGTCCTCTTTCAATTTGAGAGACCCCCATGGGAAACGTCCCATGGCCTCTGCCTTTATTCGAATAAAGTTACAGGACTCCTCTGTCTCTGTTTTGGACATAAACCTCTGGTGTTTGTGGATCAATTCTCCTGACAAAATGGGGACTCTTTTCCGGGATATTTCCACCGTCTGGGGGCAGCAGGCAGCGAGGGGAGCTGAAGGCGTACCTCACCCAGGTTCAGTGATTAGAACCCTTGGCGGTCAGCACGGGGCGATTGATTGGGTTCCTGAGACTGCCCAGGAGACAGACGAGTGGTGGACCTGGAGGTCCGTGAAGAGTCCACAGCAAAGGACCACTGTGAGAAACCATGCTCACTTTTAAAATTTCAAAGGTTTATTAAACCTTAACAAAATCTAACAAGGGACTTCTCCGTTCTTGTTTCTTTGGGCTGATGGCCCTCCGAGATGTTTGTTAAAAGTCCTTCTCCCTGACTGGAGGTCTATGGTGTATTGATCCAGAAAGAAAACAAGGAATTTTACAAGTACCATTACCCCAGACTAAAAATAAAAAAAGGTTACCACAGTTTTTCAGGATTGGTGGGGTACTGCAGAGCATGGATTGAGGATTTTTCTGTTTTGGCCAGACCTTTATATGACTTTTTAACCCAAAACAGTTTTAATGTTGTGGCATGTACACCAGAAGGAGAGCTAAGCTTTAGAAAATTAAAAGAAAAACTGGTTAACTCCCCAGTCTTGGGAATTTGAATTATATGTGTATGTTAAACAGGGCCATGTTAAAGGAATTTTGGTACAAGAGCATGGGGGAACACAGCAGCCTGTTGCTTATTTTTCTAAGCTGTTAGACCCAGTGTCCAGAGGCTGGCCTCATTGTCTGCAGAACTGTGAAGCCACAAATTTAATGGTAAGTGAGGCTGAAAAACTGACAATGAGAGGATATCTGATGGTTAAATTTTCACATAAAGTTAAAGCTTTATTAACCGAAAGAGCCTCTAAGTGAATGACCAGCACTTGGTTATTACAGTATGAAACTTGTTTAATGGAACAGGAGGACTTAGAACTGAGAAACGTGGAATGGTTTAACCCAGTCTCTTGTCTGAACAGCACTGAAGAGTGGGGCCAGGAAACACACTACAGCTGCATTCAAGTGATAAATCTTCAGACCCAGTCTAGAGAAGATGAGGAAAAACTCCCTGGCCTGAGGGAGAAAATGTTTCATTGATGGGTCTTCAAGGGTGATGAAAAGGAAGTGAGTTACAGGGCCAGCTACGACAGCAGAGCTGTATGCACTTGTAAGAGCCTGTGAATTATATCGGGACAAGATAGTGAATATTTTTACTGATTCTTGTGGGGAGACAAAGAGAGAAAGTACTAAAGGCAATCTTACCCTTGATATATTGCAGCTGTGTTAATTATCCAAGAGTGGGAACAGCCTTGCCCTCCCAGCTATGGGTGTGATAAAGAGTGAGTTAGCTGGGAGGGAGTTCAGTTAGAGTTCAGTTAGTGGATACCAAAAGCCCTGGCCTTACAAATACTAAAACAACTCCATGAAGGCAGTCAGTGGGGCACTGGAGGTTTCGCAGAAATCTTCCTCAAAATGTGTGTTCTGGTGTGATTCTCAACTGGGCGGAAACACTAATTCATGTAGCAGTTTCACGTTCACCAATTTTGACTTTTTCTGGCCAACACACTAATTTTATAATGGTTTTAGTATTTGCTCTTTTGTGAGATATTACTAGGAGAAAATAAAAAGCAAAACAGGCCTAAAAAAGTTACACAGAGGGTTCAGGTTAGGGTCAGGGTTAAGGTTAGGGTCAGGGTCAGGGTCAAGCTTAGGGTTAGAGTGAGGGTTAGGGTCTTAGGGTAAAGGTCTTAGGGTTAGGGTCTAGGGTTAGGGTTAGGTTAGGGTCTTAGGGTAAGGGTGAGGGTTAGGGTTAGGGTCTTAGGGTTAGGATCTTGGGGTTAGGGGTAAGGGTTAAGTTTAGGGTTAGAGTTGGGGTTAAGGTTAGGGTTAGGATTAGGGTCAGGGTCAAGGTTACGGTTAGGGTTAGGGCTAGGTTTAGGGTCTTAGGGTTAGGGTCTTTGGGTTAGGGTTAGGGCATAGGTTTAGGATTAGGTTAGGGTTAGGGTTAGCGTCTTAAGGTTAGGGTCTTAGGGTTAGGGTCTAGGGTTAGGGTTTTAGGGTTAGGGGTTAGTTTTAAGTTTAGGATTAGGGTTATGGTTTGGTTTTAGGTTTAGGGCTAGGGTAAGGGTTTACGGTTAGGGTTAGGGTTACTGTTAGGCTTAGGGGTTAGGGTTAGATTTAGGGTTTAGGGTTAGGGTTTGGGTTAAGGTTAGGGTTAGGAATAGGGGTAAGGGGTTAGGATTAGGGTCAGGGTCAGAGTCAAGGTTAGGGTTAGGGTCTTAGGGTTAGGGTCTAGGGTTAGGGTTTGGGTTAGGTTTGGGTTAGGGTTAGGGTTAAGGGTTAGGGTTAGTGTTAGGGTTAGGGTCAGAGTCAGAGTTATCGTTTGGGGTAGGGTTAGGGTTAGGGTCAGGGTTTGTGTTAGGGTCAGGGTTTGTGTTAGGGTTAGGGACAGGGTTAGGGTTAGGGTAATACGGTTAGGGTCAGGGTAATACGGTTAGGGTCAGGGTTTGGGTTAGGGTCAG
>CAJVGK010000012.1:138028-272310 GCA_910950805.1 Acrocephalus scirpaceus scirpaceus | reverse complement strand
CTCTATGTTGGGAGCTGGTGGTCAGTAAGAAATATTGAGATGGGGAAGTCATGACAGGCATCAGGTTTAGTGCTGGGGGGAGTGGCGACTTGACCTGTTTGTGTCCAACAGTGAGAGCAGTTTTGCTTCAGTGCAAAGCCATTTAGAAGGAAACTGCTTAGGCAATAACAGATGGTACAGCAAGAAGCTGGTAGGAAGAAACTATACCCTGTTTCATAGCATGTTCCTTCCTTCCATTCTTCTCTATGTTAGTTTTGCTGTCTTCCTAAAACATAATTTAGGAAAGGATATCCTCTAAAAGGTTCTAGATAAAGAATTTGTCTTGACTGTTTTCTGTTCCTTTATAAATCTGTATTCACATTTTGTGCTACTCCATATACAGATAAGATTTGTGCCATTAGAGGAGAACAGATGAAAAGGCTTAAAAATGCTGCTTTTAATCACAGAGGAAAGCAACTACATATTTGAGGAAAGAGCACTGAGAACTTAAATGAAAAGTTAGATCTTGAGGAAAACTGATATCTATGGAAAAGCACAACATACTGTTTTTAATGTATTACCTAGTAAAAGCTCTTTGTCAAGGTAAAGTAAGTTAAAACAATTATATGTAAAGTAAATCAAAAGTAAGTTAATTCAGGACAAGAGGAAATGGCCTCAAGTTGCACCAGGGGTGGTTTAGACTGAGTACTACGAAAAATTTCTTCAATGAAAGGGTTGTCAAGCACTGGAACAGGCTGCCTAGGGAAATGAATGAGTCACCATCCCAGGAGGTATTTAAAAGATGTGTAGACTGTCTTGGTTTTGAAAGAAGACAGGTATCTGCTAAAGAGAGGCAGGGCCTCTCTTGGGATGGATAATTCAAATCCCCTTCCCTCAAATTATTATAATTTAGAAAATTAAAACGGCTCTCAGGCAGAGATATGGAGGTAGGAATAACAGTTCTTTACTAATAGTATAACAAGGCAAACAAACAACAACTACAGCAATTAATAGCGAAAACAGAACCAGGGACCTTGACGGAGCTTGGTCCCACAAAACTCGGGGCAGTCTGGTCTCTGGGGACTCCAAAAAAAAGGTACCAAGCTGGAACGGTGGGGGATCCCGGGCTGGTGGATTGGGTGAAGTTCGGAGCTCCGTCGGTGGTCACTGGAGGGCAGGGGTGTCCGGCAGGGAGGCCAGTGCGGGCCTGCGGTGCAGAGCAGCTCTAAAACAGCGCCGAGGCAGTGGGACAGGGCTGAGACAGCTCCAGCAGGGCAGGAAAAGGAGAAATCAGGATCCTCTTGGACACACGAGCAGATGATGGCAGCTCTCCCCAGGATCAGATCCCGGTGGTGCCAGTGAGAAGCTAACACAGCAACGGCAGCCCAGTCCGCTCCCGACGCAGACCACACCAAAAGTGAAGCTGCCCCCCCCAGCCCTCGTCTTCCCCCCCCCGCCCCTTTCGCGGGGGGGGGGGGGGGGGGGGGGAAACTCCTGGAGACAAAGGGTGTAGCCAAGTGCCAGTCTCCACCCAGCCTCCATGCTTTGTTCCACCAAGCACTGACAAACACCCAGCAATCAGTTGCCCCGCAACTCCTGGGAAAAAATTCTATAGGTGAAAAAAAACCAAAACAAAACAAAAAAAAAACCAACAAACCAAACAAGTCTAACCCCCAACAGTAGACGTAGCACTTATGGATATGGTTCAGTGGTAAACTTGATAGTATTAGGTTAACGATTAGGCTTGATGGTCTTTTCCAATCCAGATTATTCTATTATTCAATCGCTTTTAGTATCACTGAGGATTTTGGCCTGCTGTTAAAAATGCATTAATATTTTCTTGAATTACTGAAAAGTAAAAAACTGGGCTTTGCTCCTCAGCTGGTGTAAGTGGTTATTCAATAGCATCTCACATCATTGCTGGGGGTGGGAGGAAATGAGTCTCTTTTAAGGATAAGGGGTTCCTTTCAGTTGAGTAAGTGTGGCAGAAGGAGCAGTGTGGTAACCCTGGTTCTGAGCATTTTGCATGTCAATCAATCATCTCTCTCTTGTATGCTTTTGTTATTAATATTGTTGCTTTTACTGTTAGTTTTCTTCTCTGATTGCTGTTTCCAGTAAATTGTTCTTATTTCAACCTGTGATCTTCACCTATTGTGTCTCAAACTCTCCTCTCCATCCTGCCACAGTGGGGAGGGGGAGTGAGTGAGTGAGCAAAGTGTGGTTTGAAAAGTCTCAGTGGGAGCACTAAATTGGGGAGTACCATTCCTAAACCACAACAGCCTTTTTTGGCATGAAATATGGGACATGAAGGGCTAGGATAACAACAGATCTGACCACAGTGGGTTGAAAACAAATTTGATCTAAGCACTTGCTGTATTAGGTACGGAGCCACTGGTCACCGTGTCACTTGATCTGTTCATGTGGGTGTGCTACCTCACGCTGTATATATTCCCCTATGTGCTCCTCATGGTGCTCTTTTTCAGAGCAGGGAGAGGGATCAGGATTGCTTTGTTACTGCACTGTGTGATATCAGTTCATGACATGATAACATCGAGGACAATGAGGGTCATTTGGGATGTGTATTCAGTGTTGGTCTCCTACCTTTACCTTGGGTGCTACCTTTGGATGTCCATTAATAATTGTACCCTGCCTGTGGGGTTCCTTGTTCCAGGGGAGGATGATTTTCCCCAGCCTTTTACCTCCTTTTCCTCCTTCAGGCCTGCTACAGCAGCTTTTGAGAATTTTTAATTCCCTTTTGATGTTAAGGAAAGCATGTTCTTGTTGCTATGTCTGCTATGTCTCCTCAGTATGATCTTGGTCCTTCCTGGAGTCTTTGGCAGAAAGCACCAGGGGAGACTCAAGAAGGACTCCTGGGGTTCTGGAGTCAGGGATACAAAGGATCCGAAACCTGTTACACTCCAATTGAAAAAGAGACACTGGTAGCTTATGAAGGGATTTGAGCTGCTTCAGAAGTAATTGGCACTGAAGCACAGCTTTTTCTGGCACTCCAACTGCCAGTGCTGGGCTGGATGTTGAAAAGGAAAGTCCCTGCCACACATCATGCCACTGATGCTACATGTAGTAAGTGGATCGCTCTGATCACACAACAAACTTGAATAGGAAACCGCAATCACCCATGGATCATGGAAATCATCACAAACTGGCCCAAAGGTGAAAATTTTGGACTAACATCAGAGGAGGAGGAGGATGTGACTTGCTGAGGAGGCTCCACCATATAATCAGCTACCAGAAAATGAAAAGCTACACACTCTACTGACAGTTCCTACCATATGGTAGGGATACATTGAAAATGGAAAACTGTGGTATGGTGTCATACACAGCAAGTTTCAGAAGCTATTGAATGACAAGGTGGATCAAGTCAGGTTGCAGAACTGAAAGCCATCCAGCTGGCTTTGGATATTGCTGAACGAGAGAAATGGCCAGTGCTCCACCTCTATACTGAATCGTAGATGGTGGCAAATGCTCTGTAGGGGTAGCTTGACCAATGGAGAAAGACCAATTGGCAACACAGAGAGAAATCCTTCTGGTCTGCTGAATTGTGGCAAGACATCACTGCCCAGGTAGAGAAGTTGGCTGTGAAAGTCCCTTATGTAGATGCACACGTACCCAAGAGTCAGGCTACTGAAGAGCATCACAACAATGGACAAGTAGATTGGACTGCTGAGATTAAAGTATCTCAGGTGGATCTGGACTGGTAGCATAAGGGTAAATTATTTCTGGCTTGGTGGGCCCATGACAATCAAACAGGCCAAGTGAGTAAAGCCTCTGTGGTATGGAGGATGATGGTCAAAATATAAATATAGGGAGGTCTGGCAGATTGCATCACACTCCTGCAAACCCGCCAAGGCAAGCATTACATGCTTACAATAGTAGAAATTGGATGGCTGGAGTTGTACCCTGTGCCTCACGCTACTGCCTGGAACACCATCCTGGGCCTTGAAAAGAAAGTCCTATGGTGACATGGCAATCCTGAAAGAATTGAGTCAGATGACAGGACTCATTTTAAAAAGAGAGTCATAGACAACTGTGCCAGAGACCACGGTATTGTGTGGATGTATCATATTCCCTATCATGCAGCAGCTGCTGGGAAAATGGAACAGTACGATGGACTGTTAAAGACCACATTGAAATAAATGGGTGGTAGGACTGTCAAACATTGGGATCTACATTTAGCAAAGGCCATCTGGTTAGTTAACACCCAAGGCTCTACCAATCAAGCTGGCCCTGCTGAATCAAAACCTCCACATAATGTAGAAGGGGATAAAGTCCTCATGGTACATATGAGGAATGTTAAGGAAGACAGTTTCGATTAGTCCTGCCTCAAGCAAAGGCAAACACATCTGTGGGATTGTTTTTGCTCAAGGACTCAGGGTGCTCTGTGGGTTATGCAGAGTGACAGGGAAACATGATGTGTACCTCATGTGGATTTGATTTTGGGAGAGAACAGTCTGTAATGTTGGATTGTATAATATTGATTGCTGAATGACACTGCCACTGTGTGCCATAACTCCCAGGGCCAATGACGATGGACTGCTCCAGATACACTGGTCATGAGCTCCTAATTCAGCACTCAGCCAACAGCACACCAGTCCTCCTGCCCTGGAAGACATCTAGGATGGATAGAACCCACAGTCATGGACCAAATGAACTCAACAGACATCTTGGAGGGATGGCCATTGACTATGGAAATGATACCTGTGCTTGTATATAGATATATATGTGCGTATATAGGTGTATATGTATATATATATATATAGTTGGAAAGTGTGGGATCTGGTTATGACATAGATGGCATAGAATAAGTATCTTTGTTTAAATTGTGTCCTGTGTTAATTTCTGCAGTATCCAGGAGGGGGCATGGCCAGGGCTGGAGGTTATTCCATAGCACCTCACAGTCATTGCCAGGGGTGGGAGGGAACTGAGTCTCTTTCAGGGAGAAGGGGATCCTTGCAGTTGAGTAAGCGTGGCAGAGGATTTTTCTGAGCATTTTGCATGTGAATCGTATGTCTCTTGTATACCTTTCTTATAAATATCGTTGCTTTAACTGTTCGTGTTTTTCTCTCATTGCTCTTTCCAGTAAATTGTGATCTTTGTGCCTCCAATTCTCCTCTCCATCCCACTTCAGGGGGAGGAGTGAGGGGAGTAATCGAGCAACAATGTGGTTTGGATAGTCTCAGTGGGAACACTTAATTGGGGAGTATCATTCCTAAACCATGACAAATGGTCAACAAGGACAGCAATTGTGATGGTGGTTTTCTATCATGTGGACACCTGCCCATTAGGAAATGGATTGAGACCACTACTTCATTTCACATATGTTACTAAGTGGCTTTGAGATTGTAAGCTATTTTGCACAATTAAATAAGTAGAAAAATCAGTGCAGGTAGCAAAAATGTTGTTAGAATATAACCTTCATGGAATTGTGAGATCTCTTGTTAGCATTGTTAGAATGACAGAACATACGTGATAATATCTTACAATCAGTTGTTAATAAATTCAGAGACTGACAACATAAACCAAAATCAGTTCTGACTGTACAAGGAAGCAGCATTTAACAAGTTTTAAGATGCATACATAACCATTAGTCCTCTTTCTTGTGCTGAATAACCTTAAATTTCAATGAAAGCATTTTTCAAGTCTTCCAGACTTCTGTACTCTGCCAATCAGACCTAGAGAAAGCATTTTTAAAAATAATTCTAAGGATACTTCTCTTTTACCTGTGTTTCTGTTAGGAAAAATCAGGTTGCTTACTAATACTGTCTGTGTGCAGAAAACCTTTATTCTGTTGCTGACAAATAACATGATAATCAGAACACACAAGTTCAGACATCCAAAGACAAAACTCCCTTGAGAGCAGGCATCTTTAAATCAAAAGCCCATTATTTTTACATGCCCAATAAGAGGCAGGGTAATATTTATAAACTGCCAGAGAACTTCAGTTCTTGTAACTTGATTTCTTTTTAGGAGCTTTCAGTCTTGTGCGATTAATAATTGGTCATTACATTTTATTGTCTTGAAGTATGTGCTATTTTAGCAAGACAAATGGAAATTGTAATTATTGTCATTAAATATTGCCTTTTGTTATGTGACAGGTATAAACTTTTTTAATCCTGGTGCACACTTAGCACAGGGACCTGAGGCTGTGTCTGTCTGGTTTATCTGCATACCATTGCAATGGACTAAAACTAGTTTTGTTCTGCTGTTTTTGAGAAACCAGTTGTCTTGGGGTGACTTTATGATACTGTATCCCCTATTGTCTGCTTTATGCCCAGACATGGGTCCTGCAGCTTTAAGCTAGGCCCGGGGAAGGGGGGGAGCCAGTGGCATTCTTTCCACGGTATGTATTCAAACACAGGTACTCCTCCGTTTCTTTCTCAAGAGAGAGAGGAAGCGAATACATTCTTTGCTTTTAGCTAGCTTCTTGTTGGCTCGGTTTTGAAAGAAGACAGGTATCTGCTAAAGAGAGGCAGGGCCTCTCTTGGGATGGATAATTCAAATCCCCTTCCCTCAAATTATTATAATTTAGAAAATTAAAACGGCTCTCAGGCAGAGATATGGGGGTAGGAATAACAGTTCTTTACTAATAGTATAACAAGGCAAACAAACAACAACAACTACAGCAATTAATAGCGAAAACAGAACCAGGGACCTTGACGGAGCTTGGTCCCACAAAACTCGGGGCAGTCTGGTCTCTGGGGACTCCAAAAAAAAGGTACCAAGCTGGAACGGTGGGGTATCCCGTGCTGGTGGATCGGACGAAGTTCGGAGCTCCGTCGGGGGTCACTGGGGGGGGCAGGGATGTCCGGCAGGGAGGCCAGTGCGGGCCCGCAGCGCAGAGCAGCTCTAAAACAGCGCCGAGGCAGTGGGACAGGGCTGAGACAGCTCCAGCAGGGCAGGAAAAGCAGAAATCAGGATCCTCTTGGGCACACAAGCAGATGATGGCTGCTCTCCCTAAGATCAGATCCCGGTGGTGCCAGTGAGAAGCTCATGCAGCAACGGCAGCCCAGTCCGCTCCCGATGCAGACCACACCAAAAGTGAAGCTGCCCCCCCCAGCCCTCGTCTTCCCCCCCCCGCCCCCCCCGCCCCTTTCGCGGGGGGGGGGGGGGGGGGGGGGAAACTCCTGGAGACAAAGGGTGTAGCCAAGTGCCAGTCTCCACCCAGCCTCCATGCTTTGTTCCACCAAGCACTGACAAACACCCAGCAATCAGTTGCCCCGCAACTCCTGGGAAAAAATTCTACAGGTGAAAAAAAACCAAACCAAAACAAAAAAAACCAACAAACCAAACAAGTCTAACCCCCAACATCAATCCACCCCGAATTTTTTCCCATACTAACATATTACATTTGAATTTAAACTTCTAAACTATATACATACATGCACTACCTTAATTATATACATATATACATGCAGATATGGGTACGGATACAGTGGCATGGGTAGTTCACCCTAAAACAAGGTCTCCTTGAGGTATGCATCGGGTCTGTCCATCTTTTTGCATTACCCACCAAGTGCAACCTGGTCCCTGAGCGAAGACAACCCCACGGATGGGATTGTCTTTGCTGGAGGCAGGATTAACCCAAACAGTTTTTCCCAGCATACCTCTCATGTGTACCACTGGAACCTTATCCCCATTCATTGTTCTCAGGGGCTCAGACTGGGCAGGGCCTGCTCGGTTGGTGGAACCTCTGGTGTTTACTAACCATGTGGCCTTTGCTAAATTCATCTCCCAGTTCTTGAAAGACCCCCCACCCAGTGCCTTCAAGGTGGTTTTAAGCAGGCCGTTGCATCGTTCAACTTTCCCGGCAGCTGGTGCATGATAAGGGATGTGATATATCCATTCGATGCCATGTTCTCTAGCCCAGGTGTTTACAAGGCTGTTCTTGAAATGGGTCCCATTGTCCGACTCAATTCTCTCAGGGGTGCCATGTCTCCACAGGACTTGTTTTTCAAGGCCCAGGATGGTGTTCCGGGCAGTAGCATGGGGCACAGGGTAGGTCTCCAGCCATCCAGTGGTGGCTTCTACCATGGTCAGCACATAGCGCTTGCCTTGGCCAAGGGTCTGGGGAAGGGTGATGTAGTCAATCTGCCAGGCTTCCCCATACTTATATTTAGACCATCGTCCCCCATACCATAGGGGCTTCACCCGCTTGGCCCGTTTGATGGCAGCACATGTCTCACAGTCATGGATAACCTGGGAAATACTGTCCATGGTTAGATCCACCCCTCGGTCTCGTGCCCACTTATAGGTGGCATCTCTGCCTTGATGTCCTGAAGCATCATGGGCCCATTGAGCTAGGAACAGCTCTCCCTTGTGCTGCCAGTCTAAGTCTATCTTTGATACCTCTATCTTGGCAGCCTGATCTACTTGCTCATTGTTTCGGTGCTCCTCATTAGCTCTGCTCTTGGGGACGTGGGCATCTACATGGCGGACTCTCACAGGCAGCTTCTCTACCCGAGTGGCAATGTCCTTCCACTCATCAGCAGCCCAGATTGGTTTTCCCCGATGCTGCCAGTTGGCCTTTTTCAACCTTTCCAGCCAACCCCACAGAGCATTGGCCACCATCCACGAATCAGTGTAGAGGTAGAGCTTTGGCCACTTCTCTCTTTCAGCAATGTCCAGGGCTAACTGAATGGCTTTGAGTTCAGCAAGTTGACTCGACCCACCTTCTCCTTCAGTGGCTTGTGCAACCTGTCGTGTGGGGCTCCACACGGCTGCCTTCCACTTCCGGTTCATGCCTACAATGCGACAGGAACCATCAGTGAAAAGAGCGTACTGTGTCTCTTCCACTGGCAGTTGGTTGTACGGTGGTGCTTCTTCAGCTCGTGTCACTTGTTCCTGCTCCTCTTCGTCCATGAGACCAAAGCTTTCACCTTCCAGCCAGTTGGTAATAACTTCCAAAATCCCAGGGCGGTTTGGGTTTCCAATACGGGCGCGCTGTGTGATGAGGGCAATCCATTTGCTCCATGTGGCGTCGGTGGCATGGTGGGTAGAGGGAACCTTTCCTTTGAACATCCACCCCAGCACAGGCAGTCGGGGTGCCAAGAGTTGTGCTTCCGTGCCAATCACTTCTGAGGCAGCTTGAACTCCTTCATAGGCGGCCAAGATTTCCTTCTCCGTGGGAGTGTAGTTGGCCTCAGACCCTCTGTAGCTTCGGCTCCAGAATCCCAGTGGTCGGCCTCGAGTCTCACCCGGCACTTTCTGCCAAAGGCTCCAGGACAGGCCATTGTTCCCGGCTGCTGAGTAGAGCACGTTCTTTACCTCCGGTCCCGTCCTCACTGGGCCAAGGGCTACCGCATGAGCGATCTCCTGCTTGATCTGGGCAAAGGCTTGCTGCTGTTCAGGACCCCAGTGGAAATCATTCCTCTTGCGGGTAACCAGGTAGAGAGGACTCACAATCTGGCTGTACTCGGGAATGTGCACTCTCCAAAAGCCTATGGCACCTAGGAAAGCTTGTGTTTCCTTCTTGCTGGTCGGTGGAGACATCGCAGTGATCTTGTTGATTACCTCTGTGGGTATCTGGCGACGTCCATCTTGCCACTTTACCCCTAAGAACTGGATCTCTCGGGCAGGTCCCTTGACCTTGCTCTTCTTGATGGCAAAGCCGGCTTCCAGGAGAATCTGGATGATCTTCTCCCCTTTCTCAAACACTTCCATTGCCGTGTTCCCCCACACAATGATGTCATCGATGTACTGCAGATGTTCTGGAGCCTCTCCCTTTTCCAGTGCAGCCTGGATCAGTCCATGGCAGATGGTGGGACTGTGCTTCCACCCCTGGGGCAGTCGGTTCCAGGTATACTGCACACCCCTCCATGTGAACGCAAACTGAGGCCTGCACTCTGCAGCCAGAGGAATGGAGAAAAATGCATTGGCAATGTCAATAGTGGCGTACCACTTCGCTGCTTTGGACTCTAGCTCGTACTGGAGTTCCAGCATGTCCGGCACAGCAGCGCTCAGCGGTGGTGTCACTTCATTCAATGCACGATAGTCCACAGTCAGTCTCCATTCTCCATCAGACTTGCGCACAGGCCAGATGGGGCTGTTGAAGGGTGAGTGGGTTTTGCTGACCACCCCTTGGCTCTCCAGCTCCCGGATCATCTTGTGGATGGGGATCACGGCATCTCGATTGGTCTGATACTGCCGGCGGTGCACCGTCGAGGTTGCAACTGGCACTCGTTGTTCTTCTACCTTCAGGTGTCCTACTGCAGATGGGTTCTCTGACAGTCCAGGCAAGGTGTTCAATTTCTTGATGCCCTCTGCCTCCACAGCAGCTATTCCAAAAGCCCATCTGAGTCCCTTAGGGTCTTTGTAATACCCATTCCTGAGGAAGTCAATGCCCAGGATACACGGGGCCTTTGGGCCAGTTGCAATCAGATGTTTCTGCCACTCTTTCTTGGTCAGGCTCACCTCGGCTTCCACCAGAGTCAGTTGCTGTGATCCCCCTGTCACTCCAGCAATGGAAATAGGTTCTGCCCCCACATGTCCCGATGGCATCAGGGTACACTGTGCACCAGTATCTACCAAAGCTTCATATTTCTTTGGCTCTGATGTGCCAGGCCATCGAATCCACACAGTCCAAAAGACTCGGTTTTCCCGTGCCTCTTCCTGGCTAGAGGCAGGGCCCCTCTAGCACTGGCTATTATTCCCTTCCTGGGCATACATCGTAGAGGTTCCTTCAAGGGGATCTGACATATCATCTTCACTTCTATAATACCTGGTGGCTCGGTCATGGGAGGTTAAGGCTACCTTCATTTTAGCGGGACCCCCTCGGTTAGTGTTTCTCTCTTTGAGCTCACGCACCCGTGCTGCCAGGGCAGAAGTGGGTTTTCCATCCCACCTTCCCATGTCTTCCCCATGGTCACGCAAGAAAAACCACAGGTCAGCCCTTGGGGTGTACCCTCTCTCTCTAGCTGGAGGGCGTTGGGCTCTGGCTCTGGGGCCTGTGACTCGCACCGGTGCCGCATGGGAACTGTTCCTCCTCATCTCCTCCCTCATCTCACTCATCTCCTCTCTGAGTTCTTTAATCACAGCAGAGACCTGAGCCTGCATTGGGCCACTGATCATGCTCTCATAGTTTCTGAGCCTATTGGCGACAGAACCCACTGTCTCTCGGTTGCTATCAGGACTGATCATTGCAATGAAGGTGGTGTATTGAGATGGCCCTTTACTTGCCAAGTTCCACAACATCTGCCCTGTGCACCTGACCTTGTCAGGGTCATTGTCATGCTGTCCACCCCTCCCAAAGAGTACCTCTAATATTGCCACTTCCCTCAGCTGTTGGATCCCTTCTTCAAGGGTTTTCCAATGACTTCTATGATGGTGCTCCTGCATTCTGTCTCTGTGGACAAACCTCTCCCTTACACTCATTAGAAGTCGCTCCCAGAGGGGAAGGGGCCCTTGCTCCCTTACAAATACTTGGTTCACCCCTGAGTCCTGGGTCAAGGGTCCCAAATTCCTTGCCTCACCACCATCCAGTTGCACGCCTGTACCTATAAGGTCCCAAACCCGAAGTAACCAAGTTGTATAAGCCTCACGTCCCCGTCGTGCAATATCTTTTTGCAGATTACGTAGGCTTTCATAAGTCAGGGACTCGGTGACAATCTCAACTTCTGGTTCCCCTGTGGGCTGTGAGGGCCCTCCTTTCTTATCCTTATTACCTGGGTGCTCTGATTTCATCTTATACTTCTTTGTTTCTACAGGGGCAACTGCAACTGGTTGTGACTGGTCTTGTGGTTCAGCTGGAACCTGGACGGTTGTAACCTCCGTGGGTTCCACTGCTGCACCATCGGATTCTCCTTTTTCAGGGCAAGGGGAGGGCTTCCCACCAGCTGGGGAAGTGTATTCTTTCAGCACTTGGCTCATCTCACATATTATCTCTTTCACTAGAACCCCCACCCAATCGGGGTGGTTCATTTCTGGGGTGGGCTGCGGGGCAGGGTCAGGCAGTGGGCCAGCATCCCCAGTCTCTGGGGCATTGGCCCCAGGCTCTATGGCAGCATTCCCAGCCTCTGGGGCAGTATCAGGCCCCACAGCAGTATCTCTAGCCTCTGGGGCAGTGTCAGGCCTTACAGCAGTATCTCTAGCCTCTGGGACAGTATCAGGCCCTACAGCAATATCCCTAGTCTGTGCAGTGCTCCAAATTGACCTCACCTTATCTTTGAAAGCTAAGTAAGCTAGGATCATCAGCAACATTTGGTTAGTTTCTAGAGGAAATTTGAACTCTTCAAAAGCTGGTAGAGCAGGCATAAGGAACTGGCTAAAAGTCTGGAAAACTTCCCCCACTGTCATTTCCTCACAGAAAGTACCATTCTTAAAGTAACCCCAAATACACCCACTTAGTATGTGGTAGCCACGTATCCACGTGCCTGCTGTCCAGAGCAAGTTAAAAATCAGTGAATTCCTCACCTTATCAGCCCATAAAACAAACTGGATAACAGCCACAGTAGCTTTTGTTATAGGGCCCATGTTTAGGTAAGGGCCCGCAAATGGGCAAAATAAAGCCACAACCACATGCCACCTGAACCAGGATAAGTTAGACCACATGGCACTACCTATCGAGGTTTCTATATCCAGTGCACAAGAAATCAGGTCACTTAAGAACTGTTATTCCTTTTTCTCTCAATGCCCTCGAGCCCCACGTTGGGCGCCAGAATCTGTCTTGGTTTTGAAAGAAGACAGGTATCTGCTAAAGAGAGGCAGGGCCTCTCTTGGGATGGATAATTCAAATCCCCTTCCCTCAAATTATTATAATTTAGAAAATTAAAACGGCTCTCAGGCAGAGATATGGGGATAGGAATAACAGTTCTTTACTAATAGTATAACAAGGCAAACAAACAACAACAACTACAGCAATTAATAGCGAAAACAGAACCAGGGACCTTGACGGAGCTTGGTCCCACAAAACTCGGGGCAGTCTGGTCTCTGGGGACTCCAAAAAAAAAAGGTACCAAGCTGGAACGGTGGGGTATCCCGTGCTGGTGGATCGGACGAAGTTCGGAGCTCCGTCGGTGGTCACTGGGGGGGGCAGGGATGTCCGGCAGGGAGGCCAGTGCGGGCCCGCGGCGCAGAGCAGCTCTAAAACAGCGCCGAGGCAGTGGGACAGGGCTGAGACAGCTCCAGCAGGGCAGGAAAAGCAGAAATCAGGATCCTCTTGGGCACACAAGCAGATGATGGCTGCTCTCCCTAAGATCAGATCCTGGTGGTGCCAGTGAGAAGCTAACACAGCAACGGCAGCCCAGTCCGCTCCCGACGCAGACCACACCACAAGTGAAGCTGCCCCCCCCAGCCCTCGTCTTTCCCCCCCCCCCCCCCGCCCCCCTCGGGGGGGGGGGGGGGGGGAAACTCCTGGAGACAAAGGGTGTAGCCAAGTGCCAGTCTCCACCCAGCCTCCATGCTTTGTTCCACCAAGCACTGACAAACACCCAGCAATCAGTTGCCCCGCAACTCCTGGGAAAAAATTCTATAGGTGAAAAAAAACCAAAACAAAACAAAAAAAAAAACCAACAAACCAAACAAGTCTAACCCCCAACACTTGTTCATTAGCTGAGGCAAGAAGGATTTTCCCAGGACTGTGGCTTCTTGTTCTGGAACTGTTCAGCTTTGCTCTGGTCCGAAAAACCAGACCATCACCGGGAGTTCCACATTGTTATAAATGAGTATAAGCTAATTTAAAAATAACAGGGTTTATTAGCGAAATTTCTAACACTAAATTAAAGCCACAATAAAAATGGGACAACAATCGATCGAGAGTTGGGTGGACAGAGTGGTGGTACAAAGGTACCCTCCGAATTCTGCCACACTGCTATGTTTCAGCCCGTGGGTTTTATACAGTTTTTTTACCCTAAGGCTAAGCTTGTTGAAAGTCTAAATATGCTTTGTTTCTAAAAGAGTCTTGTCTGCATGAAGAGGTTCTTTGATGGTTTTTTCTGAAGTTCATCTTGGGAGGGGTGATCTTGATCGTCCAGGATCTCCACTAAGATCGGTATCGGACGTTGAAGAGCTGTGAAGTGAGGGTCCACCCTTAATGGCTGGGCCATCTTCTTGCTCTGCCTTGTTGTTACAGTTGTAAATGTGTTTGGGAACTTTGGAATCTTGGAGACATTCTCGGGTAGCTTTTTATTAGTAGCTTAAATCCACATGAATTTATCTATTATACTTATTACAGTCTCCCACTTTTTTATTTACCTAAATAAATTCGTGTGTGTTGGATTGCCCTTCCTTAGTAATTGCCTTTGAGTCGTGGCATTCTACCCCTTTGTCTGATTCACAAAATTTAGTATTGAGTGTCATAAAAGAAATAATCCCCTTTTCTCTTATCTTTGGGACAATCATAATGCTCTTGATACTTCAGGTTCTCTCTGGTGCTATGTTTAACTATAGTTCACATCTCTTCTTGAGGGTCAGCCTCTGTGGGCTCTTGGAGGGGGGTCCCCCTGTCTCTCGGCTCAAGACTACGAGGACTTTCTACTACAACATGCCTCTGCTTTTCCCTTCGCCCACGGGGTAGCAGCCCGCGGCGGGGTACTCCATCTTCTCGGCAGCAGGCATATGTTTCTGGAGTCCTGTCAGTCCAAGCTGCAAACTTTTTTTTTTTAAGGCACTCTACTGGGACAACCTGATTGTATCGGACCAGCAAGGTACTTTGATTGTCTTTCTGCACTCGACTTTGAGCACTTCAACTTTAGCGTCTAATTGCCCTTTTGTCTCTTTTTTATATATATAATACTATTCTGGAGAATCTAACTCTAATAGACTCAAGTTAGTGGCAATTACTAAGAAATGGCTAGTCTCTTTTTGTTCTTTTTCTAAACAGTTGGTACATAATCCTTTTGGCCTACGCCCCCTTTTGCAGTGAGCAACCTAAATTAATTTACAATATACACACTTGAAGTGAACAAAGGGAAAACATTCACAATCTGTTTTTTTTAAAAAGGTATAAAGGATAGAGGGTTTGGGGTTAGGCGTCCTAGCTAGCGAGCTCTTTCTGGTCAGGACTAGTGGATAGGAACTGGGAACTGAGGGGGGGGTCGCAGGGAGCCAGAGAGACTACAGACGTCTTGGGCTACTCTGCGCGGTGTGGTTTGCTGCTAACGACCCACTTTTGAAATAGGAACGGGGGCAGGGACGACGAACAGGGATATGGGGTAGCAGAAAGGCAACAGCAGCTTCAAGCTTATCTGTGCTCATTCGGCAAGTTCTACTCTTTATCTTGCTCTCTGAACAATAGGAGAGAGAATCATGGAATAGAATTCACAACTTGTTTATGTTTATGAAGTAAACATACATAACATTAAAAGTTAACAGGGTAACTAAAACTGTTAGACACTTCGGGATGGAGTGACTCTGCAGTTGCTACGGTAGTATCTGGTGGAAATGGTTTAGGCAGGGTGTGGTTGAGAAGCTGGAACGACTGCATTTGCATATGAGTATAGCTGAGAGTGGGGTGGGGGTTTCTAGGGGGGTGGGGAAAGCTGGGGACCTGGAAGGGAGAATTCTAAGGGAAAGATTTTCTCAGATCTCTCCCCCCCTTTCTTCTCTTCAGTTTCTGTTCTCACTTCGGGGGAACTGAGAATGGGAAGAGGATGGCTCTTTGGGGGAAGGGGGGGGCTAGAAGCAGGATTGGGAAAAGGGGTCAGAGAGAGACAGAGAAGGCAAACAGGAGGACAATCGTCTGCTGGACACGAGGAGCCTATGGAGGTGGCGGTGCTGGCCGCGGGAAGCAGCGGGATGAATGCGGCGCTAGACGGGGCGCACGGGTGGGGGAGGCGCAGCACGGGCTCGGCGCGCCCGGCCTGACCTGCCATCTGCGGAAGGTCTGCGGGCCCCCGCTGTACCTGGCTTACAGGCGCGGAGGAGGGCCCGGGCGCAGATGGCGGCCCCCCTCTCTGCTAGCGTGCTTTGGACGGCGGCCCCACACCCCGCGGGTTGGCTCTCGGCATGCAGCAGCAGCAGTCGCGGCTTGGCGCGGGGGGCTCCTGACGGCCTAGCGGCCCCCCCACAGCGGCACTAGCAGCGGCCGGCAGCGGCGGGCAGCGGCACTGTCTACTGGGCTCTTCACTCTCCCTAACTTCGGTACAATAATAAATTAGTTTTTCTTAGACTTACTTTTCAAAATCGGGCACTCTCTCTAGTGCTCTAAGATCTATCTCAGTGGACTTCTGGTGGGATTTCAAAAGCACCTTTTCCTTTTCTGGGAGCACACTTTTTTCTTTGATTCTTTTTGATGTTTACTCTTTCTTTGCTCTTTTTTAAAAAAATTTACTTTTTGGTAATGGATCGCAACGCTAAATTCTTTCTTAGCCTTAGCTCTGGCTAAGAGCAGGAATCCTCTCCCTGACTGTTTCAAATTTCAAACTGGGTCCCGAATCGTTCGGCTTACTTACCTGTCCGGTGAGCTGAACCGGGGGTCTGTTCGTCTGATGAAAAAGTCTTCGGTTTGCGTCCTGGGCTTACCAGCCCGTAGCAAAAGGGTTTACCGGTTCCCCAAACTCAGAGGGACGTATCCTTCCCCTTTTGCTTCTTTGTGATCGATTCCCCCAGACTCCCCGAGTCTGGGCTTTGATGAGCAAACGAGTTTTCCCTAATTCTCTTCCCCACTAGCTGAAAAAAACTTTTGCGGGAAACTTGGTACAAGAGCTTACAGATCCACCCTTGTATCGTGGCAAGGCCACGTCTCGCTCACCCACTCAATCACCCACTCAACCAAGCATTACTTACAGCTATTTTCTTGCTTGGAGATCTTCGTGCACGGAGAAAAAATTTTACGAGTGAAAAGTAGCCGCGGCTCCGAAAAGACTCCTATGTCTTTTCCCGGGTTTTCTGCTGGATCCAGGCTTTCTCCCTTTTTATTGTGGCGCTTTTATCTAATTTTTGGGTTCGTAATACAATAGGTGCGAAGGGGTTTCCTGCTTTGCCGGGCCGCCGAAAAACCGGCAGGGCGCCCCCCGTGCAAAGGGATTCCTCCGCAGCCAAATTGTATCCGAGTCACGGCACCAAATCTGTTATAAATGAGTATAAGCTAATTTAAAAATAACAGGGTTTATTAGCGAAATTTCTAACACCAAATTAAAGCCACAATAAAAATGGGACAACAATCGATCGAGAGTTGGGTGGACAGAGTGGTGGTACAAAGGTACCCTCCGAATTCTGCCACACTGCTATGTTTCAGCCCGTGGGTTTTATACAGTTTTTTTACCCTAAGGCTAAGCTTGTTGAAAGTCTAAATATGCTTTGTTTCTAAAAGAGTCTTGTCTGCATGAAGAGGTTCTTTGATGGTTTTTTCTGAAGTTCATCTTGGGAGGGGTGATCTTGATCGTCCAGGATCTCCACCAAGATCGGTATCGGACGTTGAAGAGCTGTGAAGTGAGGGTCCACCCTTAATGGCTGGGCCATCTTCTTGCTCTGCCTTGTTGTTACAGTTGTAAATGTGTTTGGGAACTTTGGAATCTTGGAGACATTCTCGGGTAGCTTTTTATTAGTAGCTTAAATCCACACGAATTTATCTATTATACTTATTACACACATCTAGGCCCGGCGGGGGGAGGCTGCAGGGATGCCACATCCCAGCTCTGGACCTTGGGAGAAGTCGAGCAGGACTCTAAAACCCATCAGCTTTCTCCACAGCTGTCACAATCTGCTAATACACGTGGGGTCGTGATGGTTTGTGACCTCAGAGCACAAAGACAGCAGAGAGACAACAACAGTTTACTTTTCAACAGCAGCACACTTCTATTGAGTGTACTCAACACAATATGCGATAGAGGGAGAGGAAAAGAGAGAGAGAGAGAGAAGAGAAGATTGGGATATAGCTACCAACAAGGATGATATCCTCGTGGCACACGCTGACCAAAAGAGGCGTCTTCCCGTGGGGTGTACACAAAATGGGTCTCTGTCCTTTGGGGTTTTATAGTATTTTTCGAAGTGGGGGGCAGCTGGCCAAAAAGGTGGGGCATTGTCTGTTAGTTCAACCCAGGCCGGTCCGTGGGGGGAACAGGACAGGCACAGCACAGGAGCACAAGCACAAGTACAGGACAAACCAGTCCGACCACTATTGTTCCTGTATGGGTTCCCATGGGAATGCATACCAGTCTTTGGTCCAGTGAACACACCTGTGGACAACACTTGGCAGTCATCCCACCTCAGCCAGGCCAGAAAATCCTGTGTTGGGGTTTCAGGGTTTTGGTAGTCCTTGGGGTTTCAGAGCCCCCCCGTCCCTCCAAGGGTCTTGGTCTCTGTGTCCTTGGTGACGGTCATGAGGCAGATGAGGGATTTTTGGACTGTCTCTTGCAACAGCAAGAAGGTTTATTATCTAACATTATTTATTCTTTTTCCCGTGCCTGTGAGCACTCTGCTTGTTAAATAAACAGGTTTTTTCACTTTCCTCCAAGAAATTCCTTTCGGTAGGGGGGAAGGGAACGTCGAATGCTATCTTCTTCAGAGGAGATGCCCCTTTCAGGACGTTTCCTCCTAACTTGTCTCAAACCGAAACACCAGTACACACATGTAATAGAGATGGCATATGGAACAGTACAAGGAGAGACTGAGAGGAGGAGAAGGAAGCCTTTAATGGCAATTTGAAGAAAGACAGACTATGTACAAGGCTGGGGAGAGAGGTAGAATAAAAGAGACCCTTCCTGGTTACCATCCCAGCAGGGAGAAGGTGCTGAATGGAGAAAAGGAAGGGTGTCTGTAGCTTCCCCATGGATGCTTGCCCACTGTGGAGTGCTGGAGGTGGCATGGCATAGGAGAGGTTGTGTAGTCTCCTTGCAAGTATAAATCAGTTTTGCCTTGCTCTGCACATTGCTGCTTTTGGAGTTTGATAATTGTGTTGGGTTGACCCTGGCTGGATGCCAGGTGCCCACCATTCTGCTCTATCACTCCCCTCTGCAACTGGATAGAGAAAATATAATTAAGGGTTCATCAGTTGAGATAAGGACCAGGAGAGATCACTCACCAAATACTGTCATGGGCAAAACAGACTCAGCTTGGGGAAATTACCCAAATTTATCACTAATCAAAATCAGAGCAGGAAAATGAAAAGTAAAATTAATCTTAAAAACACCCTCCCCCCACCCCTCTCTCCTTCCCAGCTCTACCTTCTCCCCCTAGCAGCGCAGGAAGACAGGGAATAGAGGTTATGGTCAGTTCATCACGTTTCTGCCACTGCTCAGAGAGAAGAGTCCTTCCCCTGCTCCACCATGGGGTCCCTCCCATGGGAGGCAGTTCTCCATGAACTTCTCCAGTGTGAGTCCTTCCTAAGGGCTACAGTTCTTCATCAACTTCTTCCAGCATAGATCCCTCTCCACAGGGTGCAGTCCTTCAAGAACAGCCTACTCCAGTGCAGGTTTCACACAGGGTTACAAGTCTTACCAGGAAACCTACCCCAGCGTGGGCTACTCAGTCTATGGGTCTGCAGGTCCCTGCCAGGACCCTGCTCCAGCGTGGGCTTCGCACAGGGTCACAGTCTTTTTCAGGCATCCACCTGCTCTGGTGTGAGGCTCCTCCACAGGTTGCAAGTGGATCTCTGCATCCCCATGTTCCTCTATGGGCTACAGGGGCACAGCTGCCTCACCATGGTCTTTACCATGGGCTGGAGGGGCATCTCAGCTCTGGTGCCTGGAGCACCTCCTGCCCCTCCTTCTCCACTGACCTTGGTGTCTGCAGTTGTTCCTCTCACATATTCTCACTCATCTCTTCTCTGAGTGCAATTACATCTGGGCAATCTCTTTTTCCTTTTTAAGTATGTTATCAGAGGTTATACTGTCACTGAAACAGTGGGAAAAAAAACCCAAAACTCTCCAACAACATTTTGGTGTTGGAGAATCAAGGCATTACTTTATTTTGGCCAGGATGTTGTTCTGTCCAGGATGTGCAACAGAAATAATTTCATCCACACATACCCTGGGTGTGCAGAGAAAATCATTCCATGACATGTGAGTTTCACTAGATTTTTCTCAAACTTAATACAGTTCAAAACTCATAGAAATACATTGGTTTAATGTTCATTGCTCCCAAGTTGCTTAGTTCTTAGTATTTGGTTTCCTATTGGACCCAGATTTCTTCGCCTCTGACATTACTCAGGTCCACACTCCTTGATTTCTTTATCAGCCTTTTCTGGACCAGGTGTCTCCAACCATGCCAGGGAGCAGTGTATAGGGTAGATGGTTGTTGATGTTTGCTGATGGTCATTATCTTTTTGGATATATTTTGGGCTACTCCCAGTCTGCTAAGCTCATCTCTGTTGAGTGGTGCAACATCCCCTACAAAACCCCTTTAAAATTCCTTTCCCCAAGGCAAAGGCAAACCAAGTCTGACTAGAGAAAGAAAATAAAAAAAAAAATTAAACCTGGTATACTTTTCAGCAGTACCGCCATCTCTGATTGGCTCAGCCTTGGGCAGCAGCAAGTCTATCCTGAAGCCAGCGGGCATTGGCTTTGTGGGACATGCAAGAAAGTTCTAGCAGCTTCTCACAGAAGCCACCCCTGTAGCCCCCCTACTGCTATCAAATCCTTGCCATGCAAACCCAATAGAATAGTAAAGGTTAAGTCTCAAGTGGCTGCATCAGGGTATATTTCTCAGTCTGTGCTTTTATACAGTTACTAAGTCATGAAATTGATGGTGGACATTATTTTATTCCTCTCTAGTCCCAATGTAGTGATAACAGGTATTGCAAATGGCACATGTTGCCTGCATTGGACATTGCTCAAGCAGTAATGGAAACATTATAAGGGACACTGATCTACACATATGATTTATCAGAAAAGGTCAGTATCCTCTGGAGATATGAAATTTATGTGAGTTGTCCATTATTATTCCTGAGCATCCTGTTCCCATGCTTGACAACACTGTCCATGAAGAAATTTGTCCTCATATCCAACTTAAACCTCCCCTTGTGCAACTTGAGGCCGTTTCCTCTTGTCCTATCACTTGTTTCTTGGGAAAAGAGACCAACATCCATCTTGTAACAGCCTCCCTTCAGGTAGTTGTAGAGAGAAATGTCTCTTCTGAGTCTCCTTTTCTCCAGAATAAACAGCCCCATTTCCCTCAATTGCTCCTTGTAAGACTTGTTCTCTAGACCCTTCATCAGCATCGTTGCCCTTTTTTGGATGCGCTCTAGCACCTCAGTGTCTTCCTTGTAGGGAGGGGCACAAAACTGAACAAAGTATTTGAGGTGTAGCCTCACCAGTCCCGAGTACAGAGGGGCAATGACTTCCCTGGTCCTGCTGGCCACACTATTTCTGATATAAGCCAGGATGCCATTAACCTTCTTGGCCACCTGGGCACACGCTGGCTCGTGTTCAACTGGCTGTTGACCAACACCCCCGCGTGCTTTTCTGCCAGGCAGCTTTCCAAGCTCTCTGCCCCAAGCCTATAGCATTGCATGGGGTTGTTATGACCCAAGTGCAGGATCTGGCACTGAGCCTTGTTGATTCCTTGCAAACAACTACACAGCAAATTAATAAGTAATTACTTTTGTCTGTCACTCACTGCCTCCTTTAGGATCAAGATCTGCTGGTGTAGCAGAGGTCAAATATAATCCTACAACTATTCAGTATGAAATGGACTGAAGTTTCTAGTAGCAGGTTCCAGAGTTTTTTATAAGCAGTTTAATGGAATACCATGTAAATGTTGAACAATAATTGTGAGAAAAGTATAGATAAGAAAACAACATTTGAGGTACAACATGAACTGAATGATTTAATGTAATGAGATTCCACAGGCCTCCCCACCTATTGGTGCTAAGGTCTCGTACCATTACCTTGGGTTTGGGGGACTGATTATTGGTGGATGATTGTAGTGATAGAAAGTGATTTAAAATAACTGGGTTCTGGGACTTTTCTAATACTCTCAAATGATTTAATGTATAGATAGCTTTAGCTACCCTGCTCTGTGGGGGTTCATCACACATTCCTCCCTTTTGTTTTTCAAGTTTACATTTTAAAGTTCCATGTGCTCTCTTCATGATGGCTTGTCCTGTTGCTAAGTCCTTTGCTTGGCGTAGGATTAAGGGGTTCAGGCGTGCTTCCATGGGGGACAGTCCCATAAGTTGAGAAATCCCCAGCCCAAAACATGGGTGCTGCTGTGAAGCTCTTGAATTTTGCAGTCCCTGGTCTTTTGCATAAGACCTCCAGGCTGATTCAAACATCATATATTGCACTGGAGTACAGTGTAATTTTGCAATTTGCTTTATATTATAGGGGATTAATTCAGTAGCAGTTATAAATCGAAGCATATTTGCAACAGCAGGTTACCCTAGCCCGTGTTTAGCAGCCAGTTGGCGTAGCTCTGAAAGGATTTTCCAATTAAAGGGTATGTATTTGTCGGGTGTTGTCCCATTAGCTCATATAACTGGGAATGCTGCAATTGCTCCCCCCCCTGCTGCCAGTCTTCTGATGATGGTGAATACATGGGTACAGAAATTAGTTCAGCCCCCTCTACATCCCTACATTCTATCGCTTTTTGTTTTACCTCCATCCAGAAGATTACCGGGTCTCGAGTGGGGATGGTTTCTGCTTGGAACATCGATGAGGCTGGAGCTGGTGTCAGCAGGGTTGCAGGGGCTTCCTCGGGTTGTTGGAACCTTAGCTGTAGGTGCGATGGTGCCGTGGCAGCAGCAGGAGAGGGGCTGGTAGTGGGATGCGGCGCTGTAGTGCTGGTGATTCCTGCTTCCTGTGTTTTTCCAGGTATAATGTAGTGAACAACATCCGTGCACTGTAGTGACGTCATCTCGGGCCCCACCCCTGTGTTGCAGCAGCAGGCAGGCGTGGCCAGCGGAGGTGGGACGGTGGGCGCGATTTGTGAGCTGAGCCAACCAGCTGCGGGCAGGGGCGGTCCGGACGTTTCCATGGTGACGAGGGGCGTGGGCGGCTCCGGTGGCGGGGGGCGGTCCCAATAGCCGCATGGGGCTGCGTCATGGCCACGGGCTGCCCGGCCAAAATGGCGGCGTGGTCCGACCCGGGACAGCAGCTCCGCGCAGCCACGGGGCGATTTAGCCCGGCGCAGCACCCCCGCGGTGCAGGCATGGGGCGTTCCGGCGCCGCACAGCATCTCGGCGCAGGCGCAACTTCGCCGCTTGCCATGGTTTTGCCTGACGCCGGGGCCCCGCCACCCCTCTGCGTTTCGCCGCGCGCTGGGGCCCCGCCACATGTGGCAATTGCGCAATCCGGCTCGTTGTCGCCCGCCGCAGTTAGTCCGCGCGCCGATACACCGCCGCGTGGGGGGGTTGTGGAAAGCGGCTCACCAGGGAACGGTGCTGATGCAGGGGGTGCATTCAGGGCGGCGCGGCCGCGCGGGGCGGCCAGTTCCTTCGGACGCCTCCTCCGCGGGCTTGGAAGGGTGCCTAATCCCCCCGCTATCTCCTCCGGCACCCAGTCCTCGCCATGTGCCCTGGTATTTAATATGATTTATTAAAATATGAATATCGATCTAATATCGATATCCAACTGTGACGGACAAAGGACTCTCTAACAGCTTAAGTTAGAAAGTGTATGTTTATTACGGCGCCGGGCAGCGCTGGGATATTTCCCTAATGCACGCTACCAAGATCACAGGTGATTACAAAGCCTTTTATCCACAAAAGTGTTGAATACACAAAATACAAATGCATATTCATACCCTTGTCACCTCCTCTTCTCCGCTTCGTATGCTAATTAACAAAAAGGCTATTAAGCATGCGCAGTTTTTTCCCTGAAATGAATCGGGGGTCTATTCTGGGGAGGGGTCACTAGAAATGAGGAAGTAAAATGAGTCTTCCTCGTTCTAACCTTTCAACCTTTTGCTGTGTCATGATTCATGGATCCTTGGTAGGACTCCCTGTTTCCTGTTTTCCAGGTCTATTTCAATAGGTTATTTCTGAAAACACAAACACAGAGTTGACAAGCAATGAGTGATTTGATCCGGGATAACTTATCTGAAATCCGGTCTCTTTTTAACCATCCTCTAAGTTTTAACTGATTTCAGCAAAGCTTATCTTTTCGGCTAAATCAGCAATATACATAGCTTTTCTAAAGTCTTCAAAATTAGTATCTCAAATAGTCTTATCAAGTCTAAAATAAGTTTCCAGGGCTTTATAACTTTTATTGCACTTTTGTCACCTCTGGAAGCTGCTTGAATTATAAATTGGCCAGTTCGCGCCCAGGTATTCCAATCAAGGGCAGCCTCTCTTGTTGTGTCCAACCCATGTTTCTTAGCCCACATTGGTAAAAATAACAATGCCTCTTGATCATAATCTAGCTCCCATTCTTCTAAAAGAAGCGACCATACCTTCAAAACTGGATGTTCCTGCACGGAGGTCCATCCCCCCCATGGCTCTGGTGGTTGTTTTCTTCTATTTTCAGGGGTAAGTACAAAAGAATTCTGAATTTGAGTGGTTTTCTACCACAAACAGCTCTGCTTGCTGTATTATTTCAGCTTTTCACCACTGAGTCAGGCTCTCTTCACCTCGGTTTTTTTCTTTTCCAGCTTTTTCGCTGTCCTCTGTCTCCCTCTGCTCTGGTCACGGAAAATGGCTGTTGTCTCACACGGGGTCACCACATGTTACATGGGTTGTTAGTCGGATGTTGCCTTGGGAAGGCTAACCTGAAACAGAGGCTAGGCAAAACTAGAGAATAAAGTCAGGATTTATTAAGATGTCTCCAGGATCCACCCTGGGCATTACAGAAGCCTACGCAAGGCTGCACTCAGGGTGGGCTGAAAGTGGTAACAAAATGGCTACCCGGTCACAAGATTTTACCATTTCATAAGTTTAGGTCTATTTGCATATTGGGGTCCAATTGTCTAATTAAAGCCCCAGGCTGCAAGGTCCCATCCTTCTTGTTCCACCCCTCAGTCCATCTTGTTTGTGTTCTTGGGCTGAAAGTTGTCCTTGGTCTTCCAGCAGAAATGGATTTGTTTTTTCTAACAGCTCCATAGAGGGAGCTTAATATGGCTCCTAATATGAGGCTACATCCCTAGGTAGCACAGAATCTGAAAATATAAAAGCTAAGGCATCACAGAGACAGACAAACAACACAAACTCACCGAATGTCATCAGCAAAACAGCCTGTTTTATTGTTCGGAACTTCTTTTTAGAGGGAGTTTGAATTTCCAGGGCTCAGATAGCTGATTGGTTGGGATCTCTCTCTGCCCAGATCTCTGGCCAGTGGTGTCTCTGCATCTAGGCTTGAACAGGGTTGGCTGAGGGTCCTCTGTATAGGTTTGAATCTAACCTATCCTTGCCTTGTCCAGGGATTTATCTGTTTTCAGGAACGAACCAGGCTAGTCGAATTGGATTTGTGTTATGGACAGATTTACCTTGTCCAGTTACAGACCAGCTGTACTGTGACAAGGTCCTGCACATGGATTGAGAAAATCCCAAGCACAAATACAGGTTGGGTGGAGAATGGATTGAGAGCATCCCTAAGGAGAAAGACTTTGGGATGTTAGTTGATGAGAAGCTGAACATGACCTGGCAATGTGGGCTTGCAGCCCAGAAAGCCAACTGCATCATGGGCTGTATCAAAAGAAGTGTGACCAGCAGGTCAAGGGAGGGGGTTCTGCTCCTCTGATAAGATCCCACCTTGAGCAGTGCATCCAGCTCTGGGGCCCCCAACACAAGAAAGGTTCAGACCTGTTGGAGAAAGTCTGGAGAAGGGCCACAAAGATGATCAGAGGGCTGGAGACTTCCAGTACCTGTAGGGGGCCTACAAAAAAGACAGAGAGGGACTTTTTACAAGGGCACATAGTGGTAGGACAAGGGGTAATGGCTTTACAGTGAAAGAGGGTAGGTTTAGATTAAATATTAGGAAGAAATTTCGTGAGGGCCATGAGGCCCTGACACAGGTTACTCGGAGAGATGGTACAGGCCCAGTCCTGGAAGTGTTCAAGACCAGGTTGGATGGGGCTTTCAGCAACCTGATCTAGTGGAAGATGTCCCTGCCCATAGTGGGGGGTTGGAACAAGATGATATTTAAGATCCCTTCCAACCCAAACCATTCTATGATTCTTTGTTCCTCTGCTGTGTGAATTAGTGTATATTGCACTTCAGAGAGGCACCTCAGCATACTGATTTTCCAGAAAGGGTTTTGTGGATTTCTCCATAATAATGACTTGTAAGCACTGCCCTGCTTACATGCAAGATCTTTGGGCATGGCAGCCTAAAGTGATTTTTGGAAACTTTCAGTTAAAACATCTAACTGGCAGAAACTTTATAAGTTTTTTTCTCTTTCTTGTTCTTTATTGCTTCTGATATATTGAAAGGTCACTGATGTATATATTTGCTTTGGTCCATCTGTATGTTTTCACATAAACTTTTTCCCTTTGCAATCTAAGTTTTCAATCTTTTCATACAAGTGTTATGTTGTATAAAGTATCTGCATTAAGCCTGTGGAGTTATCTTTACTCTCTTTGCAAGAAGAAATGCTTGTAATGGACTTATCAAATAAATAATTATGGTGCAATGCCTTAAGAAGAATGCACAGCAGCTCTATTGTTGAATTCTGGAACATGTGCCTACTTTCTTGGATGTTTTTGTTCTTCCTGTTTTGAATGTAAAGGGGTAAAACCAGCTTTTCTTCTGATGACAGACGTGTGTGATTGATGCAATTCAGATTAGCTAAATTTGCATTGTTCAGTGAAATTAATGTAGTTTGACAGGATCTTGATTAGGAAGCAATAACTTCTTTTGAAAATCAACACTTGATCACTTTCAGCAGATAGGAATGGTGCCCTTTGTCTTGCATGGTTTGATCTGTTGGTTCAAGTCCTAGTATAATTCAAAAGTGAAGTGTGAGTGGAATGGGAGAAAGTAGAGTAGCAGGAATAGATGTTTATGGTTGACTCCAAAGTCCTCATTCAATTGGGTCTTTATTATCTTGGGTAGCATTTAAATAAAAAAAGAAAAAGGAGACATTTTGTGTTCTGAAGTATGGACTGCAAAAGCCAGTTTTTATTCCAAGACACATAGATTATAATCCATGTGCTTCCCTTTCCCCACTGCTTTGTCCCTGTAAAACAAAGCAAAATTTATTAGCATATTATACACTGGCTGCTGGAATAAGACTGCAGTGGACATGAATGTCAGTCTCATAAGTAAAACTGGGGTTTAATAAATCATAGAATCATAGAATATCCTGAGTTGGAAGGGACCAATGAAGGGGCATTGAGTCCAACTCCTGAATCCACCCATGTTGGAACCCTGGAGGCTGAATATTTCAGGCTTTCTGAGCTGAGGGGTGCTGACCCTCAGATAAGCACCGCATTTGACTTGAGGCCTTGGAACAGGCTTTTGAGATTGTGTGATAGGGGTTGTGGGTGTGTAGTTTGAGTGGTGTTGTGTGATCTCACAGGGTGAAAAACTTGGATTTGGGGTTTTGGTATATAGTAATGTGTGTGGGCCAAGATGGAGGATTCAGGGCATTGTCTGGGTTCTTCTTCACCTTCTTCCTTCTTCTTCACAGATTTAGGTGGTGTTCTCTATTTGGGTGAAAAGGGTCTGCATTGCGGGCCTTGGGTGGTCATTACTGGGTCAAAAGTATAAATAATATAGGTGTCACCTTGGTATTGGGTAATTATCTCTTAAATACCCTTGGTTAGAGTTAGAAGTGCTCCATTTTGTCTCATTAAGCTCATGGCTTGTGAGCCTGTAAATACTGTAAATAGATAAGATATAATAAACAACCAAGACCGAACTTGAGCTTGGCATTTCCTGAGGATTATTCATCCTGACCTTGGCAGAGAAGAAAAGAAGCCTAAACTTTTACACACCCAGGGCAACCTAAATGTTGAACCAAGTATCTAAGAACATTGTACAAGTGCTTCTTGACCACCAACAGGATTGGGGTCATGACCACTTCTTTGGGGAGCTTGTTCCAATGCTTGAGCACCCTCTTTGTGACAAACTTTTTTGCAATATCCAAACTGAACTTCACATGCAGCTTTAAGCCATTCCCTCATGTCCTATCAGTGGACACCAGAGATCAGCACCTCCCTCTCTGCTCCCCCCACAAGGAAGTTGTAGAGAGCAATGCGATCACCCCTCACTCTTTTCTCTAAGCTGAACAAACCTGCTATCCTCAGCTGTTCCTCATAAGTCATGCCCTCTAGTTCTTTCACTGTCTTTGTTGCCCTCCAGTGGACACATTCTAATATTTGTATATCCTTCTTATATTGTGGAGCCCACAACTGCATACAGTACTTGAGGCAAGGCCATACCAATGCTGAACATAGTGGGACAATCATTTATTTCAACACAGCAGCAGTACAACAAATCTGATATATGGGTTTGCAGAGTAACTTTCAATCTAGAATGATAATTTGATATGGAGTATGCTATTCAGTTTGGATTTGCATTTAGTTGTGATTAATGTGCATATACTCAAACACTTGAGACGCAAAGTCTAAGTGGTTTTAGAGTTTAATTATTAATAGAAATTCACAGTAGCTTTTTTGTTACCATGCATATTCGACCTTATTTATTGTATGTCCTGTCACTGTAACAAGAGGGATGTTAATAAGTTATAAGGGGAATCTAGGTGTGGAATTTATACTTTGCTTTTTATATTTTGTAACTGTGGGATTATCGTTACTTAATGTGAATGAGGTAGTGCCACAGATGACACACTGACTAAGAAAATGGTTGGAGTTTGTGTCTTGGTTTGAAAGACTGGTGTCTGCTAAGGAAGGCAGGAGCCTCCCTTGGAATGGAAAATGTAATCCCCTTCCCTCTGAATTATTATAATTTTGAAATTAAGGGGCTTTCAGGCAAAGATATGAGAATAGGAATACCAGTTCATTACTAGTATGTATAACAAGGCAAACAAACAACAACTATGGCAGCAACAAGAAACAGAACCAGAAACTCAGTAACAGCCTTCTCAGTCGAAGGCACTTTCTCCTTTGGTGTAGTAATGGTCACAGCCGGCAGGGGTGCTGGTGGCTCCCGGTGGGCAGGGCAGGTGTGATGAGTCCCCTGCAGCTGCAGGGGGTGCTCTGGTGTGAGCTTGGGGACCACATGGTAATGGAGGACTTGACTGAGATGGGAAGGGATAGAAGAAAGGCTTGCTTTACAAATCCCCAGGGGCAGCCAATCCCAGTGCCCCAGCAGGACTCTCAGAAACAGCAAGCTGGCACAGCAGGAATGAGCAAAAACCCTGGGGTGGTGGATGAGATGTATCAGAAGCTCCGCAGCTGTAGCGGGAGGCACAGGATGTCTGAGCAGGCAGGGAGTGCAGGGCTACAGTGTAGCGAAAACCCAGAGCAGTGCTGAAAAAGCGGCAGGGACAGGGCAGCGGCTGCCCGGCTCCGAGCATGGCGTGAAAAGATGGGCACCCAAGCAGATGGTGAAAAGTCCCTTTTTTAGTGAGGTAGGGTGTTAATAAGGTCCCAGTTCTGTGGCTGCTCTCACAAGCAGAGGCTCACCCCATGGCAGAAGCAGCAGGACAAGGCTGGGCTATGGTGGCGTCAGCGAATTCCCTCCCCCAAGCAGCCACTCCAACTGTCCTCCTCCAAAGCTGAGAGAGAGCAAGCTAGCAGGTGCCCCAGCCCCTTTTAATAGCCCAAATCTCGAGGTATCTCTGTCCCTCCAAGAGATACCTCAGATAAGAGAAGTGCAGCGAGATGCCTTCCTCTCCTGAGCTTGACCACTTCTTTTGTCTCAAGTACCCAGTCATTACTGTTTCCTAGCAACTTATGGGAAAAAATTCTATGAGGAAAAAAGAAACAAAAGGAAAGATCCTAACTCCCAACAGTGTGTTGTAGAAATACTTATTTCTTTAAAGAAAAATTAAATTAAATGTTGCCTTGTGCCAGAATGATTATAATTCTTGAAAGCCTTATTCTGTCAGCTTTATCCATGCTGGGGCCTAGTTTTTTGCCTGATGTTCCCATTAGCTCCAGGGGGGTTGTGGGTAGAGTGAGGGTCCAACTGGTTGAAAAAGTATGTCCTAGGCTTGTTCAGACTTGAGAATGTCATCTCTCACACTGCTGACTGGTTACAGATCAGTCTTCCATTATGTGACCTAAGAAGAAAAAGATTTACATGTATAGTTTCTATTCCCACTGTTGCAGAATTAAACTTTGACAGTAGTTTAGATCACCACTGCCAAGGTGACTAGAACTGAAGAAATTGTAACAAATTATACCAGGTCTGTACATTGGACCTAGCAGAGCAATAAAGTTAATAAATTGTAAGGGATGGAAACAATTTATTGGTGGTATTCTTGTCTACTTCATCTGGATATGGTCTTGATTCAGCTAATGGGCTGAATTTTTTAAAGCCCTTCCCACATTCATTTTCTAGAGACTATAGGGGAGATTATATAAAGTATATATGTACTCTAGATGAATGCTTTTTTGTAAATGGAAGATCATTTTTCATTCTTATGTAATTTTCTCTGTCAATGCAAGTTGAATATGGCTCCCTCTAGAGCCCATCCTCTTTGCAGTCTCTGCCTTTTTTTTTCTCCATGTTTAATATGAAGCACACCAGCTCAGCTCATGTGTTGTATATGAGTTATCCCCTGCATCACACCATGTTACGCAGGTACTGAACCACTAGGGCAAATTGTAGATGGTCCTTTCTGCTACACTTTGTTGCACTCAGGACTGCACTTCTTTGTGTGAATTTAATATTTTTTCACTTTACATAAACCTGAAAGAAGTACTCAGGCTCACTTACTCTTTCCCTCTTCCCTTTTTTAACTGAAGAGAAACATCCCCCTTCTAACTTTGCCAAATTATTTAGAAGACTAAATTGAAGACATTTATCTTGAAATGTGCTATTGGAGCAGACTGTTTATACAAGTGAAAAAAATGGTAACATAAGAGTATTTGGTCTGGTCTGCAAGGAAAAGATTGTTGAGATTTTTTTTTTACATATGGAATATTGGTTCTAATATAAAAAAAAAAAGTTGTTTAAGAGGCTCCAATTTGCACATCAGTATTTTAGTGCAGTAGGGACAATGGCATATTTTAAATGGGGAATATGTTTTTTGTTATACTGTTGCTAAAATAAATTTAGTATTAGATTTAGAGCTATGCTCTAATCAGTTTGAGAATATTCCATGCACATGGTAAAGATTTTCTGACCAGTGCTCATCCTGTGAATCCAGAATAAGCTATTAATATTTATCCATCAGTTGGTGGACAAGTGAGTCGGGAATTAAATTATACACGGCAGAAGATTGGAGAAGAAGCCATGTTTAACCCTCAGCTCATGATTCAGACTCCACATGAAGATGGTGCCAATGTACTAACAATAGAAGCACTCAGACAGCACCTTGACTCTGCACTTCAGGCCAGCAGAGTAGATGTTTATATGTACAACAGGTAAGGAGAAAAGCGAAACTTTTCTTGATCATCTGTAAGTTAGAAAGTGGACAAATATTTCCTTGCATATATTTTTAATGGATAGCACTTCAGAACCTTTCCATTAGAACTGTTTTTATTTGAATGTCAGTTATTATCAATGCTTCAAATTGTGTCATGATAGCAGTGACCAGTTGACTTTTTAACAAATAAAATGGTGTAAAAGGTATTGGATGAGATTCTAAAAATGTACCCTTATGAGCAGTGCTAGTGTATAGCATTTTTCTTGGTAAAGGAGTGATAACTGTGGTCTTAAAAATGAGACTATTGATGGGATTTCTAGCAATGAAAAGCCTTCCAATAGTTTGGGTTTAAAGAGAAAATGAAAATGGAAGTGCCAATGGATAGAATTGCTGGGCTATTTCATAACATAATAATAGCAACATAATAGCAATCTAATGATTTCTACTACATGCATGAGTCAGAGCTAGTCTGAGCCTGAGGCTGATTTCTTTCTTGTGTCACCAAGTGCTATCTTAACTCACAAGTGGGCTCACAAAAGCCACATTTCTGTCCCTTTTAGTTGTGTCAACTAGCTTATTAATCCAAAAGTAGCTCCAGTATTTTAAAGACTTTTACAGAGACTGGTATAAATTGAATAAATATTTCTAGTTATATCTACAAAAAGAAAGACTTTTTGTATTTTGTAAAGTTGTGGTATACCTACATTGAATAAAATTTCTTTCTCAGTTATTTACTACTTGAGGCCAACATGTCTATATAAGTTCCAATTTTAACGTTTGTTACATTTTAAAAATAACTTTTCAGTAATTGTTAAAGAAAAAACCTTGTTCTTTATTACAGAAAATGGAAATTGGAACACTTATGTTATAAATCAGGAGAACTCATCACAGAAGCAGGGTACATGGACCAGGTAGGCATAATAGGCAATTGATTATAAGCAATTTATATTTTCATGATTCAGCTTGTGTTGTTTATATAGTAGTGTAATTGGTTTTTTTTCCCTTTTCTGACCTTGGCAGATCATAGAATATCTTTATCCTTGTTTAATCGTCACTCCTTTGGACTGCTTCTGGGAGGGAGCAAAGCTACAGTCAGGAACTGCCTATCTTTTGTAAGCCCACTGTTTTTACAGCTTTCCAGTTCATAGTTTTAATAGTAAAATGATGCATGATTTTGAGTTGTATCCCAATGCTTATTCAGATTCTGGTTTAACCAAAAAATAATAATTAAAAATAATTTTATTGGGTTTGTGTGGCCAGGTTTTGGTAGCAAGGGGATTACAGGGGTGGCTTCTGTGAGAAGCTGCCAGAAGATTCCTCCATGTCCAGCAGAGCCAATCCCTGGTGGCTCCAAGATGAATGTGCCGCTAATCAAGGCTGGACCAAATAGAAATGGTGGTAATGCCTCTGTGATAACATATTTAAGAAGAAGAAAAAACAGTTCTTGCACAGTGGTAATTGTGGCCAGAGTAGAGCGAGGTGAGAATGTGCAAAAGGAACAACCCTGCAGACACCAAGGTCAGTGAAGAAGGAGGGGCAGGAGGTGCTCCAGGCACCAGAGCTGAGATTCCCCTGCAGCCCGTGGTAAAGACCATGGTGAAGCAGCTCTGCCCCTGCAGCCCATGGAGGAACACAGGGATGCAGAGATCCATCTGCAGACCCTGGAGGAGCCCACTCTGGAGCAGGGTCCTAGCAGGGACCTGCAGACCCATAGACAGAGGAGCCCATGCTGGAGCAGGTTTCCTAGTAGGATTTTTGATTCCATGGGAGACTGACACTGGAGCCTGAAGGACTGACCTCTGGAAGAGTGACTCACGTTGCAGCAGTTCGTGGAGAACTGTTGCCTGTGGGATGGACTCATGCTGGAGACTTTCATGGAGAATTGTCTCCCATGGGAAGAACCCCACAGTGGAGCAGGGGAATGACTCCTCTCTCTGAGCAGTGTCAGCAACAATATGTGATGAACTGACTGTAACCCCTATTCGCTGTCTCCCTGCACCACTGGGAGAGGAGGTAGAGCTGGGAAGGAGAGAGGGGTGGTGGGAAGGTCTTATTTTACTTATCATTTTTCTGCTCTGATTTTGTTGTTAATAAATTCAATTCATATCTCTAATTCGAGTCTGTTTTGCCTGTGACAGTATTTGGTGAGTGATTTCTCCCAGTCCTTATCTCAACCCATGAACCTTTCATTATATTTTCTCTCCCCTGTCCAGCTGCAGAGGGGAGTGATAGAGAGGCTTTGGTGTGTGTCTGGCATCCAGCCAGGATCAACTTGCTGTAATAGTAAAATAAATTGTAGTGTGTTTGCAAAAAATGTGCATGGATTTTTTTTTTAATTGAACAAAGATTTTTCATTTTTTAAAAGATGATTTGTATGCATCAATTTACATGCTGTGTCATTACTTCTCTTGTTTTGCTGGCATGCAAAAGGAAATATAAATTCCGAATTCAAGCTTTTCTAATTGTATGCTTTTTTGGAAATAACCTTTTTTTTTCTTTTTTTTTTTTCCCTCCCCCCCAAACTACAAAATATTGGCTGGCAATTTTATTTCTAAGAAAATTTAGGTCTCTTGGGTAAATACTCAAGTCTTCCTAAGGAATAAGACTCAAATCCTTTGCTTATGAGATCATTAAAGAAAGCAAATATGTGTGATATTGTATGTCCTGGATCATTCAAAGAGTTAACTGTTAATCTGTACAGGCGTTTTCTGTTATTTGTGCAAGAGTTAACATTTGAGTTATTGTTTCTGTCCTGGTTTGCATGTCTCTGTGAAAGCAATTTGCAATGGCTATTTCCTAACATTTAGTGTACAATTTTAGATGGGGAGATAAGGGGGGGATACATTTTCTGGTTGGGAGATTTCAAATAAAGAATTAAGCCTGTTTAAGCAAATACACTGTGGTTTGAATTGCAGAATAAGGCAGCCAAAAGCCTTTGTAGTCTGTCAACATCACAAATTCAAAAGTGGAGGGTGGGAGATGTAACAGCAATAGTGATGACAGCCATGGCAGCAGGAAAGCTTGATGGTTGATAGTCAAGCAGCTAGGGCATTTGCAGGAGCACAGAATTGTTATAGATAAAAAACAACCAGCTATATTGATTGATTACATTTGGAAGATGATTATTAGACTAGCAAAAAGTAATCTGATACTATGTGAAAGGCTTTCCTTCCTGAGCCTCCTCCCTTTTTTCCCCTCTCACCTCCCTCCAAATTCTTTGAAGCAACAGTTGGCTGCTTTTTTGTTATTTAAGTGCTTGATGGTTTGTTTTACTTGGTTTGTAAGTTATTTTTAACATGAGAATATTCCCTTTCATACAATAAATCAGTATGTAAGTACTGACTATTTTTGTTAAAATCACCACAGGGCTACAAGTATGCATAAACAAATATAATTAAAACATACATTTCATTTTATGAAACAACCTTACCATAAACGGTTATACCTTGTAACAGAAAACAACTTCAACATATGTACAAATGCAAATTAAAAAATTATGTTTCAGTACTTATTTTATCTCTTTTTTTGTCATTTCCCCGATTTTTTTAATAGAGGGAAACCTCCTTTGCAGTGGCTCAACTTTGACCCCTTAGAATTCTTAGAAGAGTTAAAAAAAATAAATTACCAGGTGGAAAGCTGGGAAGAAATGGTGAAAAAAGCAGAGGTTGGTCATGGTTATATGGATCGACCGTGTCTGAATCCTGCTGATCCTGATTGCCCAATCACAGCTCCCAACAAAAATTCCACCAAAGTAAGTTTGCTTACCTTTGTGTAAATCTTTTCAAGGGAGGCTCTGTATGTGTGGTGAGAGAAAAGGGTACCATTCCCTTCCAAGTAATATGTATTTTATGTTCTTCAGTGATTTAATTATTTGTTTTTTATTATATACCATTAGCCCAGGGTAACTAACTTTCCTTCAGCCTATGATGCAATATTAATCACACATATTTAGAGTGAAATTACAGTTCTCACCTACTGGCTCGGTGTGGCAATGTGGACACAGTATTTCAGCAGGCAACATGCCTCAGGCAGATACTCCTGGAATACAGCTACTGCTGTACACTAACACTGCAGCAAGGTCTTCCTTCAGGTAGGGCCAGTTTTGTTGATCCAAATTTATATATCCATTTCTCAGTCACTGTGGCTTTGGTGAAGTTGCTATCTAGTGAACAAGTATCAGGCTGGTTTGTCTGCTTCTGTTTGTTGAACACATTTTGTAGACTTCCTAGATGATCTTCAATATGTGTTATTTCAGTATACTAGGTGTTGAGTTAGGATTTGTCTTAAGTTGTGCAACTGATTAATTGCTTCTTTAAAACTTTTTTCTAGCCGCTTGATGTAGCTCTTGTTTTGAGTGGTGGATGCTATGGACTGTCAAGAAAATACATGCATTGGCAGGAGGAATTGATTATAGGTGGTACAGTCAAGAATAGTTCTGGTAAACTTGTCAGGTAAGCAAACAAATGTTTACAGAAGAATTTTTAATTTTTGTTTGTTAGAGTTTGGGATTTTTTTGGCAGAGGGACAGATTATGCAAAATCAACTGTCTTTCAAAGTCTGTGAATGATGTATATCGTGAACCCAGGTACAGGAGGACATCCCTGATGAGGACAGAATTTAAAAGAGTGATTATTAAACAGTTGTTTAAATTTAGGGAGGTGTCATTGGTGCCTACTTCAAACCTAAAAATTATAGTGTACATTTCTCAGAAATATTTTTTCCTGACTACTTTGTTATTTAGAGTGTATGTATAAAGCATTGAACAGTATTTAAAATAATGAACAACTTTGTGTTTTTGAAATATGATCAAAGGAAAAAAAGGGGAAATATAACTTTGGTAATGTGCTCACTCATTTGATTTTTATCAGAAAACCAAAATCTTCATTGAACTGTTTGTCTATGGTCAATACAGAGAAAAGTATATTCTTTATGTCACTGTATCTTGAATACATTTTTGACTGACAAAATAAAACCCTTTGTTTCAGACTTCTTGAAGAAGTCATAGAACACTGTACATCGGGGGAAACCCCTTGAAATAGAACTGTGTTTAAAAAAAGGACATATAAAACATTATTTAGATGTATACACTGAATCCAAATTTATATTAAACTAAAATTAGTATAATTCTTGCATATTTAATACAGATAATTCTTACTAGAACTTCTTATATGGGTTTTTAGGGTTTTTTTAATTGGCATTAAATACTGAAAATGTATTTAGTGTTTTCTAAAAATAGCCAAAGAGTTTATTCTTGGTGAAAAATAAATAGTTCCTTAAGCTTCTAAAATTGTTGGATACAGTTAAATTTACTGCGTAAATTTACAGTGGATAATTATTGCTTTTTGTGTATTGTTTGCTGTTTGTCAGGTGTCAGGAGTTTAGTCTGGCATTTCTCTCCAAGGTATGAAAAAGACCAAGGTCTTCAAATGACAAATTGCCAACAGCATTTGCAAGATCTTATAGGAATAACTGTCCCTGTGTCCTTCTCATAGCAATCTATCTGTCAGTCATGATCGTTATAAGGGATCTGTAGGGTTACATTCTTTGCTTCTGAAACTGATCCTATTGAAAATAATGGCAAAATGCTCTCTAACTTCAGTGAAATATAGACTTAACATCAGTACTATATAGACTAGTACAGCTTTACCAGATACATGGTAGAATAATTATACTCTGTTCAATTTTAATATCAACATGTGGCCTATAAAATCAAGAATTTGTTCAAGCTCATATTAGACTTTCATTTTAACCTTGATACAGTAAAAAATATTTCTTGAAAATGCTTATTTAATGCCTCTTTCTCTTCTCTCCCTGTTACAGTGCCCAGGCTTTGCAAACCATGTTTCACTTAATGACTCCTAAGCAAATGTATGAGCACTTCAAGGGGCATGAATATGTTTCACATATCAACTGGAGTGAGGATAAAGCAGCAGCAATTCTGGAAGCCTGGCAGCGGATGTATGTGGAGGTAAAACAGACAATAACCTAGATGTCTTGCTATATAACTTTGCTAAGATCCACTGTCTTTAGTTGTGGCTTTTTATATTATTTTCTCAAGGAAAATGCTTAAACTAAAACTGAGTGTTGTGTCCTGCTTTTAAAGTTATCCATATGCTGTAATGTACTGGTTTTGCATTAACTGATATTTGGTGAGAAGAGAAGAAGCCACCATGGAAATGATTTTTCTAAGAGAAGCTGCTAGCAGTTTCCTCCGTGCCTGACAAAACCAATCAGTGGCTAGTTTGAATACTGACATCTTGTTAAACCTATTAAAGAGTTGAATACGCCTGTGTGAGATTCACATTTTAAGACTAACAAGCCCAGGAAAATTCTCTTCTTCTTCCGGCCCTGGAACAGGTAACAGGCCGACCCAGCATCCTCCGTGTGGCTGGGCCAGGCCGGGTTGGCCCTGCCGAGGGGCTGAACCCCTTCCCAGGGAACCCACCGGGCCTCATCCCAGATGGGCTGGGCCCCAGAGGATGCCAGGCAGAGGAAGGGGAGGCCAAGGGGCCTCAGCCAAGGCAGGGCCGGGCCATGGCTGTTAACATCTTGCCACCGGGCTGGTTCTCCCCCCAGCTCGGTCAGGCTGACCTGCGGCTCGAATTAAATGCAGTACGGGCCTGAGACCAGCTATGCAGCCAGAGCGGCTGCCACCGTTCTGGTCAGGGCCCCTGAGATCCTGGCACAGCCCCAGCACAGCCTGAATCTATCACCGTGATTTCTTCAGCCACCAGCCGGCAGAAAACCATCATGACCATCTGCAGGCCCTTGGCAAGATATTAAATCTTTCACTGCACAGATGAAACTTGCAAAACATCGATTCCCTCTCAAGGGAGAGAAAAAGACAGTGAAGACATGTATAAAAACAACATGAAGACACCAAGGTCAGTAAAGGAGTCAAGTCCCAGATGGGAGGAGAATGAAAAGATGATTTAGTCTTAGGCTGAAATTCTTTTGTGAGGCCATGGTGATATGTCGGGCTATCACGGGTTAAAAAGATCTTAAAGGGCCAAGAGCATATTTAGACTATTGCAAAGGTGTTTATTATATAAATGCATCAGTCTCAAAGGCTAGAGTTCTACACGCGTGTTACGACCCGCTCAAAGTTAGCTAAGTTCGTAGTGGTTCCAGAGTACAAAGGAGACAAAAAATGCTGTTTAACCAAGAAATCAGTATACTTTATTCAATGTACCCACCAAAACTGATATGCAATAACAAGAGAAAGAGATGGAGGAAAGAAAGCTATATAGAGAAAAGCAAGAGAGAAAAGGAGAGATAGGAAAGATGGGATAATTACCACAGTGAGAGAGACGGAATCCTCGCAGCTGTCCAATAAGTCTGCCTTCGCAATCCTCGTGGCGCGTGGCCAATAGATTGACGCCGCAGGACTCTCGTGGAGCTGATAGATACCGTCTTCTGTGGGGAGGTCCTCGAAGGGGGTCTCCTTCGAGGCCGAATATATAGTTCTTTCTGAGACAAGAGGCAATCAGCCAGAGTGGGGGGGAAATCTCGTGAGTCTAGGCCCAATGCAGCAGGGGGGGAGAACAGAACAAGCTGATCCTGCTACACCTCAGGCACAGGTGGTCCAGGGGCAGTGTAGCGTACTGTGACTGCCATTGTTTCACCCAGACGTATGTCCGGGAACTCAGTTCCCAAGCAAACACACCTGGTCAAATAGCAATTCTAGTAGCAGTTACATCAGCTCTTGAGGTCTCCCCCTCGTTGCCCCCCAAAGTTTTCACGACGAAACGTGAGACAAAATTGAAGATCCTAGGGCCGACTCTTACAACGCGGTCTTACTAAAAGTTACAATATTTAAAGTCCCAGTAGGAATATTTAAAGTCCCAGTAGGCATAGAAACAGGTTAGCACAGAATTCTGACTATGGGGCAGTAACATATTGACAGAGGGTTCAGCCAAGGAAGAAACAGATTTAGCAAGGAATTCCAACCCAGGGAAAAACAGAGTGACAGGGAACCTGGCCCAGGGGAGAAGGCAGATCGACAAGGGGTTCCGATTACAAGGAAAATGGGCTGGAAAGGGGTTTTGGCCGCAGGGAAAAGGTGGAGTGGCAAAATTCTCGGCCGCAGGGAAAGGCAGATTAACAAAGTCCCAGCCGCAAGGAGAAACAAATCCTGGTCCCAAGAAGGGATTCCCGAAGCAGTGAAATGCTGCTGCCTGGCAGCAGCAGCACCCCCACACAGCAATAGTACAAGAGATAGCAAAGCACCCCCCAAGCAGTATAATACCTGACAAAGGTCCTGGCAACAGCTCCCTGGCAGCGCCCTATGCTTTCTTGTTGGTTGCAGGAGATGGACCAACCAGTCGGAAACCGAACTCATCGATGCCATTGCCTCTGAAATAGGGGATTTTTATCCCTAAACTCTAAATGCATATTCAAATCCTTATCTAGGATTGTCCAGTTAACTGGGAACACACTTCTAAAACAATCTCTACACTAATCTAAGCCTAACTTTGAAAGTGCTTTAAACTACGAAAACTTATGAAAATTGGTATCAATTCTTGCACAAAGACCTATGCATGTAGCATATCTATTAACATAAAAGCTTCTATCTAATTCACATAAAAGTTGTACCTACTCTATCTAGTTCTGTAAGTGATGTTGAACCTTGTTTTTGTTATGTCTAAAGCTGAGCTATCAGGCCTCAGTCTTTCAGGCCCTGTGCTGGCTAACTATCTTCAAAGCACTTCAAGCTTACTTAAAATGAAGGCCTAAGCTTCTATTCTGTGGCTACATGGCTTAATATATTTTAATTTCTCTAAAGGCTTCAGTTCAACCCTTGTATCTTTCTCTCCCCCTGGGGGACCCAAGGGGCTTGTACTCCAACATTTCCCCCTTCCTGTAGAACCATGTAGACTCTCTAAATAGCTTTGTTAATCGTTTGTTGAGTGCATTGGAGCAAACAAGGCACCATAATTAGCACAACTAATATGATAACTGAAATATACAATCCTACTTTTAAAGGTTTTCTCGCTCATGATGTTAAACTCTATCTATCAAATAGACTATCTAAGTCCCATTATTAACTGATTTTGATACACCTTCTTTAAGTTGTTATATGCTTTTGTGGATAAATTCTGAATGATCAGACAAATTCATACAACACATTCCTTCAAATCTTCACATCTATGTTCCTGTGCTAATAAAAGAAGAATTGTAGTCCTGTTTTACAAACTGCATGCCTGTTTTTTAATGCAAGAGGAGTAAAATTGAGAATTTTTACTTAGATAATACCCTAATCAATCTAATTGTTTCAGAGTTACTACAGAACTAAGTTGTGGTAAAAGAGATGCTGCAAGTGTTTTTCTATAGCTTTCAGATTTAAAATCATTCTTGCAGCATGGTTCATATCTCTTGATAGCTCTTTTCCTTTTATGTTTTATAGGTATTTTTGAATTGGATGTTCGCAGAGTAAATTTTCTAATGCTACATGGTCTACTTATAATGTGTGTCGAGATAGCAGGCTAAATTTCATCTCCACAAATAAGGAACATCTTTCATGGCAATTGATAGGAAATATTATTGAATGCAAACTGCATTAGCAGTATAATTACATTAAAGGGTAATTTGGAATTGGCTAACAGGGGTTATATTAGACAAACCTATAGTATCTAAATCTGAAATAATAACTAAAGCTACTCAAATATTTGTCCTAGGTTGACTAACTGGTAAATCTGTGCTACTAAAAGCAAGCAAAGCAAAGAGCAAAAGCAAAGGCAAGAGCAAAAGCAAAACATACAAATGATCCCCATATTAACTAGCAGAAAGTTCTACAATACTACTAAGTTTCACAATAAAGTCCTAAAGTTTACAGTCTTCTATGGCTGAAGCACGACAGCAAGTGTAGGTTGGAATTTCTGCGCAATTTATGTCTGTGTGCTCTCTTCTTTGCTTGCAGAGTGGTCAGTGTTTTTTCTGTGCTTGAGGTGTTCTTCACATTCTTCACTGGAATCTACTTGGGTTCTTAATCTGCAAAAACACAAGCAAGCCCCTCTGCCCTAGGTTAATAGAGAAAGTGTACCTTTAATTTGTCCTGTTTCTGGATTTCTGAAAAAGGATTTTCTCTGTGTGTACTGGTGTAAAATTGCACTTAAAGATGTATCTACTGACAGATGGATATTTTGTACTTCTCAAAAAATAGGTATTTGATAAAATCTGTTTACTGTAATTGCAAGTTCTGCAATTTTCATGAGCTGACTGCTCCTGTAGATACAGGGGAATGCACTAGCTGGTAGACTGGACATGTATTTATGTTAACTTGATACCTGGAAGTACAAACATTACATAAGTGCATGAGTACTCAAAAAAATGAATGACTATTGAGAACTGATAGCAATCAGGGAAAATTCAGGTACAACAATTAAGAATATTTTAGATGACAAGCATAATTGATGACTGTTAACGATGACACATATGAAATCGGATGATTATTAATTGCTGAAATACTGTACTATCATCTCAGAGTCTGCAAACAGCTTATGGAACCCTTTTTTCAGGGAGGATCTTGACACCTTTTCCCGGGCAAGGTGCCCAGGTCCACTCTAAAAATTGGTCTAGTTGTCATTTTATAGGGTTGAATTTTTAAGTCAAAGGTGACTTAAATTTACTTTTAAGGCAGAAAACAACTGAGCTTGTTTGGCAGAACATCAGTCTAGATAAAGTCAAGAGTCTAGCCAGGACTCAGGCTCTAAACTGGAGTGATGTCCCTTGATACATTGTTTGTTTGTTTGTTTTGAGGTGTTCTTCTCATTTGTTTGTTTGTTTGAAACAAAGCTTTTAACAATAGCAGTTATAAAGTGCTTAAACAGAATATGAAAAGAAAGATCTTGAAGTGACATGTGTCTAAGAATAATTAAAAAAGGATATTAAAGCATATAAAAGTCAACTATAACAAATTCATAGTATATAATTAATATATTAACACTAATTATCTTAAGTTGAAATAACACTTTTCTAAGCTATTGTATACCTTTATATGGCGTTTCTCTGCCCCGTGGGTCACTCTTCAGTGATCCCTTGCCTTGCCCGGCTTCAGGCAGCAGTCGGTAGAGCCACTGGACAGTTCTGCAGCAATACCCACGCGGTGGGCTTTCTGGCTGGCTAGCACTGGATGTAAATTAGTGGCTAATGGCGGAGGAAGGAAAGGAAGGCTCTCTTCTGAGGTTCACAGCAGATGTTTATTCCTCATGGATGGTGTGTGAGAGAGAGCTAAGAGGGCCAAGGCCAGAGCCAGGCCCAGGCCCAGGGGCCTGGGCCCTGAGCGAAGCCCCAGCCCGAGGCAGAGGCTGAGAGGCAGAGAGGGCGAGCAGGGGGAGGCTCACTCTTATCAGGGACTAGGGGAAGGGGGTGGACACAAGAGGGAAAACCAATCAGGGAAACGGGGAGGGCACACAGCCAGCAAATAGGAAACGAGGGGTGGGGCATTCCCAGCCTGCTCCAATCCGGGACCGAGCCCCTCCGAAGCCTCTGGAATGAGGGGGAGAGGCTTCCCGGAGGGGGGCAGGCACTGGGAGGAGACCAATGGATGATTGACAACATATTGCAACAGAGGGGAACGAAAAGAATTTCCCAGGCAGGAGATTGTACCAAATGGGGAGAAGTACAGGGGGGAACTTGGGAAGAACCATTATAGAAAAAATGATTATTAACAATAAGTAAGAACTAGAAAACGCGCCGCTACACCTTTAACTTATAAAAAACCCCACTAAAACAGATTACAACTAATAAAAACCACAATGTGGATCTGTGGAATTGCAATGAATGATGAAACCTTTCATGAAATTAAGGATGTGATAAACAGGTATTTACTAATGTTTCATCACAACTGTTTAGTGAAGTGTCTTTAAAATAACTAAATTTTGCCAATAAGATAAGCATGTTTTAACAAAACTTAGAGTAATTTTAAAATCAAACAATACTTAATATGAATAAATTTTGGCAGAGAGAATTTTAAACTATATGAAAGAATTATATGAATTTAATAAAACTCACATGTAATAAAACCTTAAATTAATAGGATATAAACTTAATATCTAAATCTTAATATCTAAACTTTATAAACCGTAAACTTATCAAACTTAAAAGTAGCTTAAACTTTACAGGGCTCAAACTTAACAAAACTGAACTAAACTGAAACAATACTTAGCCTAAAATTAAACTAAACCATACAGAAATTAATCTTAATATTGACAAAATACTAAAATATAACTTAACTCAAATGTAAATATAGTAAATGAAGAGCAGCAATAGTTTTGTAATATATTATAAAATTTTGATCATTCAATGTATAGAAGACTGTGGATCATACAAGGCTCTGATTATTTGGCAAAATGTTGAAGCAGACATGCTAGATCATCCCTGCATTCTCTCTAGTACATCTATCAGTTGGCCTAAAAATATAAAAAGTGACTCTAGTGTTTCTTGCTCTATTTCTGTATAGGTCTTTTCAGGGGTTTCTACTGGTTAACAGCAGTGCTTTACAAGCAGCATTTTTATTGCCCTCATAATTTGGTGGTTACTGCCTCAGGTTGGCATCCCCTTCATATCTAACTGGTAAAGCCATAAGCGGCTCTTCTGCTAAACTAAAGTCCGTCTTTAATTGCTTGGCATTTGGCTGTCAGGAATAGATGTTGATTTTGTCTCTGAGAATACCTTAACTCTGGCAGAGGCAGGGGGTGTTCTAGGTCATGGGAGGATAAGTCCCTTTCCCAATTTAAGTTTGTTGTATCTGGAATTTCCTCCCATCTGATACATAACAGTCATCTGGTGTCTCCCTTCAATGCCCCGTCTAGGTGTGCAATAACATTCCTTCCCCACTTCATTCCCCCTCTCCTTTGACACATTATTATTATGGTCCATAATAATAATAATGATTATAATAATTAATAAAATAATATAAGAATATAAGAATCCAATAATTACAATTATGTAATTCAATAATATTTTAAATTTCTTAATATATTTATATATTAATTACTATATTAATATTTATATATCCATTCATATTAATTGCTATAATAATATAGTAATAATATATGGCTAAATATATTTTAATTTCTCTAAAGGCTTCAGTTCAACCCTTGTATCTTTCTAGATACTAGAATATCCCTTTAATTCATGAAAAAAAGCATGGGAGAATAGTGTTCAAATTGTAGACATGAGCAAAGGCATTTGTGCTGAAGCAAGTAAATGTTGAAGTAGCTGTGATCTCATGAGAAGCTTGAACAGAGAGATGAGAGTGATGAAGACCCTTTGCCTCCAGGAAAAGAAGAAGACAACCTCTGTTCCCAGAGATGATCTCAGAGACAGATGAAGAGAACCTTTGCTTTGAACAGCTCATCCTTAAAACAGTACCCCATAAGTTTGACATGGTCCATGAACACAGCTGTGGGAAGGCTGCATGAGATGGGAGGGACTTCATGATTGCAGATTTATGGGTGGCTGCTATTTGTGAAAATTGAAGCCAAGAAAGAACTGTTTCTTGTGGAGAAGTCTCCATGACAGCAAGAGACTCCTCTTCCTGAGTGAACTGATGAAAGACTATTTTAGAGGTGGTCAACTGACCTAAGTCCCAGGTTTTGTCTCTGTACATTGTCAGTGGGAAAGAAAGATGGTTGTGGGGGAAGAAGTGTTCTGAAGGTTTTATTCTGATTTTTTTTTTCCTTCTTTCAGTTCAGTTTAAATAGTTTTCTTTATACCCTTTAGAGTTTTGAGCCTGCTTTGCTTGTCTCCTAATCCTATTTTACAGCAGAAAAGGAGTAAGTAATTCTAGTGGGTGCCCTGGCATTTAGCCAGCACTCAACCCACCACATGTAACAAACTATTTTAAAAGGCTGATTTTCTTTTTTTTTTTACTAAGAAGCTGCTTGCTTACTCACATATGAGAAGCCATGAAGGTTTACCTGTTTGCTGAACCTTGGATTAAAGGCAAAACTCATCTCATACAACAGCAAATCAATGACAGAGTTATAGAAAGAAGAATGTTTTGAATGAGCTGTGACTACAGTGGCCTTTAAGGAAGATGCAAATTCTTGTTTGATAATCAGTAGCTTGCAGGAAATAATTACCAAAAATATTTATTTCATGTAGCCTCAGTGAAATCTCTGTTATAGTGTGTGCTTTAATAGGAACATTAAGGCAAACAGTTGATTTCAGATATGTGCTGTAGAAGATGATAATGGGCTTTTCTCTTAGCCACACTAAGTTTTATTTTTCTTTCTGTAGGTTGTTCATCAAAGTGTTGCACAAAACTCTACTCAAAAGGTGCTTTCCTTTACTACAACTACCCTGAATGATATTCTAAAGTCATTTTCTGATGTCAGTGTTATCAGAGTAGCTAGTGGCTACTTACTAATGGTAAGAAATTAAATTCTATTTATTTAATTGACTCAAAGGGCTCAAATGGCTGCCGCCTTGTTACCAGTCAACAGTACAGAACATTTTCAGAATACTTGAAATAAAAATTGCACTTTGTAAACATTTGCCTCGGGGTTGTAACCTATTCCTCTATGTAACATCTCTGATATGTCTGTTCTATTTAAAAACCCTTGAAGCCTATGTATGTTGTTGGGGGAGATAGCCAGTAGAGAAGGATCCATTCTAATCTAATCCTTGCTTTGCTTTCAGCTTGCCTATGCCTGTGTAACAATGCTGCGGTGGGACTGTGCAAAGTCTCAGGGTGCTGTGGGGCTGGCAGGAATCTTCTTGGTTGCTCTCTCAGTGGCTGCAGGACTGGGTCTGTGCTCATTGATTGGAATTTCCTTTAATGCTGCCACAACTCAGGTATTAAGGAGCCAAAAGTCTGCTGCTAAATTACAAGAACTTTGTTAGTAAATAAACACATCTGAATTGATATTTGAAGAAAAACATAAGCTGAGAAAGATACAAATAAAAATAGAAAAATCAAAATACTTTGTCCTATCTAGTAGCTTGAGCTGTGAGAAAATGAGAACGTGATGCCAAATGATTTTAAAAGGCAGATATCCTGCAGTTTGTTTAATTATGTAGATTCTAGGATATTTGTTTTTTCTGTCTCAATATGAGTGCAAGCATCCAGTTGTACACAAAAAAATGCAAGTTTTGCCCTTACATCAAAATATATCAGGATGTTCAACTCCTGATATTTTGAAAATAACTTGAAATATTATCAGTTATTCTTTGCCTACCAAAAACATGAATTAGTTTTAGTGAGGTTTTGTACTTGTAAATGGTATAGTGCAAGTTTCTCATTAATTTTTCAGAATGAAAGTTAGTAGCTGTATTGCATCATATTGATTTTCATTTTAGCCTTAAAGTTCTGTTCAGAAAGAAGTGTAAAGGTTATTTTGATTAGCTGGCTAATGACTAGTTTAATGGTAAATCATAAGAATAATATAAAAACTTTATTGTTTTTTTTGCTTTTGTTTCTTCCTGAAGGTTTTGCCTTTTCTTGCTCTTGGAGTTGGTGTAGATGATATATTCCTTCTGGTACATGCATTTAGTGAAACAGGGCAGAATAAGAGAATTCCATTTGAGGTAATGAAAAAATGGGGTGTTGGGGGACAATAAAAGGATAAAGTAAAAGAAAAAGCCTTGTAGAGGAAAATATACCTAGAATTAGTTAGTAATGATTTTTTAGAAAATCTTTTGTTCTAGAGATCTTTGTCCAAGGACCTGGTGTTTTTTCCTTTTATTTATAATTACCCATGACATTCACAGTCACATTATGAAATCTTAGATCCTCCTCACTTTTATAATCTTTTCCTTTTGTTGACATTTTTATTGTTAGTCCAGAGTTTCATATCCAAAGTACAAATCATTTAAAAGCGATATATATTTGTCAGTTTTGTTTTGTACAAGCAATGTCTTCCATGTACTCCTTCCAGTTGGTTTGGCATGCAGGCAATAAAAACTCATTGTGCTATAACCTTCATATGCTTCAAAATAACCTACTGCATTGGGAAAGGGTCCTGTGTTTGATTCTCTCTGGCTTTTGTGTGGTTCCTGGGATTTGTGTTCATTGGGGTTTTTTCTTACATGCCTCTAAGACATTATGTATCTACACTGTTAATGCATGTTTATTTTCAATGAAAAATGTTAAGAACAACAAGTGACTGCACTAATACAAAACGCATCCTACTTAATTGATGTATTTGATATAATATCAGTATCCTTTTAGCTATGACTTTTAAAGCCAGTGTCATCTTTGATAATGTTTGCTACCCTCCAAAAATATAAGCATTTGTTATCTGCTTTTCTCCTGGACAGTGTACTTAGTATATTTTTTACTCTTACAAACTCTCAAATGCATACTTTTATTCAGAATTTCCTTTTAATAGTTTTCACTGTTACCATGTTATATCTGTAGGATGATCCCTTCATTTGCAGGACATTACCTTATTCATTTGATTTTGTTTTGCAGGACAGAACAGGTGAATGCTTGAAGCGAACTGGAGCAAGTGTAGCCCTTACATCTATCAGCAATGTTACTGCTTTCTTAATGGCCGCCTTAATCCCTATTCCTGCTTTACGAGCATTTTCACTCCAAGTAAGTTTTAACGTTGTTTTGTTAGTTCTTGTAGATAGTGTCATTGTGAAAATGAATGATAATGTTAAAGACCATGTTCAGTGCTTCTGCAGTTCACTCAACCAATATGGGATCACTGCTTACTATAGTTCTTGGTGATAACCAACTACTTTCTCCTCTTGATTCTACTCCTTCCATTTCTCATACCTTCTTTCACATCCTGTTCATAGGTGAAAGAATATCCTGATCCATCCCAACTAAGTTGAGTGCAAAAACCAAGAAGTATGCAACTAAGCAGGAACAAGTTTTTGGCAAGATTTGAATTCTTAAGGCAGTCTAGACCAGTACTCTGTACTCTAGTTTACACCATCACATTCCTAAGTAGAAATTTATTCCTTTCATTGAAGTTTGTCCAATTTGCTGCTATTACAAACCACAACCTAAGTTCAATGACAGCAGCAAAAATGCATTCGCCACATGAATAATTACTGCCGCAGTTTGTACTGACTTTTTCCCAATGTAATTTTAGCAAAATGTTGGAGAAAAATTCACCAAGAATTTTCTGTTCTGTTTTGAGAGAAAATGTGATTTTTCTGTGCTGAAGCATGTATTTCCTGACAGCTGGTAAGTGAGCCTACCAGGGGAGGTGCCTCACTGGACCTACTGTTTATAAACAGAGAAGGGCTGGTGGGAGATGTGGTGGTCAAAGGCTATCTTGGTCTCTTGGTTTGAAAGACAGGTGTCTGCCAAGGAAGACGTGAACCTCCCTTGAAATAAAAAATGTGACCCCCTTCCCTCACAGTTATTAAAACTCAAAAATTATGGGGCTTTCAGGCAAACATAAGGAAAAAGGAATAACAGTTCTTTACTAGTATGTATATGTATAACAAGGTAAACAAACAACAACAGCAGCAACAACAAACAAAACCAGAAACCCAGTAACAGCCTTCTCTTGGCTGTCAAGCACCTTCCCCTTTGGTGTAGTTATGGTCACAGCCAGCAGGGGCGCTGTTGGCACTGGGCAGGGCAGGTGCAATGATTACCCTACGGCTGCAGGGGGAGCTGCAGCGTGAGTTCAGTTGCATGTCTCTCATGTGATAATGGCAGGCAGGTTGGATGGCAAAAAATGGGGTGCAGCAGGAACTTTGGAGCAGTGGCTGGGATGACAGAGGCAGGCTCACCCCCTGGAGTGGCAAACAAAATGTAACAGAAAACTCCACAACCTTAGCAGGAGCCGCGGGAGTCAGGTGGATACAGGGTATTGGGTTAGAGTGTAGCGAGAAAGCCCGAGGTAGTGGCAGAAAGCAGCAGGGTTTGGCAGCAGCAGCCGGGCTTCTCTGTAGCAGCTGCCACATGCAGCTGGGGAAATGTGCGCCCTGGGAAGGGGGACAGGGTCAGGGATCCAGGTTTTCCCCTGAGGCACCCAAAAAGTTGGTGAGGGTCCTTTCCAGTCAGATCAGATGTTAATAAGGTCCCAGTTCAACAACTGCTCTAATGATGAAAGGCTCACCCATGGTAGGAGAAGCAAGGGGAGGACAAATGCTCCATAGTGGCAATGACCGCAGACCAGCTGTCCCTCCTCCCATGCTGAGAGAGAGCTAGAAGCTGCACCCAGCCCCTTCCCTCCTGCCCAAAATCTCACGGTAACTCTGCCCTTCCCAAGAGAAAACCCCTCATATAGGAGAGTAGCCAACTGCATCCTTCCCCCTCCTCCTCTCAGACAAATCTTTTGCTCTCTTAAGTATTGGTAGTTATTGTCTCTTAGCAACAGATGGGGCAAAATTCCATGAGAGAAAGAAAAAAAGGAAAAATTGTGACCTCCAACACTTGAGCATAGCTACCAGGAAATTCTAGTTTTCGATTCTTGGTGAAGTAAGAAAGGGGGTCAGCAAAACCACTTCTTAGGACTTATGGAGGGCAGAATTTGGCCTGTTCAGGACACTGGTTCAGACAGTCCCTTGGGAAACAGTTCTTACAAACTAAGGGGTCAAGGAAGGCTGGACATACTTTTAAAAGGAAATCTTAAAGGCATAGGAGCAGTCCCTCCCTATGTGCCAAATGATGAGCCAGCAGGGAAGAAGAGTGGCCTGGCTGAACAGGGAGCTTTTGCTGGAGGTCAGGCTAAAAAAGAGAGTTTATGACCTTTAGAAGAAGGGGCAGGCAACTCAGGAAGAGTACAAGGATGTCATTACGTCAGGCATGGAGGGGACATTGCTGGAAACAGCGAGGGCAATTTAAACATTTCTAAAGGAGCACAGCAAGGACATTTCCAGGCAGGGTGAGCAGGCAGAGCTCCTCCCTAACCGTCTTGAAGGAGCCAGTAGAGGCAGGTAAACAGACTCAGTGGCTAGTGGAGAAGATCATAAAGACATCCTTTCATTCCCAGCCTTATTAGCATACTAGCATAAGCTTCTTCAGTTATGGTGTTGACACGCTGTAAAGTTCAATCCCCTGTAGCTGCTGGAGTCACTGACCCAGCCATGTCAGAGGCCTCCAGCCAGACAGACCTGCTGATGGTAAATGCAGCTCTCCAGGTCATAGGTTGCCAGGAGTACCTGATGCCTCTCTGAGAAGTTGGGGCAGACAAGCAGATCTTTTGCAGAAGGTGTGCTGTGGTTGAGGACCTGTGTTGCCAGGTGAAGGAGCTACAGGAGGAAGTGAATAGGTTACGTAGTATTTGAGTGAACGAGCAAGAGATTGGTTATTTTCAGAGATGCTACAGTCTCAAGACTCTCAGGAGTCTCAAACCTCCATTGTACTGGAAAAGCAGGAGGACAGAACCCTGTAAGGTCAAGGGACTGTTAGTCAAGGGTCTGTTGAAGATGAAGGCTAGAAGCAGGTCACTTCACATACCAGGAGGAAGGTTCCTCCTCCTTCTCAGAATTTGACAAGTAGGACTGTCACGTTCTACAACAGGTATGAAACTCTAGAACTAGAAGGCCAAACAACTGATGAAATGGGCAAAAGTCCTTCTGGGACAGAGGGGCCTCCTAAAGCAACCCCAACTGTATGTGCATCTGTCTTGGGTTGCAATGCAAGATATAACCAAAAGTATGTATTCTATTGCCATCTGTTGAAACTGGTTGGGGAGGTGTTTTCTTTATCCCTTCTATGACCCATTCCTCAGAACTCCAGGGGAGAGGAGGCGAGTATCTTCTGAAATGGGCCAGCTGTTAAAACCAGGTCGGGTAGTGTTCTTTATCTCTTCCACAACCCATCCTCCATCCGGGGGATATCTTCTGTTAATGGGCCATTAAGGCTCACTGAATGACTGATAAAATTACATCATCCCTTTGTGAGATGCTCCACCCAGTGGGAAGAGCCAAGCATTCCCACCTGTATAAAATCTGAGATTCAGAACACCAGGACAGCTTGTTTCAACTGGATTCCTAGAGGAAGACCAAATGCATCTCACCACCACTGGACCTTCAGAGGAAAACTACACCCTTCTACAGGATCATCTCTGCTCCAAAAGAACCACATCAATCACTCCAGAAGGGCTTAATTGGACTACTACCAACAGCCTGACAAACAGGTTATCAGGTTGTATTCTGACTCTGTCAGTGTTTTTTTGTTTGTTTACTTTTTTTGTACTATTATATTTTTACTTTTAATATTCCTAGTAAAGAACTGTTTTACCTATTCCCATATCTTTGCCTGAAAGCCCCTTAATTCCAAAATTATAATAATTTGGAGGAAAAGGGTTTACATTCTCCATTCAGAGGGAGGCTCCGGCCTTCCCTGGCAGACACCTGTCTTTCTAAACCAAGACAGCATCATGACCTCCTCTGTTAAGAGGAGAAGGGTAGTTGTAATAGGAGATTCCCTTCTAAGGGGAATGGAGGGCCCAATATGTAGACCGGACCCAACTCACACAGAAGTCTACTGTCTCCCAGGGGCTTGGATAAGGGACATTACTGGAAAACTCTCCAGTCTAGTATGGCCCTCTGATTATTAACTGGTATTGGTTCTTCAAGTGGCAAGATAACAAAGAGAAGTCCGAGGGCAATCAAAAGGGATTGCAGGGCCCTGGGACAATTGGTTGAAGGATCAGAAGCACAGGTAGTGTTTTCTTAGAGCCTTCCAGTAGCCTAGAAGAATATTGAAAGGAACAGGCAGACCCATCAGGTCAACACATGGATCCGAGGCTGGTGTCACCAGAAAAATTTGGGGGTTTTTGACCATGGGATGGTCTACTCAGCACCTGGTCTGCTGACACCTGACAAGATGCACCTTTCTCAGAGGGGAAAAAGGGTTCTAGAACAGGAGCTAGCAGGGCCTGTTGATACAGCTTTAAATTAGATTTGAAGGGGGAAAGGGACAAAACCAGGCATGCCAGTGACAAGCAATGGGATAGCACACCAAAACTTGAGGAACTGAGTGCTAGTGGGATCCCTCAATCTGCTCCATGAAGTGTCGGCTACAATGAACCACACTTGAAATGTTGCTATGCCAATGCACGCAGCATGAGAAACAAACAAGATAGCTCAAAGCTTTGACCCAGTCCCAGAGATATGACATCATTGTCATAAGCAAAACCTGGTGGGATGAGTCCTGTGACTGGAGTGCCCTGCGTGATAGTTCCAGGCTCTTCAGGAGGGAGAGGCAGGGCAGAAGAGGCAGAGGGTGTCACTGTATGTGATAGAAGGATTAGAATGTATGGAGCTCACAGTTGGCAATGGTACAGTTGAGAATCTCTGGATAAGAATCAAGGGGGAGACAAATGTCTTACTTTACAATGTAAGATGTAACCAAAAGTATTTATTCTATTGCCATCTAAGTAAGCTGTTAAGATAGGAGGAGCAGTGTTCTTTATCTTCTCCATGAGTCAGCCTTGATAATACCCTTTGAGAGGCTATCTCTGCTAATGGGCCATCAAGTTCTCCCAGCATGACTCATAGAATTCCATCATCCCTTCCTGAGATGTTTTGCCTAGGGGGAGGAACCAAACATTCCTACCTGTATATGATCTGAGATTTGGAACACCACTGGATTCCTAGAGGACAAGAGCTCCATAACTGCCACTGGACCTCCAAAGAAAGACCAGACCTTTCTACAGAATCACTGCTTCTACAGAACCACATCCATCACTCCAACAGGACTGTAGCCACCATTTAATCAGACAGCTGCCACCACACTGACTGACAGGGTGTCAGTTTCTGTACTATTGCCTTTATTTTTCCTATTAAATTGTAGTTCTGACTTGGAATCTCCCCCTGGTTTGTTTTCAATCTAGTACGTATTTTGGTGCCCAATGTGAGGCAGTCCTGAGAGAAGTCAGAATTACAGTTCTATATTACGGAAACTGCCTATTCACCATGATGGTCAATGTCTTTACATGGATACTGTACCTTGCTCTCTATATTTTTCACTACATGAGGAACTGTTTTGTGGGCATCGGTGCTCACTCCACACATGGGGCACCAAATGTTGGTGTTGGTGCTCGCTCCATACATGGGGCATCAATTGTCAGCATCGGTGCTTGCCACCACTGAATGGTGGACACAAACTGACTGACACCATCAGTTTGTTATCCTACAATAAAACTTTCATACCTTTCCCCTGACTGATGGAAGGCTCAAATGACTGACGCTGCAGATGGTAGCAAGCGTCAGCAATTTATTAAAGCCTTCATACCTTTTCTCTGTTGCAATCCCATGAGCAGAACTACGCAACACTGACTCCTTCCTTTCACAGCATGACCTGCTAGCTCCAACAACCCCACCTAACTCTTTATATCTTTTCTCTCACATGCATAACACCTGAACCCCCTTTTACTTTTTTATGATTGGTCAATACACATCAGCATTCCACATTTCTTCTCCTTCAATGCTGTTAACCTGTCTTTTACAGCTGCACTCTGTTAGGGATGAGGCTTGGCTGCAGCCCCATTCCTAATCTTCCACAATCTGTTCTCCTACACTATTTGATGATTGTGATGCTCCATTTGAGACCAGGAAACAGTATGAAAAAAACTTTTTTGGTTTATTATGTCTATTGCATGATAACCTCTGAGGCAATGAATGTCATTCAGAATATATATTCAGTTTTGTTCGCTTATCCTAGTCTGGGCTGCTACCTCTGGGGTCTCCTCAACAATCGCACCCAGCCCCTGGGGGGGAAGAGTACAGAATGTTTTTTTCCAGCCTTTCAGGCCTGACACAGTGGGTTTTGAAAATATTGAGTTCCCTCTGGATATCGAGGAGGGCATAATCTTGTCAGTTCTGCTTTCTCTTTTCTCTATGACCTGCACCATGTACACCATGCTTAGAACAGTGCTCAGTGTGGCACAGCATCCTCAGGATAAGGAGGAGAAAAGCAGCAAAGCAACAGGCACCATGTCTACACAAACTGTCAGAGAGAGAAAAGGAACCAAATGAACAGTTGATATCTCCACACAGACCATCACTGAGCCAGGACAGCCTAAGCTGGTGGCAGTTGCCCCCATTCAGAAAAAGAAATCAAAGAACAAATCAGTCTGCATAGTGACTGATGAGAAGGTGGCTGGATCTGTGCACCCAGTAGAAGAGACAGAGATCATCACTGGCTCTGTACCCCTTGGGTGAGCTGCATGACTTGCGTAGGGAGTTCACCCACCAGACAAATGAGTCCATTCTGACCTGGCTGCTTCGCATCTGGAATGTTGCAGCTAATGACACCATTCTGGATGGAAGTGAGGCCAGGCAACTGGGATCCCTGTCCCGGGATGTGGTCCTTGACCAGGGGATCAGGAGAACCCAGGAAACAGCCTCTGGTGGTGACTGCTGGTGAGTGTAAGGAATAGATAGTATCCTTGGGTGATGTGTTATACTGTATCCCCTATCATCTGCTTTATGCCCAGACATGCATCCTGTAGCTTTAAGCTAGATCTGGAAAAAGGGGGGGAACCTGTGGAATTCTTTTGGCATGTTTTTTTGCACATCCTCCCCCAGGCTCTCTTTCAGCTGTGTTGTCTAGCACGGACAGAGAGAGGACATCTTTGCTTTTTATCTAGTTTCTTGTTTGTTAGCTTAGGCAAGAAGTTTACCGGGGACTGTGGCTTCTTCTTCTGGAACTATTCAGCTTTTCTCCGGTCCTAAACACCAGAACATCGCCGGGGCCTCCCACGCCGTAGTCTGGAGCCCAGCTCTGGATCCCAGAGGGAGCTGAGCCACACCTACAGAAAGGACTCTTAATCTACCAGCTCTTCTCCACAACAAGAAGGTTTATTATCTAATATTATTCATTTTCTTTTCCATGCCTGCGAGCACCCTGCTAGTTAAATAAAGGTTTTTTTCCACTTTCCTCCAAGCCTGCTTTGGGGGAGGGGCTGCCGAAAGCTACTTACCTGGTAGAGGAGACACCCTTTTCAAGACATTTCCTCCTAATTCGTCTCAAAACCAAGAGAATACCTTTGTAAAGAAGACCTCCATGTGCAACAAGGAAAATGGAGCAGAATGGAACAAGGTATATGATGCCTAAGGGAATTGACTGTGCTAGAGATCATTTTTTTTGAAGACGAGAGATTCCCTAAGAGACCAGATGGTGTCCAGTGCATGTCACAAATGTGGTTGAAATTTAAACAGCTTGGGCCAGAGATATACTCCTGTTACCTAGTGACACTGCAATAGCGGGAAGGAGAGGACAAGGTGGACGTGTTGGTCAACAAACGAAGCATTTATGAGGATGCTGTCACTGCCCCATTATGCACCCATGTCTCATCCATGCTAACAAAGTTGGCAGAGCACATCTGGAGCTTGGAAGAGAAAATTGAAGAGAGCCACCTGAAACTGAGAAAGGATCTTAAAGGAATTTACCACATCTAGTCAGAACCAACAAGACTGCCATTAGGAGCAGATATCCCTCAGCAAAGGAGAGAGGATACACTCCACAAGGTAACCTCTGGTTTTTTCTTCGGGAGCATGGAGAAGACATGAGGAAGTGGGATGGAAAACCCACCTCCTCCTTAGCAGCCCAGGTATGTGAATTGAAAAGAGGAACATCTTCCACAAGAAGCTCATCTAGGGTCAACGCCACTCTGGTCTCTTGTTGACAGAATTCCTGGGGGTATAGGAATGATAATATGACTGATTCCCTTGAAAGGACCTTGGGAACATATTTTCAGGAGGACAGCAATGTGTACCATGACCAGAATTAGAGGGGCCCTGCCTCTAGCCAGGCAGAGGAAAAGAACAATTGGATCTATTGCACTGTGTGGATCCAATGGCCTGGCATGTCAGACCCACAAAGATATACGGCTTTGGTTGACACTGGCGCTCAATGTACCCTGATGCCATCAAAGTATGTAGAAACAGAATCCATTTTTATTTCTGGGGTGACAGGGGGATCCTAGCAGCTGACAGTACTGGAAGCTGAAGTGAGCCTGACTGGAAACAAGTGGCAGAAACACCTCATCATGTGGGCCCAGAGGGCCCATGCATCCTTGACATAGACTATCTCTGGAGTGGGTATTTCAAAGACCCAAAAGGACATCCCTGGTCTTTTGGGATAACTGCTCTTGAGACTGAGGAAATCAGACAACTGAATACCCTGCCTGGTCTCTCAGATGACCCCTCTGCTGTAGGACTGCTGAGAGTGGAAGAACAAGTACCAATTGCCACAGCAACAGTGCACTGTCAACAATACAGCACCAACCAAGCCTCTGATTCCCATACGTAAGATGATCAGTGAACTGGAGAGCCAAGGAGTGGTCAGCAAGGCTCATTCACCCTTTAAGAGCCCTATATGACCAGTGCGTAAGTCTAGTGGAAAATGGAGACTGTTAATGGATTACTGTGGCCTGAATGAAGTCACGCCACTAAGTGCTGCTGTGCCAGACATGTTGGAGCTTCAGTATGAGCTGGAATCCAAGGCAGCAAAGTGGTATGCAACCATCGATATTGCCAATGCATTTTCTCCATTCCATTGGCATCAGAGTGCAGGCCCCAGTTTGCTTTCATCTGGAGGGGTGTGCAATACACCTGGAACCGGCTGCCCCAGGGGTGGAAGCACAGTCCCACCAGGTGCCATGGGCAGATCCAGACTGTACTGGAAAAGGACAAGGCTCTGGAACATCTGCAATACATTTGAAACGTGGTGGCAAAGTAAAACTCCACAACTGGTGATAGTTGTTAGAGCGGCATGTATTTAATCGGCCGAGATGCATGGGGGATAATTCCTCCAAAGACACGCATACCCACCCGACGGTGTTTCCCTCTATTATTCCCCAGGGTCTTACATATGCATAACCCGCCTCATACATATTCATTCCCGGGCCCCGCCCATCCTTGCCTCGTATGGTAATTAACTCCATGCCCATCTGGGCATGCTCAGTTTGTTGTGGTGGTCTTCTGGGGGTCTTCGGGGATGAAGGAACAGAGTCTTCTTCAGTGAACTCTTCACCTTTATCTCTCCTGCACGGCTTCTGGCTCTCTTTGGCATTGTTTCAAGGAAATATTCAGTTTATGCTGGCTAAGGGTCTGTGTCCTCCATCTTTATCTGCATTCTTGGCATTGTTGTCTCGGGATGCTTGCAATTTTCCCTTTACTATCACCAAGAAGTCCTAGATGCTTGTAATCATGCAAAAGGTTAACAGATACAGCGTTCAGTACCCACCAATGCTTTTAAAATGGATTTAGTATATTCCAAAGCAATATTTGAAATATATCGTAATACCTAGAGACCTAAAGGATTATCTAAAATTCTCACATCTATGTATCACATTGATGACATCATTGTATGGGGAAACACAGCAGGGGAAGTCTTCAGGATAGAAGATTATCCATATTCTCCTGAAAGCTGGTTTTGCCATAAAGCGAAGTAAGGTTAAGGGACCTGCTCAAGAAATTCAGTTTCTAGGATTTAAGTGGCAAGATGGACATCGCCAGATCCCGGCAGAGGTAATCAACAAAATCACCGCTATGTCCCCACCTACCAACAAGAAGGAAACCCAGACTTTTCTAGGAGCTGTGGGCTTCTGAAGGATACATATTCTGGAGTACAGCATGAGTGTTAGCCCTCTTTATCTTGTGATAGGAAAGAGAAACAGTTTCTAGTGGGGCCCTGAACAACAAGTGTTTGAGCAAATTTAGCAGGAGATTGCCCATGCAGTAGCCCTTGGGCCAGTCAGAATAGGGCAGGATGTGAAGAATGTGCTCTACACTGTGGCAGGGGAGAATGGATCTTTCTTGGAGCCTGTGGCAGAAGGGACCTGGAGAGACTCGAGGACAACTGCTCTGGTTCTGGAGTCGAGGATACAAAGGATCTGAGGCCAGCTATACCCCAAATGAAAAAGAGATTCTTGTGGCTTATGAAGGGGTTCGAGCTGCCTCAGAAGTAATTGGCACCGAAGTGCAAGCTGTTTCTGGCATCCCGACTACCAGTGCTGGGTTGGATGTTCAAGGGAAAAGTTCCTTCCACACATCGTGCCACCAACGTCATATGGAGGAAGTGGATTGTGCTGATCACACAGCAAGCCCGGATAGGACATCCAAATTGCCCTGGGATTCTGGAAATTATAACAAACTGGCCCAAAGGTGATAGTTTTGGATTATCTTCTGAAGAAGAGGAGGAGCAAGTGACATGGGCTGAGGAAGCCCCACCATATAACGAGCAACCTGAGAGTGAAAGATGATATGCCCTCTTCACTGACGATTCCTGCCAAATTGTAGGCAGAAATTGGAAATGAAAAGCTGCTGTATGGAGCCCCACACAGTGAGTCTCACAAGCTGCTGAGGGACAAGGTGGATTGAGTCAGGTTGCAGAACTGAAAGCCGTCTAGCTGACTTTGGATATCGCCAAACGAGACAAGTGGCCGAGTCTCTATCTCCACACTGACTCATGGATGGTAGCTAATACTCTGTGGGCATGGCTGGATCTCTGGAGAAAGGCCAACTGGCAGTGCAGAGGGAAATCCATCTGGTCTGCTGAATTGTGGCAAGACATCACTGCCCAGGTAGAGAAGTTGGCTGTGAAAGTCCCTTATGTAGATGCACACGTACCCAAGAGTCAGGCTACTGAAGAGCATCACAACAATGGACAGGTAGATCGGACTGCCAAGATTAAAGCATCACAGGTGGATCTGGGCTGGCAGCATAAGGGTAAATTATTTCTAGCTTGTTGGGCCTGTGATGCCTCTGGTCATCAGGGAAGAAATGTAATGTACCAATGGCCTTGTGACCAAGGGGTAGACTTAACTATGGACAGTATCTCACAGGACATCCACAGCTTTGAGACCTGTGCTGCAATCAAACAGGCCAAGCGGGTAAAGCCTCAGTGGTACAGTGGACAATGGTCAAAGTATAGGTATGGGGAAGTATGGCAAATTGACTACATCGCCCTTCCTCAAACCCACCAAGGCAAGCGCTATGTGCTGACCATAGTGGAAGCAACTACTGGATGGCTGGAGATCTACCATGTGCCTCACGCTACTGCCCAGAACACATTCTCAGGACCTGCAAAAGCAAGCCCTGTGGAGACATGGCATCTCTGAAGGAATCGAGTCTGACAGCAGGACTCATTTGAAGAACAGCCTCATAAACACCTGGGCCAGAGAACATGGTGTCGAGTGGGTATATCATATTCCCTGTCATGCACCAGCTGCCAGGAAAGTTTAGCAGTGCAATGAACTACTTAAAACCACCCTGAATGCACATGACTGGGGAACATTCAAGAATTAGGAACTGAATTTAGGAAAGATCACCTGGATGGTCAACACACAAAGCTCTTTCAACTGAGCTGGTCCTGTTCAGTCTGAACCTTTGCACACAGTGAATAAAGTCCCTGTGGTACACATGAGAGGTATTTTAGGAAAGACTTTGGATTAGTCCCACCTCAGGCAAAGGCAAACCCATCTGTGGGATTGTTTTTGCTCTAGGACCTGGTCACACTTGGTGGGTAATGCAGAAAGCTGGTGAAACCCATTGTCTACCACAAGGAAACCTAATTCTAAGTGAGAACTGTGTGTAAGGTTTTGTTGTGCATATATGTATGAGTAGAGTTAAAGGAGGGTATTGATTTGGATATGAGGTAGATGGTATAGAATAAGGGGTGGATAATGTTTTAGGTTACAATGTAGAATGTAACCAAAAGTATGTATTCTATTACCATCTATGTAAGCTGTTAAGATAGAGGGGCAGTGTTATCTTCTCCATGAAACAGCCATGATAACTCCCTCTGGGGGGGGATATCTTCTGTTGATGGGCCATCAAGGTCTCCCAGCATGACTCATAGAATTCCATCATCCCCTTGTGAGATGCTCTGCTTAGGGGGAGGAACCAAACATTCCACACCACAGGCAGCACTACCCACTGGATTCCTAGAGGACAAGAGCTCCATAACTGCCACTGGACCTCCAAAGAAAGACCAGACCTTTCTACAGAATCACTGCTTCTACAGAACCACATGCATCACTCCAACAGGACTGTAGCCACCATTTAATCAGACAGCTGCCACCACACTGACTGACAGGGTGTCAGGTTGTATTCTGACTGTCAGTTTAAGCCAGTGTTTCTGTACTATTGCCTTTTTTAAAATTTTCTTATTGTAATTCTGACTTGGAATCTCCCCCTGGTTTGCTTTCAAACTAGTACAACAAATAATGTGGATGTCATTGTGGGAGTGTACTATAGACTTCCTAGACAGGATGATGATGCCAATGAATTATTCTTTGAGGGACTAAGGGATGCTTCAAAGTTCTTATGATATAAATAATATTATGATCCCACTTCTTAGTTGTATTGTTCCAGGTTGCTTTTTCCTCCTTTTTTTTCAGTGGGCAAACTGCCCTTATCACATTCCTTTATAATTGCTAATCCAGTGAATTGCACCCACAACTTAGAAACATGTGGTGCAGAATGTACTATAGTTATCTGTCAAGTTTTTGGGGCATCTTCATTAAAGACTATGGCGATGGGTAGTTGTAAAAGTAGAGTCCTTTATTGCGTGATTTAATCAGCCTCCTGAATGCAGAGTTGTTAGAGTCCAAGCCAATAAAGTCGCCATGTCCCAAGCAGAAGCAGTAGCATCTTATCAGCAGCAGTAGAGGCAGCAGCAGCGACAGCAGCCATGGTCTATGGCCCATGAGCGTCTTTATCAGTGGCAGTCACAGCAGTAGCAACAACAGCGGCATTGGTGTTTTCATGAGTCCTCTGTGTGTGTGTGTTCTCAAAGTAGTGCATTTTTATTCTATTTTTAGCCAATTAGTTACTTACACGAATTTTCTATATCCTTGCTGGACCAATCCTAAGTTGATTGATGTGTGACAATATTTGTAAATTCTTACACAAATTCTACGCATACAGCTCTATCTGTTCTATCTAGGAATTTCTAGCAAGGCTACATGCATGAATTTTTGTACCAACTCCCAGTTTCGTTGAATTTTTTAATTCTCAATTGGTTGAAACAAAATTAAACATCCATGAGATAAATGTAAAACTTTCCCCACTTTATTCTTTCTTTTTCAGTAAAAAGGCAAAATAAACTCAGCAAAAATCAAACTAACAATACGTAAATGGTTTGTCTTATATAATCTGACTATTTGGTCTCCCAACAAGTTGCTCTCGATGGAAACAAACAAATCACCAAAATAAATAAACATAATACAAGCAATTATGAGGGCAGTTAAAAGTTCCATTGGTTTCTGTTAGCAGATTCCTATTAAAAGAAAAGTGAAAATTCAGCCTACTATAGATCAATCATTATTAAAAAATGAAGGAATAATCCATCGAGTGTTAATTCAGTTCCTGTGTATACCACAAAAGTAACCAAAAGTTAAAAGATCTTAAGAGAAAAGTGATTATCACATCATCTTGGTTGTGAGTCTTATGTAAATCCACTGGCAGCTGTGCCACTCTGAACTCATTCCTTTTTTTTACTGGGTGGGGGAGTGCTGGCATTCCTACAAAAAGAAAACAACACAAATCTCCCCTTTTTTTACTGGGGAATAGCCTCTGTTTAGCACAGCGGTAGTTAAAGCAAGAGCATTGTTACTCAATTGCCTGGAATAAACAGGCCAGATAAGAGAATTAGAAGAGGAGTGTAAGACCATCTCATCACTGCTGACTTCAACTGTTAGTATTTTGACTGTTAGGTTTGCAATATTTAATACTGCAGCTGTTAGTAAAGCCACATTAGCTATAATTTAAGAGATTTTATTTTCAGTTGTAGCAGAAATCTGCTATTATATACTAGAATTAAGGGATGCAGTCTCTGGGGCTTTTTTTAGGGTTAACAGATTTCCTCTTCTCATCTGGGAGCCATGAATGTTATCAGTTTCATAGATAACTTTTGCTCAGTTTGCTCCAGTGATTTTAACTCTTTGCTGTCCACCTGGCTTCTCAGCATCCCACTGCATTAATACTACCTGGATTTCAATCTTGCCTGATTTATGGCCAGATCTTTATATCATACATGGCACTGTTTTAGTAGCAGTTTGCTGAGCCTGACAATAATTTATGGTTTCAATTTTAATTAAGGTTTATAATGCTACTGTTATAAATGACAATTCCCCGATATTCCGTTTGAGAGGTTTCTTGGAAAATGGCAAATTGAAAGCAAAATGAGACACAGCCCACAATCAAAAAGGCAGTTCTGAGCCCGGGATTTCAGAGCTGGGTGAACCCAGAAACACGGTCTCGCCTGACTGCTGTTTCCCCCGTGGTTCACACCAGAGCCTTCCCAAAGCTGTATTTCATACAATTTGTCTGCCCTGAGGCAGTCCAGTCCTTTGTCCAACTCAGTCTTGGAAATGCAGATAGGATTTCCTTTATTTCTGTGCGTGTGTTGGAATGAATTCTGGGATGTGCATACAGTTTTGATTAAATCTTCTTGACTGGAATAAAGGTGTGTTGAAATAGGTTTTGGAGCCAGCTTCCCGTTCTGATTGAATTTTCTTGGTTGAAACTCAGGTGTGGGCATCCCTGATGGCTGATCCTGATGTTATCTGGGCGTGATGGCTGAGTCTTTATCACTGATGGTTTGGTCCCTGGCCCGTGGGTCCACCCTCCATTGTCACTGTTGTGCTGTCGTTAGTGCTTTGGTTCTTGAGAATGTCATTTCTCCTATCCACCCAACCATGAATAATCTTGCTGAAGGGGGGATACACTGAGGAATACATCTAACTTACTTAGTTTTAAACTTGCACTTAAGGCTGCTGAAAAACGTGAATTAACACTTCTTTCTCATCATCGGATGCCAATGCAAACTCTACATCTCACTCTTTATCAGAACAACAGATTTGCTCACTGTCTCCCATCTTCTCTACTGAACAGAACAAAAGGTCTGAGTTACAAGACCATATGTCTGAGAATGTTACTGGTTGTCCATCCTGTAATTCTTCCCATAAGATTCTCTCTTTCATGCACCTTCCAAAGCTTGCTTTGAAGCCTCCTAACACAACCATGCTGAGCAACAAGCAGCCTCTCTACATGCATTTTTTTTTTCCTTTTCCTCAGCAAGCAGCTTCTCTCCTTCCTGCTTGTTGAACCTGATTTCCTTATACAACAGGGTAACCCAACTAGTTGATCAAGGGAAGCCAGTTGATGAAATCTTTTTGGATTTCAGTAAAGCTTTCAATACTGTCTCTCCCAGGATCCTTCTGGACACATGTGCTGGTTTGAAAGCAAAACCAGTGAAAGACTCCAAGTCAGAAACACAATTTAATAAGAGGAAAAGAAAAGAAATAAAAGATAGTAAAATAAAAGTAATAGTACAAAAAAAAACCCAATGACAGAGTCAGAATACATTCTGACACCCTGTTAGTTAGGGTGGTAGTAGCAGTCCAGATGAGATGGTCTTGTCAAAGCAGTGATTCCTGTAGAAACGCCTCGTAGCTCTTGTCTCCCCTGGGAGTCCAGTAGGTAAAAGTTGCCTGTGCTGTCCCAAACCCTGGATTATATCCAGGTGGGAATGATTGGCTCCTCCCCCTGGGTGGAGCATCTAACAATGGGATGATCTCATTCTATGAGTCATGCAGTGGGTCCTTAATGGCCCATTAAACAGAGATAACTCTCAGAGGGAGTTATCTATGCGTCATGTGGCAAGGCATTGTTAGGCTCATTAACAGAAGATAAGGAAAACACTGCCCCAGCTGGCTCCAACAGCTCATGAAGATGGCGATAGAATACACACTTTGGGCACAATTTACATTGTAACCTAGGACAACACAGCTGAATAAACACATCATGCGATGGGTAAGGAACTGGCTCACAGGTCAGGCACAAAGGGTTATAGTGAATAAGGTTACATCAGACTGGCGACCTGTCACTAGTGGAGTTCCCCAGAGCTCCCCCATCAGCCCTGTGCTCTTCAATATCTTCAGTAATAACTTGGACACAGGACTCGAAGGAATGCTAAGTAAGTTTGCTGGCAACACTAAATTGGGAGGAGCTGTCAACTCCCTTGAGAGCAGAGAGGCCCTGCAGACACCACAACCAATTAGAGGACTGGAAAATCACCAACCCTATGAAGTTTAACAAGGGCAAGTGCCAGATTCTTTACCTGGGATTGGGGAATGAGAGGCTGGAGAGCAATGCTGTGAAAAGGAACCTGGGAGTCCTGGTCAATGGTAAGTTGAATATGAATCAAAAGTGGGCCCTGTCAGCCAGGAGGGCAAACTGTGTCCTGGTGTGCATCAGGCACAGCATTGCCAGCCAGTCGAGGGATGGGATTGTCTTTCTCTGCTCAGCACTGGTGGAGCCTCACCTCGAAGTTCTGGGGGCAGTTTTGGGCACCATAATATGAAAAACACATTAGGCTATCAGAGAGTATCCAAGGGAGGGCCATGAGGCTGGTGAAGGGTCTAGAAATGAAACCTTATGCGGAGTGGATGAGGTCACTTGGTCTGTTCAGCCTGGAAGAGACTGAGGGGACACCTCATTGTGGTCTTCAACATCCTCATGAGGGGAAGTGGAGGGGCAGGTATCAATCTCTTCACTCTCGTGACCAGTGACAGGACTTGAGGAAATTGCATGAAGCTGAGTCAGGGGAGGTTTAGTTTGGATATGAGGAAAAGGTTTTTCACCCAGAGCATAGTTGAGCATGGGAACAGGCTCCCCAGGGAAGTGGTCACAGCACCAAGCCTGACAGAGTTCAAGAAGTGTTTGCACAATGCTCTCAGGCACATGGTGTGATTCTTGGGGTGTCCTGTGCAGGACCAGGAGTTGGACTTGATTCTGATGGGTCCCTTTTAACTCAGCATATTCTATGATATGATTCTATGTAGAGGGAAAATTTGAAAGAAGAAAACTCTGCTAGAACTCCATCTGGCCACTGTTGTGGAAGACAATAAAAAGTGTTTTTATAAATACATTAACAGGAAAAAGAGGGCCAATGAAAATGTCCACTCTATTGGATGCAGAGGGGAACATTGTAACCAAGGATGAGGAAAAGGCTTAGGTACTTAATTCCTTCCTTACCTCAGTCCTCAACAGTAAGATGTGTTATCCTCAGAGCAGCCAGCCACCTGAGCTGGCAGACAGGGAATAGATGCCCTACAATCCAAGATGATGTAGTTTGTGGCCTGTTGTGCTACTTAGACACTCAGAAGTCTACAGTACCAGATGGATCCACCCGAGGAGACAGGCAGAGGAGCTCACCAAAACACTTTCAATTATTTACCAGCAGTCTGGGCTCATTGGTGTGGTCCCAGGTGACTAGAAGTTAGCAAATGTGATACACATAAAAAGGGTTGAAAGGAACATCCAGGTATCCTGTTTAATCTCTATCAGTGATCTAGGTGAGGGAATCAAGTGTACCCTCAGTAAGTTTGCAGACAACACTAAGTTGGACAGGAGTGTTGATCTGCTGGAGGATAGGAAGGCTCTTCAGAGGGATCTGGACAGGCTGGATCCATGGGCCAAGGCCAATGGTATGAGATTCAATTGATGCCTTGAGAGGCTGGAACAGAGGCTAGACAGTGTTCAAGGAATAAAGTAGGTATTTATTAAAACACCTTCAAAGGATACACCTTGGGCAATACAAGACGGATGCCCAGTCACAAGTTTTCACACTTTTATAAGTTTTGGTCCGTTTACATTTTTGGGTTAATTTTCCAATTACAAGTTCAGGTTATGAAGTCTCATCCTCCCAGTTTGCTCTCCTCGATTCACTGTTGTTTATACTTTTTGGACCTGAAGCTGCAACAGTGTCCTTGGTTCTAGGGCTGGAAAAGGATTATTTTGTCTAACTAAACTGTGAAGACAACTTGCTAGCACTTTATATGAAATTCAGTTATATACTAATGCAGTACAGAATCTGAAAAATATGAAAGCTAAAACTTCAGGCATCACTATAAAGCAAAGTGCTGAGTCCTGTCCTTGGGTCACAACAAGCCCCTTCAGCACTACATGCTGGGGGAAGGGTGGCTGGAAAGCTGCGCAGTGGAAGAGGACCTAGAGATGCTGGTCAACAGCTGGCTGAGTATGGGCCAGCCTGTGCCCAGATGGGCAAGAAAGCCAGTGTCATCCTGGCCTGTATCAGGAATAGTGTGGCCAGCAGAATTAGAGAAGTGATTACCCCCCTGTACTTGGCACTGCTGAGGCCATGCCTCAAGTGCTGTGTCCAGTTCTGGGCCCCTCACTGCAAGAAAGACATTGAGGTGCTGGAGTGGGTCCAGAGAAGGGTAAGGAAGTTGGTGAAGGGTCTAGAGAGTAAGTCATGAGAAGCAGCTGAGGGAGCTGGGGTGTTTAGCATGGAGAAAAGGAGGCTCAGAGGAGACCTTATTGCTCTCTTCAACTCCCTGACAGAAGGTTGTAACAAGATGGGGATCAGTCTCTTCTCCTAAGCAATCAGTGACACGATGAGAGGACATAGACTCAAGCTGCACCAGGGGAGGTTCAGGTTGAACATGAGAAAGAATTTTTTCACTGAAATGGTGGTTAAGCATTTGAATGGACTGCCCATGGAGGTCGTGTAGTCACCATCCCTGGAAGTGTTCAGGAAATGACTGGACATGGCAGGCAGTGTTCTGGTTTAGTTGGCATGGTGGTGTTCAAAGGTTGGACTCGATCTTGGAGGTCTTTTCCAGCCGTAATGGTTCCATGATTCTATGTATTGCTTTTTCTCCCTTTCTCTTTTTGTCTTCTCATATATTTTTATGATAGTATACCTTTAGGAAGATAAAATATTAAGGATGCTGAAGAGAGTTTCTTTTGAAAGCAAGGGCTCTTTGAAGAAAGCTCTGGGAAGTTCTCTTCTGACACATTTTTAACACATAAGGAATTTATAACATTAGCTGACATTGGTGCAGAGCAAACTTTTTCCAGTAGTCATTTTTTCTCTGTTATAACCTGGTTCCCCAAGCATTTTAAATTCTCCTTGAGCCCCTAAGTTACTGAAAGGAAGTAAGAGCTGCTTTCTTTTTTTTAATACCTGAGGTAATTATTGCTCTTTTCAGCAATTTAAGCATGCCTGCATCAAGCTATTAAGTGGTAAAGTGTTCATGATTGAAGCAACATGACCAACATTGGTAACTTGTTTACCATTTTCTTCTAAATAGGCATTTTGGTAGTGAATAACAGAAGGTAAAGGGGAATAAAGACATTGATCTGCTGCATATTTGAGCACATATCTGTGTATGCTGGCTTAAAAGTAAACCAACGGGAGAAGTGAACCCCAGTCAACTACCCCAAGAGAGATTACAGGTCAGAGTTACAATTTACTAGAGCTTACAACAAATACAGTGATACAGAGAAAACTGGTTTTAACCCACAAAGTCTGAGTACAACCTGCCACCCTGCTGGTCAGAGTGATTGCAGTCCTATCAAGTTATGGTCGCAGTCCTGTTAAAGTAATGGTTGTAGTCTTCTTGGAACCCATGGTAAATCTTGTTGAAGTTCTGGTCCTCCTCTGGATCCATCTAGTGGTGGTGGCCAAAATCTCCAAGGACAAAGATTATATATGCTCAGGTTCTGGTGGGAATGCTCAGTACCTCCCCTGGGATGGGGAGTTTCACAATGGATGGTGTAATACTGCAAGTCATGGGATATTTTTGGGAGTCCTTGATGGTGGTTGCAGCTGCCTATTCTGATAGTGTCATTCAGTCCATTATGGCCCATTAGCAGAGATGACCCCTCAGGTTGGGTGTGACTGTGATGGTGCTTCTCCAGAGGGAGTTATCACAGCTGAGTCATTTGTGAAGAAAAAGAAACGCTACCCTGCCTTGCAGAGTTCACCTCTTTTCCCTTATCTCATTTAACATCCAGCTTGTAGCCTAGGGTGTCGAGTGTGCACTGGCCAGCTACTGCAAATGATCCATCATTAACAGTTCATCAGAAATGACCTAGAGGGGAGTAAAATACAGTTTGGTTACACCCACGGTACTTAACTGGCGCCCTACTCCTGTAACCAGGACACTGTGACATCCTAAACTATATCTTTAGTCCTAAATAGTTAGCAGTATTTATTTCTGCTGACTTGCCAAAACCTAGCTCTCTCTTCTTACAGGGTGTATGACAGTTAATTCTTTTATAAAATGGCAAAGACTAGTTTGAGAATGTGAAATATTTTAAGTGATTTATGTCATCTAAAGCTTGAGGTACCCAGGCCTCTGATCTGGAAGACAGGGACAGGGAGCAGAATGAAGCCCTCATAATCTGAAAGGAAATGGTTAATGACCTGCTACAAAATTTAGATGCACACAAGTCTATTGGACTGGATAGGATCCACCCAAGGGAGGTGAGGGAGCTGGTTAAGTGCCCACCAAGATACTTTTAATAATTTACCACCAATCCTGGCTAAGCAGGGAGGTTCCAGTTGACTAGAGGTTAGCAAATGTGGTGCCCAGCTACAGGAAGGGCCAGAATGAGGATTCAGGGAACTACAGGCCTGTCAGTCTGACCTTGCTGCCAGGAAAGTTTATGGAACAGATCATCTTGAGTGCCATCACACAGTACATACAGGACACCAAGGTGATCAGGCTCATTCAGCATGTTTGTTTAAGGCAGGTCCTGCTTGACTAACCCAATCTCCTTCTATGACAGGATGACAGTGGATGAGGGAAAGGCTGAGGATGTGATTTACAAAAACTTTAGTTATCCATTTGACACCCTTTCCCACAGCATTCTCCTGGAGAAACTGGCTGCACATGGCTTGCACAAGTGTGCTGTTTGCCAAATAAAAAAGTGCTTGAATGGGTGGTCCTCGAGAATGGTGGTAAATGGAGTTAAATCCAGTTGGTGGCCAGTCACAAGTGGGGTCCCCCAGGGCCCAGCACTGGGGCCAGTTCTGCTTAATATCTAAATTGATGATCTGGACGAGGGGATGGAGTGCATCTACTGTAAGTTTCCAGATGACACTGTCACCAAAAATCACTGAAAAACAGATAAATAAAATTCCTTAACACCAATGTAGCATTAAGAAGTGGCATTATTTACTACAGGCCTGGTTGCACAGGGGATAGCTCTACCTAGCATGCACATGATCCACTGCAAGTGTGTTTCTTATATACAGTCACCACATGCATATTATAATTCCTCAATACCATAAAACCCTTACCAGGTTCCCTTTTTTTACAGTCTTGTTTTGGCTGTGGCTGCATTCCCAAACCAGATGTCTTCCCCTTATCTTCTTCCTGTCCTTGCTGAGAAAGCAGATCCTGCATACCCTGTTTCTTTGCTAAAAGTACAGATGAAGGGTAGAATAAGGACTTTACAATTAGAAATTGTAAAGCAGGTATGGTTTATTTCCAGCTGGGACACATGGGGGGATATCTCCTCCAAACCGTGCCTACCTGGTCAAGACAAGGTCCAGGTTTAAATACACATTGATCCCACAAACCCACACCTCCTCACCCGCACATTCCCTGCCTTCTCTCGCTTCGTATTCTAATTAGCTGTCATGCCTCCTGGTGGTCGTGAGTTGGGGTCGTGGGAGGAAGGCTGACGTCTTCCTCAGGTTGATCATTGCTTCTGGGCAGGCGTAGTGGAGGTTTGGCTATTTTTCAGGTCACTTTGCTCTTGCCAAAGATTAGGAGCTTGATTTTGCTGGATTCAAGCCACAAAGTTCTGCTATATTGATTTTTGACAAATACCTAGGTCCCGCTTTGCTGAGTTTCAACATTATACATCTTACCTATACGACTTCTACTTAGTAACTACATAACAACTAAGCTTAATAGCTATTCTTCTATGTGTTCTCAGTACAAACTGTTTCTCTACTTCTACAAAATCACCAAAAGCTGCTTCTAAAATCTTGTATTTTTATATTCATAAACATCCTTCATATCACAGACACAGTAGAACTCCTTATTCTGGGATTTACCCTTTGGTATCAACACCAAGTTGGGCTGGAGTGTTGATCTGCTGGAGGATAGGAAGGCTCTACAGGGGCATCTGGACAAGCTGGATTGAGGGGTTGAGGCCAACTGTATAAGATTCATGAAGACTAAGTGCTAGTTACTGCAGTTAGATCACAACATGTTATGACCTGCTGAAGGCAAGGCTAACCCAGGTTCTTGTTAATAAATCCTTTGGGGTGGATTACAGTGAAACAACACTGAGTGATCAGTGTTTCTAAATAAATATATGTAGGGTTTATTGTAGAACAGTTTAGTTACACAGGAAAATAGGTATGTAGCCATTTTTGGTTTTTTAATCTACTTATATGACAATACAAAACTATAAAAATATCACTTGAGGAAATGTCTAAGAAAGAGAAGGAATGGATAAGAGTAGAAAGATCTCACCACCCTTAGGCCTCATAATGAGACTTGATTTTTGCAATTTTAATGTCTGGTCAAAGGGATGGTTGCAGACTGGATCCACCAGGTGGTGTGAAAAATCCCAGGGAAATTCACAGAACACAAAATCTATTTGGTTTATATTCACTCAGGTTCTGGTAGGAAGGCCCAGATATCTCCCCTGGGGTGGGGAGATTTAACTGGATGATGTAATGTTATGGATCACAGGATACTTCAGGAGTCTTTGACACCTTCTAAGACAATACAGCTGCCTATTACATCAGTGCAGTTGAGTCCATGATGGCCCATGATGGCCCATCAGCAGAGGTGAATACCTTCAGGCTATGTGTGAATGTCCCAGTACTTCCCAGCAGGGGAGTTATCATAGCTGAGTTCACTTGAGTAAGGACAAAGAGACAGTACCCGCCTCACCTCCCAGGGTTTGCCTCTTTCCTTATCTCATTCAACACCCAGCTGTAGCCTGTGGTGGGGTGTGCTCACCCTCTGCACCTGGGCAGTTACTTTGCACATCAGTCACAGTCCAAATTCCAGTTAGTAGGCATATTGGGGAGGGGTAGGCTTTGGTGGTCACAGATGAACAGCTGCTTCTTTGCAGTTTGATACAGTGGGCAAAAGTCCTCTGATGATTTCAGCAATGTTTAAGCCATTAACCATTTCAGTCTCTCACACAACCCCATGCCGTGCTGCAGGCTTTGGGAAGAGTGGTTGGAAAGCTGCCCAGCAGAAAAGGACCTGGGGATGTTGGTCACAAGTGACTAATATCATCACTAAATGGGACAAAAGAAACTTATCCAACACCAATTTGATGTGAATAAGCAGACACTTCTTTATTCAGATGCCAGGAACATGGAGGATAGCTCCTCTGAAAACATGTTCCACTTAACAAACAAAACTCATCCATTTAATATACTTTTTCTGCTGAATTATCGTTACATAAGTTTTTTTACATACTATGCCTGCTTTTAAATTTAACCTTTACATTGATTGGTTCTAATAGCTAATAACTTCATCAATATTCATATCCTAAAACTATCATTGGTCATCTCTCCAGACATCTACTGATTGGAATCCTTAATATTCAAATCAAGATGGGAAAGGTAGTGGGTTTCCAAGCAGCATCAGTGGTGAGCATGATGGTCTCCATAGCTTTTTAACCAAAACAGAAGACTCTAGTAACTTCTTGGTGAGGTTTCTGCAGTTACACATTCCAAACACAGCACTCCTGATATTTCTATACGTTATACTTCACAGTTTTCTACTTATAATCATAGCTAACCCTTCTATATAATTTATTTGATTATTTGATCAAAATATTCATAACAATATGAGCCAGCAGTATGCCCAGGTGGCCACAAAGGGCAATTGTATCCTGGCTTCTATCAGAGTGTGGCCAGCAGGACTAGGGAAGTTACTGTCCCTCTGTACTCAGCACTGGTGAGGCTGCAACTTGAATAATGTGTTCAGTCTTGGTCCCAGTCACTACAAGAAAGACACTGAGGTGCTGGAGTGTATCTGAAGAAGAGCAAGGAAGGTGGTGAAGTGTCTGGAGAGCAAGTCTTATGAGAAGCAGTTGAGGGAGATGGAGATGTTAAGCCTGGAGAAAAAGAGAGTCAGAGGAGATCTTATCGCTCTCTACAACTACCTTGAGAGGAGGTTGTAGCGAGGTGGATGTTGGTCTCTTTTCTAAAGTAGCAAGCAATAGGGCAAGAGGAAATGGCTTCAAGTTGTGCTGGGGAGGTTTAGATTGGCTATTAGAAAACATTTCTTCACGTAAAGGGTTGCCAAACATTGGAATAGACTGCCCAGGGAAGTGGTTGAGTCACCTTTCCTGAAGGTATTTAAAAGTTGTGTAAACATGGTGCTTAGGGACATGGTTTAGTGGTGGACTTGGCAGTGTTAATGTTTGGACTTGATGGTCTTGTTATTAACAAATTAGCCGAATTGGTTCATATTAAGAAATTTATTAAAATCAATTTAGTTACAAAGAAATAAAAAACCCACCACCAAAACTAAAATAAAAGAGATGTTGAGCCCGGGAATCGACACCGGTGAACAGGGTCGGACCAGCGGTCTATCTGGCAAAACCGTCCTCCCCTGGTTCACGAAAAACTACTGCTGGAGTCTGAATTTTATACAGTTTTTGTGCCCCCGGGCCAGACTCAGCGATGTAAAAATGTAGATCCCCTCTATCGTTCGGTAGATGCAAAAATGTGAATCCTCCATATTCCGGTAGATGTAAAAATGTGAATCCTCCATATTCCGGTAGATGCAAAAAAAAAGTGAATATTCTTTTCGGCTTGCATTGGGTCCTAGCTCGGTAGTGTTGTCCAGGTGGCACTGTTATTGTGTCAGAGAGTGATAATCGCTTCCCATCTTGTTCCAAGGTGGTGTCACTTCACCTTGTGCCTTCAAATGCAAATGAAAACCTCCCCCGCAAGTTTAAGTCTTGCTTTGTGTTCTTCAAATGCAAATAAAAGGTCTCCCTGAGTCTGGGTTTTTGCAAACTGAGTTTTACAAAAGCGGGGAGTGCTTAATATATTTACTACATTTTAACTTTCAGTACCTTATATAAAATATTATCCTGAGCATGAATTAATTCTTAGCATCCCTCATAACAGTCTTAAGGGTCTTTTCCAACCTAAATGATTCTATGATTCTGTTCTATAATTTGTGGCCCAAACTCAAACATCTAACATATTTTAAGCAGCAGAAAGAGTACTGGAGATCTTCACTAAGAATCAGAAGAGAGGTCCTATTTTCCCATTTTCTGGCTTTGCAGTGACTGTGCTTTTTAGAAGCGACTTCAGCTTAAATGCCACTTTCCCTATAAGAACCCAGTATAGATGGGTCATTTTATTCTAGTCACATTGCTGTGCTACTTTCTTCAATCAAATTTTGCTCAGCCTGTTCTCACTTCTCACAGCAGATCATGGTAACTTACAATTTTGAATATATGTGGAGATGACAGCTGTAACTATTACTGTAATTTCAGTATAACCTAAATTTATCCTTTTTTAAAGTTGTTTTTTTTTTTTTGCCTGCTGCCATATCTTATGACTTGCTGTCAACTGAATCAACAGAAGTTCAGAAAAGGAAGCCCATGTTGTCAAATGCATGGTGCTTTCCAAAAGTAAAACAAAAGACTAAGTTTCCAATAGGAATTCAATATCTTCATGTATGAAAATGTTATTATCCAGAATGACATAATGATAAAAGTTATTTTTAAGGCAGTGATTGACATTGAATCTATATATTGGTATATGTGAGTGTCTAGAAATTAATGTTTGAGTGGCTCAGTCTTTTCTCAGATGCATCTGTAATCTGTCATTCCTCACAGGTAGTAACTGCTTATATGTATGAGATGGAGAAATGTGCAAAAGGCCAACCAGAGACCCATACTGAGGATTTATTAGTACTAGAGAAATTTGCATATATAAGTTAGGAACCACTGAAATTACAGCCCATATTTTTAGAAAGGAACATCTATGATTTTTATTGTCTAATTTCACCAAATATTATCAACATTAGGTAATACATTCAATCATAGCATTCAGAATCAGATAACCATGACAGATTTTGGTGTGTGTGTGATCTTTATATATGAATTTCTTTATTCACAGTCTTCTTCCTCCCTCTTACTCAGGCTTGTTTAAACAAGACTTCCTTGTCATGTTTGATAGCTTTCTAGAAAAACTTAAAAAGCAATGAAATACTACAATTTACTTCTCACTGATGCTGCCTTCTTATCTAGGTAGTGAATTTTTTACAGATTAAATAAAAGATCACTCTTGATCTTATTTTGCTCCTAATTTGCTTTCCTCAAGATATTGCAAGATAACTGTCAAATTTCCATAACTTTTGAGGACCAGTATCTGTAAATTACCCATTTGCTAGGGGAAAATAAATGGTTTCCTGACTAGTCTTGCATGTGGAAGCCAAAAACTTATGTTTTGCATATCAATGCTTTGTTTTTTCAGCTTCTGTTGTGTCAGCTAATGCAGTTCATTGATACTTGTGTCCATTCTTCTGTTTCAGTTAGCAGTTGCAGCAACGGCAATAATATTTTAGTCTGTGCATTATTATAAAATGCAAAATTAGAGCATGTTTCTCAGAAAGTGATCAGGTTTTGTCTGCTTAATGGATTATTTTTTTACTTCTCCCTGATGTTCCCATTTCATTAAACTCCTTCAGTTAACACCTTTGAGTAAACTCCATTTTTTTTTCCTGCTCTAGTACTAATCTTACCTATATTGATTTTTCAGCTAAAAAGTCTGAGGTCCTTTTCTTTCTCATTTGACCATTCCCCTCTGAAAGGGTGAAAGCAGATGCCCTGCCTGTTAAAAAAAAAGTTCTCTACTTGATCTCAGCTCAGCTGTTTCTAGATTGCTTGTACATTGGGAGATCTACTACCACAGATTTTTGTTGGTGCTTTTCTGATCAATGTCACCATTACAGATTGCAGGTATTGCCAAGATCACACTTTTTCATATGTTCCCATTCCCAGCCACCAGACTTCTAAATAGTATTGGGAAGGGAAGGTGGTGGCTGATGCATCAGGTCAGCGATTCAATAACTTCTCAACAGTTCTTCCTTCCCCCCTTGCTAATATGAATCTCAAACCACTTCTCTTGTCTTACTTGCTTCCAAGTTCCCCTAACTTGGGGATTTATAGCAGAAACTGGAAGGCACCCTGCTCCTTATCAGTTCATGAGGTGTTTTTTGATGAGACAACACATTTGAATTGATATACAAACAATATTTTCTGTATTTAATTGTGAAAACTGTGAAATGGTATGTCCTTGAGATATTGGGTAGAGGACAAGTGAGAGAAAGTATAATATATATGGGAAGTGTGGTGTTAAGCTAAAGGTGTTAAGCTATAGGAATCCATCAAAATACAAGTCAGGATAGAGAGGCTTGTTTAGAAATATTTGAGTTGCAGTATCAGTACATTAGCACCAGTATGGCACAATGGAAAATCTAGTTGCTCTAAAAAGAGTTGCCATGTTAACAGGTAGATTTACTATGTGTTGCTGGGATACTTTTGATTCTCTTTCAGAAATCAAATGTAAACATAACTAATGACATGTCTGCCACACATCTAAGTATTAATTTTTGGGTTTGGCAGCATTTGGGATTCAAGGTCACTAGGGTCTACAAAGAACTGATAAGGCAGGAAGTGTTTATAGAAGTGAACAGAAGTAGAGAACTTTAGTTTTTCAGGCATGCTGAGAGGTATAAGAAATCTTAGACCAGGTCTCAACTGTTTTTTCCAAATCTCAGCAATTCATAGCTGATCCTTTATGAATGCTCTTGGTTAGACATAATTACTCATGATTTATGGGTGATTCAGTTTTCACTGGTTTAACAGCAATAAGCACAGTTGTATGAACTAGGTGAAACAAACAACTTGCTTGCAATAGTGTTGTCCACAAAAATTAGATTCATTACCTGGTGTGCAACAAGCCAATAATTACATTGATTATTTATTTCAGAGTTGCACTAGCCTGGGTGCTCAGTGGTATTTCGCGAATCAAGAACCCAATCAAGACTTTTTTCTATTTATACATTTTAGCAAACAAAGGGATTAGTGTTCATTGGCTACAAGTTACATAGTTCTAATAATTAGTATTCTATCTTCTACTGGTTAATGGTTCTCTCACTTCTCATGTTAATTTGTCTGCTTGCTCAGTCTTTCTCTTCTTTTGGTGATCCCACTTCTGACACCAATTTAATGTTAAGATCCACTGGAATAATGTTAGGGTCTGATTATTTAAAGATGCCTCTGCCCAAATTAAGGTGCAAATGAGACCATATGTATACCAATAGTATGTATTTTATTTAACAGTAAATGTGGAGAGACAAAGTAGGGGGAGAGGGAGAGAGAGAGAGAGTGAGACAAGGAGAGAGAGTCAGATTAAGTGGAAAGAGTCACCACCACGGCCCTTCTTCTGGTCTTTTTGGTGGTGGAGGTCCCCAGAGTGTTCTTCTGGAAGTACCACTTCTATACAGTCAAAGCTTTGTTAACCTCCCCTGAGGTCTGAGTTCACTGAAGAATATCTAGCCCTAAACATTAACAAGGCAATTCTACCAAGTGATTTTTTTTCCTAACACCTGGATATAACTTACAGCTTGTTTGCTGCTGTTTCATGGATTAAATCTCCCTTCTGGTTGATTAGGCTTGAAAAAAAAAGACAAAGACAAGGGTGTAGAGTTTTCAGCACTGTCTATTCAAATACTCTTAGTGCCACAGCCATGGTCATGGTTTCAGCAGTGTGAAAAATGAAGTTCACTCTCCTGGTAAAATTTAAAAGTTTAATAAAGGACAATAGAAGACAAAGATAATAAAGCAAAGTTTTTAACGGCCGGGTGCTTGGCATTCAGCCAAGAGCACACCTGCTATTTTGGGGGCACTTTTTATATACCTTTTCTAGTGCATCAGCCTACTGCATATTCATAAACAATTATGCATATTTAAACTTTACCCCAAACTAGTTTACATGTTCCAAGAACTGTTTAGCATGGCTCCTCCTCAGGTCTGCCTTTTTAGAGCAAGCGCATTTCTTGGCTGTGGTTTTAGTACATTTTTATTATCACCTCTAGCTTGGGCTTTGGTCCATACTTTCTTCAGATGGCAGGTGCTGATAGTTGGCATATCAGTAGCAGGGGTCTTCATCATATGTTCATTGGATGTTATCCCAGCCAAGCAGGCAGTTCAATTACAAGCATAACTATATCAGCTATTTTACTACTATGTCTAAGTTTAGTTAATAGCAGAAATAAAAATTATATCTTTATAGCAAAGTTACTTTAACATTATACATATAGCATCCATTTTAATATTTGGGAAAAGACAATATTATAATATGTATTTATAACAGCAGGGAAAATTTGTGACCACAACTGGAAAGGGGTCTATTTTTTCTGGTTTACTCAAGTGAAGGGATCAGCAGATAACGGCACTGCATGACCTGCGAGTCCCATTTCTGAGTCTTCTAGGATGCTTCTGCAGGACAAGGCATGGCGTTGAAATGACAACTCTGGAACTGCAGCCGGGACTAGTGGGGTTGGGGCCGTTTTTCTTCAGCGCTCTTCCGGAGCTGCCCCAGGCAACACCAGCACCCCCCCATCTGCCACCAGAATTGCTTCTTAATACCCTGCCTTCCCGATTTTTTTTTGTTCCAAGGGTAAGGTGGAACCAGAGGCTTTTCCATCATCTTGTCTTTGTCCTCTGGTCCATGCTGTCTTCTATGGTGGCTGCCATCTTGAGAGGAGGGGCTTATCCATGATCTTGTTTTCTTTGTTCCCAGGGAGAGCACGGCACCTTTGTATCTAGTGGTTGTTGCTGTTATCTTGGTTGTTGCTGTTTTTGTTTAAAGTAAACTGTTGTTTTTTCACTTATATCTTCTCACATTCATTTCTCCTTATTGGTGAAAGAGGACTTATTAAAACTAGTAAGGGAGGTAACTCATTTTAGAGTCTCCACCCTGTATAATTGTCTTAAACTAAGACAAAAGTATACAAAGATCAAACATCAAAGAACATAGTTTGTAAAGAAAATTTTTACATTTTCCACATTTTGCAAAACAGCAGCCGTTTGTTTTCCTGAGAGATTCAGTCTATTCTAGAGAGGATCAGAAGGAAATTACTTGAAGTCTTGTCTATGACTTTACATACCTTTCTATGTCAGTATTCATAACCATGAAATGGTCATGGGATCTTTTCTCTCAAAGATTAAAGTAATGATTAAATGCTACTTAGGCTTTAAATAATAGATAAACTATTTGAGGACATGTTTTAATGGTGAACATGGTGGTGGTGCTAGGTTGGTTATCACTGGGGCCAGAATCTCTGTGCTAGCTCTGGGTTTCTGAATGAGAGATAACGAACCAAGCTGCGGGCAGGGTGTCTGTGAGCCTTTTAAGCTCACTGGCAAGATATCTTTTCTCGGTGCAGACAGAAGGCAGGGAATGAGGAAGGGAGATCTGCTGCTTGGATCAAGAAGTTTATTTTCTGAATCGCTGCGGCAGACAAACAGTGAACAAAGGACTCAGCTGGTTTATATGCCCGCCGAGCCTGGGACAGGGAGCAGTTTCCGGCGAATAGCAAGAAAGCGCTGAGGGTAAACAAACTTTTCGGGGACTAATAGAGAGTCCATGAGGGGGAAAACTAATTATACGAACAAATGAAAGTTGGTTTAGGGACAGATTGGCTTAGAATCCTGAGGAAAAGTGTTGGGGTTTACATGACTGGCAGCTCTGGGGAATAAACAGCTTATGGGACAAAGCTTTCGGTCTGAGACCAAACATAGGTACAAACTGTTTAGAGACTTGAACAAACTGCAATTAAAACAGACTGCAACTTAAACAGACCGCAACAGTTGGTGATTGGAATTGATCATCTTAAAGGTCTTTTACAAACTTAACAATTCTGTAATTCTACAATTTTAGTAATGTCTTCTGCCAATCAGCAGGACCAAAATTTTACTTTAAACAGGCTGTAGATAACAAAAATGAAACATCAGTAAAAACCACTTTTGTGTACTATATATATATATTTATGATTAAAATAACTATAAAATGTTTACATACATAACTGTGTCATTCTCAGAAAAGCAAAAGCAAGAACTAGTCTTCCGATTTTACTTTACAGCTTCAAAACCCTAAAAATCATTCAGTAGGTTACTATGATTTTGCATTGGATTTGCATGGCAAGGTTTTGGTAGCAGGGAGGATACACAGCTGGCTTCTTTGAGAAGCTGCTGGAAGCTTCCCCCATGTCCGATACAGCCAATGAAACCTGGCTCCAGGACAGAACTGCCACTGCCCAAGGCTGGGTCAATCATTGATGGTGGTAACATCTCTGTGATAACATTTAAAAAGGGGGAAAGTTATTGCACAGGAGCAACTGCAGCCAGAGAATAAATAAGTGAGAATATATGTGACAGAAACAGTTCTGCAGACACCAAGGTCAGTGGAAAAGTAGGAGGAGGAGGTGTTCCAGGAGCCAGAGCTGAGATTGCCCTGCAGTCTTTGGTGAAGACCATGGTGAGGCAACTGTGCCCCTGCAGCCCATGAAGGTTAACAGTGGAGCAAAGATCTACCTGCAGCCTATGGAAGACTCCACACTGTAGCAGGTGGATGCCTGAAGGAGGCTGTGACCCTGTGGGAAGCCCACGCTGAAACAGGCTCCTGGCAGGACCTGCAGACCCATGGAGAGAGGAGCCCATGCTGGAGCAGATTTGCTGGCAGGAATTGTGACCCTTTGGAAGAGACTCATGCTGGAGCTATATGTGAAGAACTGAAGCCCATGGGAAAGACTCACATTGGAGAAGTTCGTGGTGAACTGTCTCACATGGGAAGGGACCTCACGCTGGAGCAGGGGAAGAGTATGAGGTGTCTTCCTCCTGAGGAGGAAGGAGTGGCAGAGACAAAGTATGATGAGCTGACCACAACCCCCATTCTCTTTCCCCTTGTGCTGCTGAGGCCAGAGGAGGTAGAGAATTCAGGAATAAAATTAAGCCCAGGAAGAAGGGAGGGATGGGGGGGAAGGCATTTAAAGATTTGGTTTTATTTCTCATTATCATACTCTGATTTGATCAGTGATAAATTAATTTCCCCAAGTCAAGTCTGTTTTGCCCATTGTAGTAATTGGTGAGTCATCTCTCTCTGTCCTTATCTCAACTCAGGAACCTTTTGTTATATTTACTCTCCTGTCCAGTTGAGGAGAGGAGTGATAGAGCAGAATGGTGGGTGCCTGGCATCCAGCCAGGGTCAACCCACCACAGATTTTCACAAATAAGAGACAGAAAAATGCAAAATTGCATTATTTAGGGTCATTTAAGTTGAACATTTTAAAAATATGAACTTTGAATGTGTCGTCTTTTGAGTTGCTAATTTTAAAGGCTGATTTTCAACATCAAAAGCAGCCATTGATTTGTGTTGGAAAAAAAGGGCTCATTTACATCAGGTCAGGCACTTCATTTGTGTAATCAAATTTTAGTCCTTTTTTTGGGTGTTTGAACCCAAGCATTGTTTACTTCAGAAGTTTGCAGGTGGAGGCACTTGATAATTTATATGCTTTCTTCATCCTGAAACTGGGCTAATATAGGGATGCCTACTGATTATATAATGAGTAAAATACAAGGGTTTATTTTTCTTTTCTTTCTTTTGATGGCTCTACTATTTTTTTCCATTTTTGGGGAGTAAAACAACCCTCAGTGACTTGTCCTTATCTACTGTTCTACTGCTGTCTTCTAAACCCATCTGTGCCCAAGTTTTCCCCTTGTAAGGCTAGTGATCAGCTATGCTTTATTGCAAATAAATACCATTAAGAATAATGATAGATGCCGCACCACATATGTTTATAGAGATTCTCTGGGAATCTCTGTGTAGGATAGGGTTATGGTTAAAAGGAGAGGTTGTTTTTCTTTAAATAATGATCAATTTGCAAATTGACTATTCTTGTTCCAATATAAGACTCATTTTGGTAGACCAGCTCATTAGATCAAGTTAAATACAAGCAGGACAGTTCAAGAGATAATCACAAAATGTTGTGGGTTTTGTTTTTTTTTTTTTTTTGCTAGACTTTAAATACATCAAATGCATAGTATTTTACTAAATAGAGCAGCTTCATTAAAATTTAATTAAACTTTTATTTCATTACTTATTTAATAATATGCTTTAATGTTATTGTGGTACTTCAATTACTTCAGATCCCTTAAATGTGAGAACTTCAGTCCTAGTTCCAGATTTGCTTTTGCTTCCATCTTTTTGTACTGTGAGACTCTAAATAGGGCAGAATCTCATATAAAAGTGTAATTTATTGACAATTCTCTTTTTTCCACATTAAAAATGTTGGTGCCACCTTTCTTTTGTCTTGGTTTAGAAAGACAGTTGTCTGCCAGGGAAAGCTAGAGCTTCCCTTGGGATCGAGAATGTAAACCTCTTTCCCTCCAAATTATTATAATTTTGCAATTAAGGGCTTTCAGGCAACAATTTGGGAATAGGAATAGCAGCTCTTTACTAGGAATATTAAAAAATATATACAAATATAGTAGCACAAAAAAACCAAGCAAGCAAACAAAAGTCCTGGAAAACCCTGACAGGGTCAGGGACATGATCTGACACCCTGTTGGTCAGGGTGTTGGAAGCAGTCCAAATAAATCCTCCTGGGGTAACAGATGTAGTTCTGTGGAGTAGAGATGATCCTGTAGAAAAGGGTCCAGCAGTGGCGAGATGGGACTGGTCTTCCTCTTGGAGTCCAGTGGAAAACTGCCTCCTGGTGTTCCTGAGTCTCAGTTTTTATCTAAGTAGGAATGATTGGCTTCCCCCACACTGGGTGGAGCATCTCACAATGGGATGATGTAATGTGTCATGTCATTGGTGAGCCTTAATGGCCCATTATCAGAAGATATCCCCCGGAGGATGGACGGGTGGTGAAAGAGATAAGAAACACTGCCCCACTTGGTTTTAATGGCATCCACCCCCCTCCCCCCTGGAGTTACAAGAGATAAAGAAAAACACCTCCTCAACTGCTTTCAACAGATGAAATAGAATACACATTTTTTTTGGTTACATAACCCAAGACACCACCACATCTCTAGATATAGAGATATTAAAATCTTAGGAAAATGATTATTAAAATAAAATTAATGAACTACAGTAGGCTTACCATAATGAAACTGGAATATAAAATATATCTCCCAGTTCCCTCAGGGAGAAGCTTGAGAGTGTCTGATGAGTAAACATGAAAAAGGGCAGATGGGTGAAAATTTAAAGGCATTTTTATACTTTATAAAGCCATTGCCCTAAATGAAGCTTAGTAATTACTTCTCTTGTGATTGATCTTTAGGCAGCAGTTGTGGTGGTATTCAACTTTGCTATGGTTTTGCTCATTTTTCCTGCTATCCTGAGCATGGACCTTTATCGTCGGGAAGACAGGAGACTGGATATATTCTGCTGTTTTACAAGGTGAGAATGTGTGATAGAATTACAGTATATGAGGCACATCCTTTTTGTGCTTACCAATCAGTGTTACTGTCCCTTGTCAGGAGTGGGAGTTCTTCATTGCAGCGGGACAGCAGCAGGGTCAGTATGTTATTGCCATGATTTTTATTGCTGGATTACATTGCTACACTCACACACACACTTTTTCCTTTATTCATACCTACATCCGTTTTAGCCATTGGCGGACAATTTTCTGGAAGCATGTAAAAGAGCCATGCTTTAGTAATAGCTGTATTTTTGAATTTTATGGGGTATTGCTGGTATTGGTAAACCTTGGAAGGCAATTCCAGTCTCTTATGGAAGACTGTAAATAACTTGGGCTACTCAGAAGCCTTACTTAATCATTCTGTGCTGGTTTTTTTTTTCTTTTTGTGCCTTGAATCTTAAATACATAAAAATAATGTAAAAACTATAAAACTACTTCTCTTCAGCCTACTTCTTTATAGGACTATGAAGAATTTAGAATGATCAGTACCATTGCAAGATAATGATTGATAATCTTTCTATTATGGCTCCAATAGTAATTTAGAATGGTAGTATGCACACTATTACCTAATGTACGTCCAGTTCTGAGGTCATGGGTAGGCTAGGAGGAAGTTACTGCCATCAGCAGAACCACCGCTTAGAGATAAAGCATATTTCCTACATTAGTTTTTACTTTTGCCTGCAATGAAGAGGATAACCTGCATTTCTATACATGTACTCTCACATGCATGTCATAATTAGTATGTAGAGAAATGCCTTTGTGTCCTCTTAGCCTTTCGCACCCACGTGGGAGCAGACACAGTCTGACCTTTTTAACTTTGATGTCAGAGAGAGAAAGTGCTTTCCTAAATTTGCTTTTGAGGTAGTCATTAGAACAGGGAGTTGATCAGAAGCCAGGACTCCCTCTTTCTGTTTCTGATTCAGCCACAGTTTCACTGGATGGTCTAATGTGCTTGAATTTTGGAGCTTCAATTCTCAGAAGCACAGGGCTGTCAGGCCTTCCATTTATTCCTACATATAAAGTTGTACCAAATGAGAATGAAAATTTAAGCCCATGTACATATGAAGAAATTCAGTTAATAAGAGCTTGTTTGTTTAGGTAGGCAACATTTTCTTCTTTTTTGTAGGATTTTTCCACTTGGTGAAAAATCTCTGATACGGTTTTCTATCAGCAATTTGCTTTTATTTACAGAAGGAAGCTTGCTTATGACTTTTTTCTTATAAACTAGGTATCAACTAAAATAAATGCTTCCAAAAATACTTCTGTAATTTTGCCTCTTCATGTTGCCTGTCCTTTCTGGCAATTTATCCTCATATATGTTTACATCAATTTTAAAACACACAGTCAGTATATGGCAGGTGGTTTCAACCTGCCTCACAAAAGTCTGAGATCTTATTCAGAAGGTCCAAATAGTATTTTAGAGTTACTTTAATAGTTCTTAACAGAAGAACTCAGCATGTCATGCATTTACATTTTGATCTTCTAAATAGTTTATTCTCAACATGGTCATGTAGATGTAATTCACACACATATATCGTGCTTTCAGACTGTGTGCAACTACCTGGTTATTGACCTGATTAGTATGTGTAATTAATAGAGTGATGCAAGTGGATGCCAGTGTCTTCAGACACACTGGTTCCTTCTTGGGCACAAGAAACATGCAGAAACAGGCTCAGAGGCCCACACTTTAAACCATGTCTAGGAAATACTTTCTAAAAGTGCAGAAGGAAATCCTCATCAAAACATTATGCTTAATTAACATAAACAATTTAACTGTAGTGGAAGCAGTCTGATGGAAGCAGATTATCCTATCTAGCCTGATTAAAATGAATACCTATCAAAATGCGAATGATGTTTTTCTCTTTTCTTGCAGTCCATGTGCCACTAGAGTGATTCAGATTGAGCCTCAAGCATATGTGGAAAATAGTGATAATACTTACCACAGTACATCCCCATACAGCCGTCACAGTTTTGTACATGAAACTCAGATTACAATGCAGTCTACAGTGCAGTTACACACAGAATATGATCCTCATGCACAGGTGTACTACAGCACAGCAGAGCCTTGCTCAGCAATATCTCTGCAGCCAGTGACAGTGATGCAAGATAATATCAGCTGCCAGAGCCCAGAAAGCACAAACTCAACAAGAGATTTGCTTTCCCAGTTCTCAGACTCCAGTACTAATTGCCTTGAGCCACCCTGTATGAAATGGACACTCTCATCTTTTTCAGAAAAGCATTATGCTCCATTCCTGCTAAATCCAAAAGCTAAGGTAATCAGAAAACGATTTACCTGTTTTTCAAAAATAGACTTCTGCCTTGCCCAGTAGAAAAATTATCCTGACAATGGTATTAAATAGCAGCAATTAATGGAATTATTTTGGAATTACAAGTCTTAATATTTTTACACTTAATTTCACATTTTAAAAGTTTTATCTTGGTAGTGCTATAATGACATACTTTTCAAATAGAAGTTGTTAATAAGGGTTTTGGTGACTTTTGGTAACCTAAGCTCATGAACAGTGAAACCCAATCTACTTTTTAACTTCATCACCATATACATTTCCTGTTCACTAAAACACAAATTAGTTTGGCCTTGTAATGTGTGTATATGTGCATAAATATATAAAAGCTTAAAAATATAGTAATGGGCATTTATTTTGAACCTGGTTCCGTGTGCTATTATGAGTTATTAATTTCTTTAGGAACATAAAACCAAAGGCATTTCCATTTTCTGTTGCAGATTGTGGTTATTTTTCTTTTTCTGGGTTTACTTGGGCTCAGCCTATATGGAACTACCCGGGCTAGAGATGGACTGAATCTCACAGACATTGTACCACGAGAAACCCAGGAATATGACTTTATTTCAGCACAATTCAAGTATTTCTCATTTTACAACATTTATATAGTGACACAGAAAGCAGACTATCCCAGTCCCTATGTCCAGCACTTACTTTATGAACTTCACAAAAGTTTCAGTAATGTGACATACATTTTGTTGGAAGAGGATAAGCAGCTTCCCAAAATGTGGTTGCACTACTTTCGAGACTGGTTGCAAGGTAAGAGAAACAATTGCATGAATGTTTCTTTTTAATTCTACACTAGCAAGCAATTATTCACTGTAGTAATGACCTTCTTTTCCAATACATGCTTTAAAGTATGCCAAGGTTCTGATCTGAACTCAGAAATCGATTCACTATTTCTCCAACACTTAAATTCTTTGTGGCTAAGGTTACTCCCAAATAAAGCAGTTTTTGGAGCTTTAAAAGGTTATATCCATGAGAGGTCATCTCACATCATTAATTTCTAACTGGCTAATAAGGAGTTTCGCTTTATAAATAATGGCCAAATATGTCCCAGTTTCTTGGGAAGATAAATGTTTGCTGAGTGTTTTGAGAACAGTAAATGAAGAGTCTTGGTCTAGCAATGTATTTTTGCACAGGCTTAACTTTCAGCATGAGTGATCCTGTTAGCTTCAGCTGGGACTGCTGGCATGAAGAAGGTTCAGTGGGGTTTAGGCCTTTGATTGGATTGGGAGATTACTAAACATTCTAGACTTCCAATCAAGTGTCCTCACTTTTTCTATGGTGCAACTTTTTCTGTGCTGAGCTGTAACTGATAGGGGGGTGTTATAGGTAGTATGATGACAATTGTATTAAAGTGGGCTTATAAAGGCATGATATTATAAGCATTTGTGTTGAGGAAAATAATTTGTTTGTATTTAAAATATATAGTAATGTTACATCTCAGAAAATGTAACAGTACTCTTTTGTGAGCAAACACATCCTGCATGGAAATACTTCTATCCTACCTCTGTGTTGGAAGAATCCTAAGGAAGCTTTTGCAAACAGAAAAATAAAGTATGCTGACCTACTGAGACTGTAAATTTGGAACTTTACTGTTTACAAGTGGCCAATGCAGCTACGATTCTTAGAAAACATGCACATAACTGCTAGTATTTGGAGTGCCTTTAGCTTATTGCACCTCTTTTTTCAGAGGCTCACTTGTATTTTGCTTCCTAGTATCAAATCATATTAACATTTTCTATTATCTGAAAATGCAGCAGAAGATAGTTAACATTACTAATTTGTTTAAACTGGAAATGTTAACATTATTTTTGTGACTGAATGTAAATATGGTAGCTTAACTTCCCTGATTAGGCTTGTTTTTGCAAAGGGCAGCCTTGCCACTGTTCACATGAGTTAGTAGGAATTCCTTCTTCACCCCCATTCCAGCATCAAACATATTTTTGGAGGATTTTATATTCTTCTACATAACGTTTAAACAACTGCCTTAGCTTGTATAATTTCTTTGCAGAAAGGGGTCTACAAGTTACTTTTATCTTTATGCCCAGACATTTCATTAATTGCATCTATCTTTAAAACAGACTGAAGGCCTTTTAAAATCATTTGTGTGAACAATTTATAATAAAATATTGTTGCTCTGCTATTAATTTCTAAGTGTTATATGGAATTTTTATTAGTGAAATTTTGAAATCCTTCAGAAAGTAATCACAACTGATAGTGGTTTCTTGTTATTCTTTCTGCAGACTTTCAATTTCATCAGTGTACAAGGCCAGTAATAAAATGATGCAAAGTGTAAAGTGGTTAAGCAAGCTGAGAAATAAAGATATAAAAAGAGAGCTGGATTTGAGTGATGATCAAACTTGTAAGAACTGTAGCATACACTGGAGGGGAAAAAAGTGAAATAGCTGTTTCCACAACCTGTAGTAATGTAAAATGTAACTTGAAACCACAATTTGGTAATGTTGCGTGCAAATGCATGTATTTGGTATTGTGTCTGCTTAGCTCTCTGTCAGGAGTTTGATATTAGTCTGAAAGTTCTGCCTCCATATATTGTATAGCATAGCAACTTGTCTGTTCCTCTTAAACTGTCCTTTGAAGGTCTCTCCTTTTTTCCAACATTCTTCAACAGCCTCCTCTTAACTCTTAGTGACCTACATGATTATGATGATAGCACAAATGCTTTCACATAACCACTTTCTAAGAGGTTGAAATGGAGTTAGAGATGTATCCAGGAAGGATGGATTTGTATTTATGCACTGCACAGAATCCCAGAATGATTGAGATTGGAAGTGACCTCTGGAAGTCATCTGGTCTAACCCCCATGCTCAACCTCAAACCAGTTTTCCAGGACTATGTTCAAATGGCTTTGAACATCTCCAAGGAGGGAGACTCCACAACCTCCCTGGGCAACCTGTTCCAGTGATCAGTCACCCTCACATTGAAAAAGGGTTTCCTTATGTTCAAATGGCACTCCCATACTTCAGTTTGTGCCCATTGCCTCTGGTCCTGTCCCTGGGCACCACTGAAAAGACCCTGACTGTATTTTTTGCATTCCCACTTGAGGTATTTATATACATTGATGAGATTCGCCCCTGAGCCTTCTCTTCTCCAGGCTAAACAGTCCAATCTTTCTCAGCCTTTCCTCATATGTAAGGTGCTCTAGTCCCTTAAACACCTTTGAGGTCCTATGCTGGATTCTTTCCAAGTAGCTCCATGTCTTTCTTGTACTGGGGGGCCCAGAACTGTACAAGGCATTCCAGGTGTGGCCTCATCAGGGCTGAGGAGAGGGCAAAAATCACCTCCCTCAACCTGCTGGCAATACTTTGTCTAATACAGCCCAGAATATCAGTAGCCATCTTTGTTGCAAGGGCACACTGCTGGCTCATGTTCAACTTTGTGTCTACCAGGACCTCCAGGGCCTTTTCTGCCAAGATGCTTTCCAGCAGGTCGGTCCACAGCATGTACTGGTGCATGGGGTTGTTCCTTCCCAGGGGCAGGACTTTGTACGTCTCCTTGTTGAATTGCATGATGTTCCTGTCAGTCCATTTCTGCAGCCTGTCCAGGTCCCTCTGGATGGCAGAACAACCCTCTGGCATGTCAGCCAGCCATACCAGTTTTGTGTAATCTGCAGTTGCTGAGGGTACATTCTGCCTCATCTTCCAGATCATTAATGAAGATGTTGAACAGGACTGGACTCAATAATTCCTCTGGAGGTACACTGCTAGTTACTGGCCTCCAACTAGACTTCATGCCACTGATCTCTACCATCTGGGCCCATTTGGCCAGTTTCCAACTCACTTTACTTTCTACTCATCTAGCCCATACTTCATTAGCTTCTCTATGGTGATCTTATGGGACACAGCATCAAAAGCCTTTCCCAAGTGAAGGTAGACAATATCTCCCCTTGTCTACTAAGATGATAATTTCATTGTAGAAGGTTATCATGTTGATCAAGCATGACTTCCCCTTGGTCATGCTGACTGCTCCTAATTACCTTCTTATCCTTTGCATGCCAAGGGTTTTGTTTTTTCCTTGGATTCTTTTAGCTCTTGTTTCAATTTGTCATATTCTTTTATCCTTTGTTCCTGTCATTGGCAAGCAGATTTTAAGCATAATGCAAGTGCATGAGAAATTATATTTTCTCCATTTTTATCTGTCAATGATTCCAGCTGTTCATTTATTTTCTCTTTATTTTTTCCCACTCAAACCAGTTATCTACCAGCCAAGGGTTATGATAACTGTGCCACCATGAGCAATCTGTTAAACCTGTTTTTCCATATTGTTTGTCATGACCCTGCGCTCTGTGCCAATTTGTTACGAATGAGAGGGGAGAGCTTAGACAAGTCCCTGCCTTTGCCCAGGTTTCTGGCAGTAGACAACAGCTTTATTGAGGCAGCCAGCACCCCAAAACCCACTCTTGCTTGCAAGTTCTTAATAATGACCGATCATGTCTATTACAACATGAATTATTTATTGAATAGACACAAAGAAAAGACAGACATGAGACTTTACCAGGCTTACTTACTACACAGGATAAACAAAAAGAAACCACTAGTAGGTTCATGTAGCAAAATTTCTTAGAGAGCAAGGGCCTGAGCTATCCTGGGCAAGGCCTCAGATTTGGGCCTTTTTAGTAGTGAGTAGAGCTGTGGCGCAGCAGAAAATTCGATTAAGGTGTGTTTAGTATTAATTAGTATAGTTATAGCAATTTCACCATGATGACCTTAAAGTTAAGATTGTTTGCATTCCTTTCTGTTCAAGTGCCAATTAGAGAGCACCTGTTAGTGTAAACTATATGCAACTGTATTTAACCGACCATCTTGTGACAATAAAGAGAGAATGCATGCATTAACCATATTGGTCATATCGTGCATTGCTCCGTCCAGTCTCCCACGTATTTTTCGGACCCCGGCTTTATCTGGCGCCTGAACAGGGACTCCGTTTCGCTTTAATGCGGTTGAACCTTGCTTAAATGCAGAATTTGCGTTTAAATGCGGAATTTGCACTTAAATGTGGAAAAAGTTTTTCATGCTTAAATGCGGAGTCGTTTAAATACGACTTTCTTTTCGTTTACATACGGTTTTATTTTCGCTTGAAAGAGAGCTTGAAAGTCTCTGAGCTTGCCTCCGAGCCTGCCCGAGTTCGGGGCCGAGCGTCCCCTGGACCATGAGCAGAACCTCCTGAGACGAGAGACCTCAGAGCTGGGAGACTGGAAGCGTGGTTCGCTCAGTTTCACCCAGGGAGAAACAGCGGCACGCAGTGGAGAGAAGAGAGGTAAGCAGCCCGCGGAAAGAAGAAGGAAAGCTAAAAAATATGGAGCCGGAATTCTGTGCGGCCACGCGCCTTCTCGCTAATATTGTCTCAAAGAGGGGCGAAAAACTTAAAAAAAGTGAAGTAGAGCAATTGACCCTGTGGGCCAGAAAGAAAGGAAAGTTAAGTAAACCTTCGCTCATTTTCCATGAAGCCGAGTGGAGAGAAATTGGGGAGCTGCTTTGGCGCTCCGCCATTGCTGGAGGGAAGGAAGGAAAGATAGTGCCAGAACTTGGTGCTGTTTGGCAAAAGATCGTAACCACCTTAGAAGCCTTGTCTGCTGAGCGGAAGGCTGCTGAAGCTGCAATCCAAGCTCTTGAAAGCGGTGCAGGGGAGCTTGAGAGTGGAGCAGGGGAGCTGAAAGAACCGAAAAAAATGCAAAAATCCTCTAAAATAGCGAGGTTTTTCGGCATCAATTCAACCCACCCAGTGAGGGGAAACGCAGCGCCTGTCTGTTCTAGTCTCCAAGACGTTGTAAACTCTGTTGAAGACCGTGTAGTTAAGGCGCTGGAAGTGTCTCTGTCAGTGTCCAGAAACACTGAGGCTGACCAGGAAGCCCTGCAGCCGCCAGACTCTGGGGGCATGGTGAAAGATGAGACAGCAGGCGGGACCGAGGGCGGAGCGGGGCTGGCTCAGGAGACAACACAGGGGGGCGGAGACCGCGGCAGTGACGAAAGTAGAACCACGTGGCCTTCCCCCCCACCAGAAGACAAGGTGGCGACGCAGGCGCAGTCAGCCCGCGCAACCAAAACAAACATGGCACCGCCCATGCCCACTTCTGCCACGGTGTCCTCTGCCACTGCCACCAATCCTGCGGCCGCAGCTCGGCTTGCTGCAAAGACACACCGACCTGCAGCAGCCCAGTGCCCACTGCCCTCTGATTCTGATTCAGACCATGAAAGCCCCAGCCCTTAATTTCACAGCACATCGCGGCAGAAGAAAAAACCGCAGCATGCACACAAGCTGCAACAGACAGTTGAGAAACTCGCAAAACTATCTACCCGACAGAGTCCAAAAGAGAACCGCATGGCACTGCCAGCTACCCAACTGAATCCAATTGCAAATCGATGGTCGAAAGCATTGAAAGATGCCATGATGGATGGTGACTTTGATATAGCAAATTCTATTGCCTGCCCAGTGATTATAGAAAATGCCCACGCTCGATGGGAACCTCACGAATGGAAAGTGTTAAGCCAAGCAAAGCAAACAGTTACCACCTATGGAATCAGATCAGAAGCAGCCAGAAACATAATTCAATACATCTTCACTGCAGATGTTCTTTGTCCTGCTGACTGTTCAAACATTGCGTCTTTGCTCTTAACCCCTTCACAATTTCTTATTTTTGAAAGACAATGGAAATGTTTAGCAGTTGAAGAAGCAAACAGGCATCAAGTATTAGGAGATCCTTTGTATGCACTCCAGCCTGACATGCTAACAGGGCAAGGACCATATGCCACAACCAACATCCAGCTCACTTTTCCCATCGTGATTCATCAAATAGCTCAAACATTAGCCCACAAAGCCCTGCTTTTAGTTCCAGACAAGAAGAAGCCTGCTCCATTTGCTAACATCAAGCAAGGAGTCACAGAACCTTATGGACAATTTATTGATAGGCTGTCTGCTGCCCTGAAAGATGCACAAGATCTGCCTGCGGAACTGCAAGAGCATCTATTTCACTCTCTTGCCTTTGAGAATGCCAACTCACGTACCAGAGCCATTTTAGCTTCTCTCCCCCAGGGCTGTGCAGTCGATGAGATGCCACCAGAGCTGAACAACATGACCAGACAGCAGCGTTCATGACAGCTATGCAAGATGCAATGCAGCAACAAGGACACATCATCGCAGCTTTTCTGTCGGGATGCAACGTCAACCATCCCCGCAACAGCCAAAGACCACCACCGGACAATATTCGTTTTCAGCGTGACGAGACAGGCCATTTCAACAGTGATGACGACAGTGACGACAATAACTTACCTGAAGCACCATAGAACGACCCTGAAACTGCTGAAGATCGATTTTATAGGGTATAGAAAAATAGTTTTATAGTTATATTTGCTAAGAGTAAGTTAAGTTGTTAAGTTTAGTTGTTGTTAAATTGTTAAGATTAAGTTTCAATTGTTAAGAGTAAGTTTAGTGATAAGTTGTTTTTAGTACTTAAAGTTAAGTAATAACCAATTCTTGTTTTTGTTGTATTTAGTATTTAGAGTTAAGTAATAACCAATTATTATTTTTGTTAAAGTAAAAACTAAAGGAGACAGCCAGAAAGATGAGCAGAATGTTAGAAGTCAGAATGTTTGTTTAATCAGTGCTTTAGCTCAGGTGTCAGAAAAGCTGCAACGTGGTTGGACTGCTTGTCGTGTTGAACATCTTTAGCTGTCACTTTTCCTTTCCAGCGCCAATGCCTGCTCACTTGCCATTGTTTTTCAATGGCAAAAGAAAAAAGGGGAATTGTAGCAAAATTTCTTAGAGAGCAAGGGCCTGAGCTATCCTGGGCAAGGCCTCAGATTTAGGCCTTTTTAGTAGTGAGTAGAGCTGTGGCGCAGCAGAAAATTCGATTAAGGTGTGTTTAGTATTAATTAGTATAGTTATAGCAATTTCACCATGATGACCTTAAAGTTAAGATTGTTTGCATTCCTTTCTGTTCAAGTGCCAATTAGAGAGCACCTGTTAGTGTAAACTATATGCAACTGTATTTAACCGACCATCTTGTGACAATAAAGAGAGAATGCATGCATTAACCATATTGGTCATATCGTGCATTGCTCCGTCCAGTCTCCCACGTATTTTTCGGACCCCTGGCTTTAGGTTCACAAGATAGTGCACAATAATAACGGTACCTATATTACAGCTAGCAAAGAAATAGTATAGATTAGGAGTCAATGTCACTTACCAACGAATGATGGTGTGCAGAACTCTCCTAATTTCTCTCAATCATAGGGAAGTATCTTGATACCATCATCTCAGCATCGAGGAGAACTCTCCACACAGAGAGTGTTTAAGAGATTTCTGATTTTATGAAAATCATAGTGATCTTTTATAGTTTATAAAACTGCTTGTGTCTGTCAGTCAGAATTTTTGCTTATCCTTTCCCACGCATTCAAGGAAGGATGTTTATTGCTGGATAATGGTGTTTTCAGCCAAGATAAATCATCACAAGACAAACCATTTCGCTGACTTAGTGTGCTGGTTTGAAAGCAAAACCAGTGAGAGACTCCAAGTCAGAAATACAATTTAATAAGAGGAAAAGAAAAGAAAGTAAAATAAATGCAATAGTACAAAAAACCACTGACAGAGTCAGAATACAACCTGACACCCTGTTAGTTAGCGTGGTAGTAGCAGTCCAGATGAGATGGTCTTGTCAAAGCAGTGATCCTGTAGAAACATCTGGTAGCTCTTGTCCTCTGGGAGTCCAGTGGGTAAAGGCTACTGTGCTGTCCCAAACCCCGGATTATATCCAGGTGGGAATGCTTGGCTCCTCTCCCTGGGCAGAGCATCTCACAATGGGATGATATCATTCTATGAGTCATGCAGTGGGTCCTTGATGGCCCATTAAACAGAGATAGCTCCCAGAGGGAGTTAACTATGAGTCATGGGCAAGGCATTGTTAGGCTCGTTAACAGAAGATAAGGGAAACACTGCCCCAGCTGGCTCCAACAGCTCATGAAGATGGTGATAGAATACATACTTTGGGCACATCTTACATTGCAACCTAGGACACTTAGCCATGGAGGAAGTAGAAAAGTCTCAGGGGTGTAAGGTCCTGTCACAGGATCTTTGAAGTCCCTTCAAGGATATCAGAATATCTTCTGTTAAATCATCCTCTTTCTGGGCTGGTGCTGAAGGGCTGCATATAGCAAGTTTGGCAGTCTTATTTCACCCTTTTGTTCTCAACTTGTTAGCTTTACAAGTGGCTATGATTTTGTAGGATGATCTGGGAGGCAGTTTTCCAAGTGAGGAGGAAAGAATTTAAAAATGGGAATGAATACTGGGGCCCTGAGGTGGTATCAGTAAGGTTGATTTCTCTTCCACTCTTATCTCCTTACAGCTGTGGCTAGCCTATCTTATCTATAATTATGTTCATTACAGCTACTCAGTGCAGCTGTGAGGTGGATTGGTGATTTTCACCACCAACCTATCCCCAGCCTTTTCCTTTCCTTTGAACATGAAGTTTGTGATCTTTTCTCACAGAACTTCCTTGTGCTGGGCTGTGGCTTTCTGTTCTAAGTCTGATCCAAATTAGTGCTGTGAGGTATTCCCTCCCCTTTGAAGAGTGGCAAAGAGAAAAATAACAGTTGAGAGTGAATAGCTGTTGGCTGTGATCTTTACATGTGCCAGTAGCAGATCCTATGACTTGTATTTGGTACACAATTTGAACAGATGGAACAAATTGAGCACTCACACTGTACTCAAGAAGCAGTTGAGTGTCTATTTGAAGCTGAAAGTTTGAGTGTGGTGGGCTTTTTTCCCTTGTAGTAGAATTTCTGATTGTATCATAGAAATTATTGTCTCAGTGCTCTGCAGTAACCTCAGACAGTTAACTGGTGGGGTGTGTCCCCTTCTGTGGTTTCATATGCTTTTGGTGAGAGAGGAGGGAGAATGGAGAGTGTATTTCTCTTCTGGGTAATGGACTAAATCTCTGCCTGGTTTTAACTCCATGGTAACCAGTGAGGTTAAATCAGGGATGAACTCAGCCCCTTCTGTTTTGGTATCATCTATGTCAGGGTGACATTTCAGCTTTGTTTTGAAGAAGGTGTAAATGAAAGAGTAATTGTCACAGTTTAACCCCAGCTGGAAAATAAGCACCACATACCCATTCACTCTCCCCACCCCCACCACCCCTAGTGGGATGGAAGAGAGAATCATATGAGTAAAAGTGAGGAAACTCTTGGGTTGAGATTGACAGTTTAATAATTGAGTTTTGATCAGTCCATGGCAGATGGTTGAGCTGTGTTTCCACCCCTGAGACAGTTGATTCCAGGTATACTGGACATTCCTCCAAGTGAAAGCAAACTGTGGCCTGCACTCTGCTGCCAGAGGGATTGAGAAAAATGCATTAGCAATATAAATTGTGGCACCATTTGGCTGCCTTTGACTCCAGTTCATATTGAAGTTCCAACATGTCCTGTACAGCAGCACTCAGAGGTGGCATAACTTAATTAAGGCCATGATAGTCTCCTGTCAGCCTCCATTCTCTGTTAGACTTTGTCATTGGCCATGTGGGGCTGTTAAAGGGTGAACAGGTCCTGCTGATCTCTCCTTGGCTCTCCAGTCAACAAATTAGTTCATGGATGAGAATCAGGGAGTCTCAGTTGGTGTGGTATTGCCACTGCTGTGGTAGCAATTGGCACCTGCTGTTCTTCAACCCTCAGTAACCCCACAAATAGAAGGGTCCCCCAAGAGACAAGGCAAGGTAGACAACTGTTTAATTCCCTCCATTTCCAGGACAGCTGTACTGATAGCCCACTGGTACCCTTTGGGGTCCTTGAAATCCCCTCTCCTGAGATAGTCTATGCCAAGGATGCACAGAGCCTCTGGCCACTCACAATGAGGTGCTTTTGCCCCTCATTCCCAGTCAGACTAATCTGGCTTCCAATACAGTCAGCTGTTTGGATCCCCCATCACTCCAGAAGTACAAATGGATTCTGTCCCTACATAGTTTGACAGCATTCGGGAACACTGTACACCAGTGTCTACTAGAGACTTGTACTCCTGTGGGTCTGACATGCCAGGCCATTGAATTCACACCATACAGTAAACCTAATTGTCCCTCTCTTTCATCTGGCTGGAGGTAGGGCCCCTCTAGTCCTGATCATAGGATTCTCCATTTACTTATAAAAATGGATTGGAATTTCTTTCCATAGGATCAGGAGTAAGATCAGTCCTTCCACTCAGCCTGGGGAACTGCCCAATGGAGATTTGAGCAGCAACTTTCCTGGAAGAACCCCCATTTGGGATTATCTTTGCAATTCACATGCCTGTGCCTCTAGGGTTGAGGTAGATTTTCCATTCCACTTCCTCATGTCCTCTCCATGGTCCTGCAGGTAAAACCACAGGGTACCCCAAGGTGTGTACACAGTATATTCTCCCTCTTATGCAAAAGTACAATTAACTGAGATGTGAGTCCATACAGGTGGGGAGTAGAACATATTCTCTTTGAATTTCTGTAACTCCTGGGACAGTTTTTTTACAGCCTAGACAAGGGAAGAAGAGCGATTTTCTTTGTACTCCTGGAGTTGATGAGCAAATTCATCCACTGTTGGTGCATCTTCATCTCTCCAGGTCATTACTGCCAGTGAGTTGGCATATGACAATGGTGTGCTCTGTACAAATTTCCATCACATGGGTTGTGTGCACTGGACTTTGGATCTGTGGGTGACTGCATATTGTTTGAGTCAAATCATCTCTAGCATGACTAACTCCCCTAGGTCCTGGATACCTTTCTCCACTACAGTCTATTTGCCTGGGCAACATATCTTCCTTGAAGGGGCACCTTTCCTTCACACTTGACAGGGCTCACCTCCAGAGGTCAAGGACTTGTGTCCCTTTTCCAATCACCTTCTGTAGAAAGTGATCCCAGCCGCTTAGGTTACTTACCTTCTGATTTTAAACTGCTAGCCCTGTTGTTCCAGCATTGGAGCAGCCACGTGACAGCATGCTCAGCCGGACAAGATCTGAAATCCTTTTGCATATCCTGAAGCTCACTCAAGGATAGGGATTGAGTGGTTGCCTCTTATTCTGCCTCTTTTTCCTGTTCCTGTGCTGGCTCTTCTTTGTCCTCTTTTATTAAATGAGATGCCTTTTGTGTTAATTTCTTCTTGTGTATAGGGGAAAATGATACCAACATGGGTTGGTTCTCTGCTTCAGCTGCATCATTCATCACCAGGGTCTGAGTAGCTGCAGTGCTTGTTGCAGGATTTGGAGTAGTCACAGTGCCTCTTGCAGGGGTTGGTATAGCCACAGATAGTTGCTTAACCCTAAACAAGATCTGAAGCACATTCAGCATTCCTAGCAATAGGATCGGTGTCACGCTGGACACGGAAGGAGCACACTGGAGACGCTCAGCCGCCCAAGGCAAAAAAGGAGAACTTTATTTACAGTTTCTACAATTTATAGACTCTCTAAAATGAGAGTGGATTGGAGGATAACATATCTCCTCCAAATCACATTGGCTAGTTGAACAGTCTGTCAATTTTCTCCTCCTCCAAGAAGGAATGTGAAAAACACATAGTGTTTTGGTAGAAAGTGTGGGAATTCTAACTCCAAGTATGTAAATATCAGAAGGCTTTTGAAAATCAGGGCAACATCTCACCCTTTTTCTGTTAAAAAAGAAAAACGAAGAAAGAAAATGAACAATGTTACAAAGGAAAATTGAACAATGTTTCAGGGTTCAGTCATGGAGGAACCATCAGAGTGATCACTTGCATTGTCTGCATCAGAGTCATCACTCAACGGTTCATCTGCTTGATGGCTTTCAGTTTGGTCACGGTTTCCATCTTGCCTGTTGGCCAGGTTCTGTCTCTGAGGTCGCAGGTCAGGACGGACACAGTTCGAGGGTACCCAGCGTGTCCCAGTATCTGTGGACACGCACGCATACCCACGCCCCATAATGACAAGGTCGTAGGGACCTTCCCACTGTTTGGTGACTAGATTTTTCACTCGCACCTTTGCTCAAGGCTGATGTGTCTCGTCCGAACCCTGCAACGAAAGATGGTGATTCACGATGACAGTGTTATTTGAGTTCTGTGGCACCGTAAGATGATTGATGGTGTACAAGGCCTTTGCCAACCGACTGTGTGGGGTTTCACCCTGCATTCCCCGTTTTTGTTTTTGTAGAACCCGCTTCAGAGTACCATGAGCGCGTTCTACAATAGCTTGACCAGTCGGAGAATGAGGGATACCAAACTTGTGTGAAACACCCCACAATTGCAGGAACTGCCGCACCTTCCCTGATGCATAAGCAAGACCATTGTCGGTTTTCACAGCAGAAGGTATACCAAGAATGGAAAAGGCCTGCCTCCAATGGGCAATGACATCACGGATCTTTTCTCCAGTGTGAGCAGAAGCCCACATTGCAGAGGAGAATGTGTCCACCGTGACATGCACATACTCGAGCCGGCCAAACTCGGCAACCTGGGTGACATCGGTCTGCCAAAGCTCCAAGGCCCTAAGGCCTCTGGGGTTTACCCCTGCCGGCAAAGGTGCACCAAGGGCATGACAGTCGTCACATGACTCAACAATGTTGTGAGCCTCAGTCGCTGTCAACTGAAATTGCTTTTGCAACGTATGTGCGTTCTGGTGGAAGAACTCATGTGATGCCTTGGCCTGCGCGAGTACATCTGGCTGAGGTGCTACCCACGCTGGGTTAGCCAACTTGTCAGCCCTCGCGTTACCTTCCGCTACAATCCCTGGCAAGTTAGTGTGGCTCCTTGTATGCAGAACATAATATGGGTGAACCCGGGCCTGGATGGCACACCACAGGGTCTTCAGTAACTGAAACAAGGCAGGATTACTGACCTCCTTCAGAACTGAATAACCCAGTCTCTGTGTGATGTCGGCCACATAGGCGGAATCCGTGACCAAGTTGAAAGGTTCCTGGGAAAACTTCTCGAATGCCATGACCGCAGCCTTTAGCTCAACCAATTGGGCTGAACCATCCTCATGACCTTTCACAACCTGCCACTCTGCTCCATCCTTCCAGGTAAAAATGGCCTTTCCTGTCTTTCCCGAACCATCTGTGAAGGCGGTGGGTCCTTGCACCGGTTCCTGGCTACATTTGGGCCGCAAAGAAATCTGTGTATTTTTTGCCACGTGCAGTAGCTTGTGGCTGGGCAGATGATAAACAATCTGCCCTGTGAAATTCTCCAGAGCACACTGCATGGTAACACTGTTTGCAAGGCTCCAGTCAAAATTTTCCCGATCAATTGGGATCACGATCTTTGCGGGGTCTGCTCCCATCAATTGCAAACGCCGTTGCCGGCATTTGATCATCAATCGAGCAACCAGCTCAGCTAACGGAGTTACCGTCTTCTGCAGCTGGTGGGGCAGGAAGACCCATTCCAAGATGTGCAAGGAATCTGACCATTTGTCATTCCATTGGCCGATGATACCTGTAGGATGTAAATCTGGAGCAGTGATGAACACAGTGATATCAACGGAGGGGTCAATGCGGTACACTTGGCAAGCGGAAACAGCTTGCTGAACCTCCTCCAGGGCTTTATGTGCCTCAGGGGTCAATTCACGAGGTGACTTCAAATCGGTGTCTCCCTTTAACAAATCATACAAAGGAGACAGTTGTGCATTGGTTAGTCCCAGATACGGACGCAACCACATGATGACGCCTACCAATTTCTGGGCGTCGTTCAGTGTTTTCACCAAACGCACAAATTGCACCTCCTGGTGACGGATTGTCCGTTCCAGAATCTTGACCCCCAAATACTTCCAAGGAGGCTCTTGTTGAACCTTTTCTGGAGCCACTTGCAGCCCATGAGCGTGCAAAGCATCAATCAACTGAGGCTGTATCCTCAGCAGTTCATCCTGGGTGGGTGCAGCCACCAGAATGTCGTCCATGTAGTGATATACATGGGCGTTGGGAAACTGCCTGCGAACTCCAGACAAGGCACGGGCCACATACCATTGGCATATGGCGGGAGAATTCCGCATCCCTTGGGGCAAAACCGTCCATTGATATCTCTGTGCGGGCTCAGCATTGTTAATTGCTGGCACCGTGAAGGCAAATTTTTGTCTGTCATCGGGATGTAAAGGGATCGTAAAGAAACAATCCTTCAGATCCACGATGAGGATCGGCCAATCCGCTGGAAGCATGGTAGGCGACGGCATGCCCGCCTGCAACGTTCCCATGCTTTCCATCGCGGCATTCACTTTCCGGAGGTCTTGTAACAACCTCCATTTCCCAGACTTTTTTCTAATGCAGAAGACAGGAGTGTTCCAGGAACTGGTAGAAGGCTCCAGATGACCCTGGTCCAACTGCTCCTGCACTAGATTTTGAAGGGCAACGAGCTTTTCTTTAGGGAGGGGCCACTGTTTCTCCCAGACAGGTTTGTCCACCAGCCACCGTAAAGGAGGCGTAGGACAGTCTGTGCCCTTCGTCACAGTGGCCCCCATTAAAAATCCGTCCCGATGCGCACCCCCCACGCGGCCAGAACATCCCTCCCCCAGAGGTTAGCCTCAGTCGAAGTAACATGAGGCCGGACTACAGCTGATTGTCCCTCTGAGTTCGTGATGACCACGGGCTGCTGGCTCACGTAGCACTGCTTCGTTCCTCCCAGTCCCGCAACAGACGTCTGCACTGGACTCAAGGGCCACTCAGGGGGCCAGGCAGCGAGCGAGAGGATCATGATGTCAGCAGCGGAGTCAATCAGTCTGCGGAGGCAAATTTCTGGAGGTGTCGCGCCGGGGATGGACAGGGTACACGGCATTATGGGACGGTCGTCGGACAGGACAGTGGTCCAGTGCACTTAAGGCATCCCAGTGGACCCAAAGCCGCCGTCTCCTCGCGACCGGTCAACTGCCCTGCGAACAGAGGATCTAAAAGGCACAAGTTGAGCAAGCCGTGTTCCCTTTGGGATAGTGACAGGGGGTTTTGATGTGGAAACCATGGCACAAATTTGTCCCATGAAATCCGCATCAATGAGTCCCATGTGCACAATGAGACCCTGAAGAGTGGTACTAGACCTCCCCATAAGGAGAGCACTCATACCATCACCCAAGGGGCCAAAGGCATCCAATGGGACCTTGTTCACGTCGCTGGTCTCTAACACAACCGTGTCTGCTGTGCAGACGTCAACACCTGCTGAGCCGCGGGTGCTGGCTGCGAGTTGACCGAGCAGACCTCCATCGGCTCTGGGGCTTGGAGAGAGATTTTTGTCTGCGCGCGTCTCCCCTTCACGCTTCGCTTCCCGTTTCCCGAGCCCAGCAAGGCCTGACCGTTAACGTGAACAGTGGCCTTGCATGCATTTGACAGATGATTCGGTCTGCCACAGCGACCACAGAAACACAAGGGAACCGTGGACTTCTTTCGCTTCTTCCCCTGTTTCCCGCTGGCCTGCACAAACCTTTTCTGCTGCTGCCTGCCCTGGGGCACTGCCCAGACTGGCTGCACAGCAGGGGCCAGAGCAGGCTGCATGACAGTGGTCATAGCAGGCTGCATGGCAGTGGCCACAGCAGGCTGCATGGCAGTGGCCACAGCAGCCCACTTACGACCTGAGGTGCGCAACCTCGCACAGGCCTGTGCCATCTGGGGGACAGAAGGATCCCCAGGAAGCGCCTCTATGATTGCTTTACAGGCAGCGTTGCAGTTGTGCCTCGCAAGGTGTTTGAGTATATGTCTCCTTGCGTCAGGATCTGCCACCTGTTTCTCCACAGCAGCAGTCAGCCTGCCCGCAAACTGCAGGAAAGGCTCGTCAGCCCCCTGGAAAGCTGCCACAAAGGACTCCTTCGGGGCCGCCATTTCAATGGTTTGGATGACTGCTGCCATGCCTGTTTCCTGGCACTGCTCAAGCACCAGGGGGTCAAAGCCAGCCTGCCCATTAGGGCCAGCATAATTGCCTGTGCCCAGCAGTACATCCGTGCTAACGGCACGTCTGGGGTCGTCTGGACCCCGCATGGTGTTCCACTGCACGGCCCTGACTGCTAACTCAGTCCATATGGACTCGAAGATCTCGTATTCCACAGGCTGAAAAGGAACACGAGCTATGCTTCGGATATCATTGGGTGTCAACAAGTCAGCAGCAAGTACACGAAGCATCTGCATGACCTGGTCAGACCCCAGACCATATTTGCCAGCCTGATCACGGAGCTCCATTGTAGCCTTCCAGGATAGGGGTTGATATGTATTGTGGGTGACACCCCTAAGCACAGGGAAAGCCTGGAAGCCCCCCGATGAGGCGGCAGCACCTGTTAAATCCCGTCCCGTGGACCCCACAGGTTCAGGGTCAGGTGCCTGACCGGGGGCCAGCTCGACACCACCTAACATCGCGTCGCCCCCAACATCAGCAGCTCCGGCCACATCACGGGCACGGGTCCTCGCGGCAGCCGGCGAAGGTCCCGGTGCAGACGGGACGGGTGCAGCCGCGGGCACCACCCCCCGCAGCGCGGGGGGGGAACGGGGCGCAGAGAGGGGCGCAGCTCGCTGAGCCAGGTCACCGCCCCGCGCCGTGACCAGCGGCGGGGGGAGAGCGGGCAGCTGCACAGCCCCGCCCAAGCCCAAGGTCATCTCCGCGCTGAGAACACCGCCCCCCGTCGCACCCGGGGGCAGCGCGGGGAAGGGGGGGTCTGGAACCGCCCCTAAGAGGACCCCTTTCGCGGCTCTGAGACCCATTGCAGGCAACGCCCCCCCGCTAGGTGCGGGGCGGTGCCCGACAGGCCGGTCAGTGCCCCATCCCTGCCTGCCTCCACTGCCCAGGCACGCCCCTCGGGCTGCACGGAGGCGGGGGGGGTGGAGGTCCTGCCGGGGCCGGCGGCGCCGCCGGCCCCGCTCTTCCCACCCCCAGGGGGTGGGCCGTGCAGACGCCACAATTTGGGCAGAGCATTGTTACAGAGTCCCGCCCAATGAGAGGCAGAGACCGATCCTGGGACTCCTCCCCACCCCCGAAAGCCGGGAAGCCGCTCCATTGTTTCTGCGGAGCAGGGAGGGGCGGGGCCGGCTTTGGCGGCCCTACAGAGCCTCCAGCGGGCTGCGGGGCACCGGCCACGCCCTGGCCGGGGGCCCGAGGGCCATGCTCCGAGACAGCGCTGTCTCCCTTCACAGCGCCGCAGGGGGGAGGGAGGGCTCTGCCTCCTGCCGCGGCTCGAATTCCCCCCCCGCCTCTGAAAGGACCTCGGCTTCCGCTTCACTCCCTCGGTCCTCCGGGACGGGAGAACCTGGCCGGGAGCCGAGATCCCGAACAGAACCTTGGGGGCTAGAACATTCAGACCAGTGGAAAGAGCTATTAAACCTCTTCCAGTGCAGTAAGAGTTTTGCGATCTCAACATCACAGTCAATAGAGAGGGTCTCAAGGAGGTGTTCACCAAGCAGAGACCACGCCTCCCTGGAGAAAGCCTCTTTGGGATCTGAAAAAAACCCTTGGCTTCTCGCCCACAGGAAGAGCTCCTCAAAGCCACCCTGGGAGACAGAAACCTGTCTCCTTTCCAGCAAATCTCTCCAGATATCGAGGACCAGTGAGTCCTCCCGAAAAGACGCAAGGGTTGGCATGTTTCCAAAAGCTGCAGGCAAAGTGCCAAGCGGCCACTACAGAAGCAGGGAAGAGAGGGGTTTAAAAATCACCGATCTCACCCAAAGTGCCTGACACTCCGATGAGCACCAAACGCTGTTCCCACGAGGGGTCACCAATTGTCACGCTGGACACGGAAGGAGCACACTGGAGACGCTCAGCCGCCCAAGGCAAAAAAGGAGAACTTTATTTACAGTTTCTACAATTTATAGACTCTCTAAAATGAGAGTGGATTGGAGGATAACATATCTCCTCCAAATCACATTGGCTAGTTGAACAGTCTGTCAATTTTCTCCTCCTCCAAGAAGGAATGTGAAAAACACATAGTGTTTTGGTAGAAAGTGTGGGAATTCTAACTCCAAGTATGTAAATATCAGAAAGCTTTTGAAAATCAGGGCAACTGACCGGGACCAGAAATAGCCTAGTTTCAACATCCCAGGGATTTAAAAAATTTCAAAATTCTCAGACAATTCTGTTATTAACCTGGAGGAGAAAGGGAAGATGTAGGAAGATGTCTCCCCCTTGGGTCAATTCTCTGAGGAGAAAAGGCAAAAGATGTAATTATTAATTATAAATATAATTAATATTAATAATTATAAAAATAATTTTCAAATAATTAATTATTTGTTCCAGTTTGAGACAAAATTTAGGAGGAAACTTCCCAAAGAGGTCTCCTCTAGAAAGCAAATTTCAGCAGCCCCTCCCCCAACCGGTTCGGGAGATAATCTTCTTGGAGAAAAGTGGAATAAACTGTTTATTTCACAAGCAAAGTACTCACAAACATGAGAAAATGAATAATATTAAACAATAAAACCTCTTATTGCCCTGAAGAGATGACAAACTCATAGAGTCCTTCTGTGGGTGTGCCTTGGTCTCTTAAGTCTCAGTCCCTCTGGGGCTAGAATGCAGTGTCCCAAGTCCCTGGTGGGCCACAGGCGTGAGCCCCCAGTGTTATTCTGGGTTTTCGGTCCAGAGCAGGACTGAACAGTCCCAGAAGAAGGCACAGTCCTGGGAAAACCTTTCTTGCCTTAGCTAATGAGGAAAACCAGCAAAAGAAGCAAAGAAAAACTCCCTGTCTCTCTCTCTCTTCAAAAGCTGAGAACTTGGAGAGCACTGAGCCTTATCTCTCTCTCTCTGTCTGTGCTAGGCAGCACAGTCCCTGAGAGAGGAATTCCGGAGGAGTAAAGTGTAGCTTTTGCAGACAAACTGCTGTGCTTCTTCTCCTCCCCTTTGCCCTTTCTGTCTCTCTGGGCCTATCTTAAAGCTACAGGACCCATTTCTGAGCAGAAAAAACAGGCGATGGGATACCAGACCATATAGTCATCCCAGGACAAATTCCCAATAGATGACTCCCAAAGTACAGAGGTGATGGCAATGCTGAGTAGACATACCAGCAATTCTATCATATCACAAGCCAGTATTACAAAGTACAACAAAACAAGAAACTTAGCCCAGGCCCCAGAGATGACAAATACCAAAAGAGCAAACACATGCTGCAAGTAAGTAGATACATAATGTAACTCTGAGAAAATATATCAACATTGTGACCAGAGACTATTAAACTAATACAATAAAAGCTTATAACAATTTTGTTTTAACATGCTTTGGTCAAATCTGTCATTATCTCAACCCTTCGTGCCCCACATCAGGCACCAAAAAGGACTGTTGACTCCAGCCAGCAACTAAGTACCACACATACAATCACTCACTGCCCCCCACCTCCCCGGGGAGGAGAATCAGAAAAAAAGTAAAAGCTCACGTGTTGCAATAAGAAGAGTTTATTAATTGAAACAAAGTAAAATCTAATAATAATAACCATTTAACTGAAAAGGAGAAAGGGAGAGGAATAAAACCCAAGGAAAACAAATGATGCACAATACAGGTGTTCACCACCCGCTAACTGATGCCCAGCCTGTCCCTGAGCAGCAAACCCACCTTCTGGATAACTCTTCTCAGTTTATATATTGGGCATGATGTTCTGTGGTGTGGAATATCCCTTTGGCCAGATCAAGTCAGCTGTCCCAGCCATGCTCCCTCCTGGCTTCTTGTGCAGATCCTCTCTGGCAAAGCCTGAGACTCAAAAGCTCTTGACTCTGGGTAAGCAATACGCAGCAACAACCAAAACATCAGTGTGTTATCAGCACTAATCTGTACTGAATCCAAACCACAGCACTGTGCCAGCTACTAGGAAGAAAATTAACTATTCCAGCTTGAACCAGGACACTGCTTCAGCTATAGCCATACTTTATATTAAAAAAAAAAAAATTATTGTTTCTTCCTACTGAATTTTTTTTCAAAGATTGTTTTCTCATTTTCTTGTTCTATTTTCCTCGCACCTTCCTGAACTCTTTAGGACTTCAACATGCATTTGACAGTGACTGGGAAGCTGGGAAAATCACTTACAACAATTATAAAAATGGATCTGATGATGCTGTTTTGGCTTACAAACTCTTGGTGCAAACAGGCAACCGAGCAAAGCCCATTGACATCAGCCAGGTACTGTATCAGAGTCCATAGTGGTTTATACAGGAACACACAATCCTATCAGGAGTTGGGGGAGATGCAAGAAAAATGCCATAGCTCCTTTTTACATCTTGATGAATTGAAATTTCTGAGTTGTACCTAATTGCATAGCCTCACTGACTTTGCATGAGCTGCATGTTAGCTGCAGTCTGGCTTGTGTTGAGAAGTATTTAAAATCAATACCAGGAATGCCTGTCCTTCATGATTATTGGCTGGCATGGGTTAAATGCTGTTCCTGTCTCATACACACATGCACACAGTTTCCTCTGCAACTGGTGTGAAAGATGCTACTCTGCATCCCTAGGTAGGTGGAGACAGGTCCTATGCAAGACATGAAGCCAATGTTAGTCTTGTTGCCTTAAGTGGCATCATTTCTGATTTGAATCAGATTTTTTTATAGGGATGACCTTTGCTCAGCCTTCTGCTGTGACTTTGAATCTAGCATTTGCAATTATTTGGTTAGTTCCTTTGAATTTATTCAACACACACATCTTAAAGAAAGATGTTTACAAATGATAATGAATGGAAGGGGACTGAAATAACTATATGCTGTGCAATATTATTGTTATGGGTTAACACAGTTTGTTTTTAGTTAAAGAGGAATATGGAATATTGCCCTGTCAGGACCTTGGAATTGTTTTAGAAAAGACCAGGGACCTATCAGAGGCCAGTTTTTGGCTATTGGCATGTGGTTTGACCATTGAGAAAGCTGAATGTGACTTTTGGTAATACCCATATGAATCCTAACTTTGTCCAAACGGCCCTTTTCCTTCCGGGCAGTTGAACAGGTAACATCCGCTTGGTAACATTGGCCTGAGCCAGCCAGGCCCTACCATCACCGTCCCCCCCCCCCCCCGCGCTCCTGCGGGGGTCGGGGGGAGCAGGCCTGAGGCCTGGCCGGGCTCTGTCGGCTCCTGACAGGGAAAAAGGGAAGGCTGCAGCTCGGGGCTGCGGCAGTTGGCCCTGGCCAGGCCGTGCCCTGGCCCGGGGGAGGATGGGATTTCCCCCCCCACCATCACCAGCGCGGCTTTGAAATTAGACACCGTGAGCCGAAGCTGAGAGAAAGAGCAAGCCTGGCTGCTTTGGGATCCTTCAGCCTGAGAAGCTGCATCCTGGCAGGGATCACATGACCACTGCAGGCCTGGACAAGATTTAACTCTTTCTTAGCACAAGATGAAGCTTTCAAAACTCCAACCCTTTCCTTCCTTCCTCGATGGAAGACAGAGTGATTTAAAATGTAGAGAGACAGCATGATACAGAGTCAGCAAAAGAACTGATAAAGATTATTGGAAGAAGGGATTGAGGAAGTGGACATTTTTGTCTGGACTTCTCTGGATGTAAACCATGGAGACTAGACTGAAATGTCCCTTCAAATCATGGGAAAGATATGCATTTAGGGAGATGTTCAAATTTGTGTGTGGATTTTGAACAAAGATGTTTGTGATGGACTAAGTGATATTGATCTTATGAGATGCTTGAACAAAGATAGAGATGAGAAGTCCTCTGTGCTAGTGAAGAAGTGAGAAGATATCTCTGTTCCTTGAGATGAGGAATCCTTTGTTCTTTGTAGTTATTCATCTTTAAAAGGTGACACCTTAATATGCAAAAGTCTAGACCCATGACCCATAAGCAGCTTGGGAAACTGCTAATGGGAGAGGTCACGAAAGCAGATTTTACTGGGCAGCTGTTTTTGTGACAGTTAAAACCCACAAAAGAACTGTTTTAAGTTGTCAGTGGGATCCATGGGACACTAAGAGAGACTCCTCTCCCAAAGTGATGAAAGATTATGTTTATATGGTGAAACTGACTGAAAATCACGGTTTCGTCTCTCTGTGTTGGTTGTGGGAAAGTGAACAGTTTGTGGGGGAAAGAGAAGTGTTTTGAAGTTTCAATTTTTTTTCTTTTTTTATTCTTTAGTGTGTGTTAAAAAAATCTGTTTACCTTAAGTTGGGCCTGTTCTACCTTTTTCTCCTTAATCCAATCTCACAGCAGGAAAACATTTAGACCACTACACTAAATTTAGCCAACAGAAACAGAGGTGAATGTGAAACCACTACATAATTGGTGTTTCCTCCTGGTTCGAACCAAACCAGAACATACTGTCATTACTAAATATACTGTAGTAGAACTGAGAATGGCAGTTGGTTGATCTGCCTGAATAAAATGCATCCCAGCTTCTTTCACAAGGTTATCACAGCATATTACTGCTTTTGCTGCTTTTTAGTATCACATAGGTAGGTGAAATATGCTGGGTTTGACTCCTTAAGCCAAAATTTTATTTTAATCCTTTTAAGAAAAAATTGTGCAGTAACCTAGTTTCTTCTCTCCTAGAATCATCAACTCAGTGCTTTCAGGCAGAAAATAGTCTCTTTAGTGAGTTTCTTGGCAGATCTGCTTGTTTTCATTTTTTTCTGACAAAGGTGACAATATTATGGATTACACTGTTCAGTTACTATGGTGTGTAAAAAAAATTGCTACATGGGAGCATGCAGCATGCTGTCAGGTTTGACTGATGCTTTAGCTATGAATTAAGCAAAGGTAGGGAGCCAAAGGGAAAACCTTTATGAGATTTTGTTTAGCAGTGTCTGCCACATACACTGCAGAACAAATGTGATTAGACTACAGCTGTGGATACAATTTCCTGTGCCTGGGAGGAAGAAAAGTGTGGTGCACCCACAAGGGCTGAGTACTGTACCATACAATTCCAAAGACAGCTTGAAGACATACAGTTGATGCATATCCTGTGGATTAATTGAATCCAGATCCTTGGAATCTAGTTGTGGGGTGTGGGGGTTTTTTCTGAGGGGAGGAAAGGTTGACTTTTTTTTAATTGCTGTCACTAATGTTCTTCATTTCATTAAAAAGACCTGAAACTGGAGCCAAGTCAGAATTTTAAATAAACAAATCAAAGAAAGAAACCCCAGAGTAATACTTTTAATCCAGAGTTCTCTGTCATAGCTCTAGCTGTGCAGTATTTGGCTGAAGAACCCTAGAAGCATACCACTGCTTTTTACCCCATAGATACATTTGCCAACAGTGACCCAAATAAAACAGTGCACTTGTCTGGCTTTTTTTTGTACTGGGCATTTTCTGAAATACATAGATCATGGGAGACAAGTTTTAGAAAAGTTTATACAGACATTGTTTTATTTTTATAGCTCTCCATTTACTTGGTGGCATTTTCTTCAATGTTAACAACAGAGGTTAACTGCACACAGGCATGTATAGGCACTCTTGCCAAGTTTTTCCCTTTGCTTTAAAATACATTTCTTCAATTCTGTTGGTTTTCACCCTCAATTACAGACAGGTTTTTTTAAAATTTGTATTTGAATTGTTCAGTTGGTTCTGGAACCATCTGCTGATATAGTGGGTATTATAAAAACTATATAAATATTAGTTTATCAAAAACCACTTTCCACTGTTGCTGTAGTTGTTTAGATTTTTCTTCATTCTCAAACAATAGTTTGCTGGTAAGTCACTTCAAGTGAAAGTTAATGCTATTTGTATTTTTCTTTCCCCCCTCCTATATGTGTGTGTTGCATCTCTAGGCTTTTTGTCATAAGCTTTGCAGCAAGAGCCGTGAAAGCAAAACTCATTCTGAATGATTTCCAATCTTTCCATTTTACAGTTGACTAAGCAACGTTTGGTGGATGCAGATGGAATCATTAACCCAAACGCTTTTTACATTTACCTGACAGCCTGGGTTAGTAATGACCCTGTGGCCTATGCTGCCTCACAAGCCAACATCCGGCCTCCCCACCCAGAATGGGTCCATGACAAAGCAGACTATATGCCAGAAACAAGGCTGAGAAGTAAGTAACATTTCATCTTAATGTCTTACAGTTTATATAGGTGGTCTCACTCCTTCCTTTAAGACCTAGTAACTATAGTTGGTTGATGCTGTATAGGGCTCAGAAGCATAAACAGAATAATATATTGTGTTACTCTAGACTCAGGACACAAATGCAGTTGTTGAATCTAATGTAATGTGGTACCACTGAAGGGTTTTATCATGTTGAAAAATTAGTTTTATAACAGTTTCTAGTAAAGCTCTACGAACTTATAATAAGCATTGCTCTTAATGTCACTTAATAGTTCTGTATGCAAAAGAAACCTGGAGATTGCAGTAAATTCCTGAATTTCATCATTTTTTATCCTCAATTTTTGATATGTAAGGAAATTTCATCAAGTTAGCTCATATGTAGAAGATACCAACACCAATATGGTACAAGAACTATTTTGGGGAGGAGTCTGTGTGAGTGGGTGTTCTCCTTCTGTCCCTCCCACTCCATGCTGTTCACTGTTTTGCATCCTGAGCAGCAATGTTGATTCACCTTGCTTCACTTCAGTAATTTATTAGGAGTATTGCTAGTTGGACACCAGTGGGGAATGGGAGAGTACATGTGGGGGAGGACTGGTGCTCTTGAAAATGTGATTGGGTAACAAGCTATCTGTGCTTCAATGTATCCAAACCCCAGGACAGGTATTCAGTAAAAAACTGGTGAAGATTGCTTACATATATTGAAATCTGTAGTTGTTAAATGATATAGAATTGTTTGGAGACTTGATAAAGTCTGTGTTTATCACAAATATAGTAATTTCCTTTATTTAGAGTTTTTTAAGTGTCAGTTCTTCCAAAGATGCAAAAATTTAAATTCAACACCTTTAAGCATTCTGATTTAGAGAACAGATTTGTTAACCATGCTGTCTATCTCCTTCCCAAACATGTTAAAATATTGCTATACTTTTTCTAGTTCCAGCAGCTGAGCCCATAGAATATGTTCAGTTTCCTTTCTACCTCAATGGATTGCGTGAAACTTCTGACTTTGTGGAAGCTATCAAGAAAGTGAGAGCTATCTGTAATAACTATGCTGGTATGGGGATTGCCAGCTACCCAAATGGTTATCCATTTCTATTTTGGGAGCAGTATATTGGACTTCGTCAGTGGCTCCTCTTATCCATTAGTGTGGTTTTGGCTTGCACGTTTCTGGTGTGTGCCCTCTTCCTCCTGAACCCTTGGATGTCTGGCATCATTGTAAGTTTATTATAAGGGTCTTTGTTGAAGTCAAATTCCTTTCAGCATAGCTCTTGCTATAATCAGGAAGGTTTTGTTTATGTCTGGGCATCTAATAGAGCATGTATTTTGCATCATTCATTATATATTTATTCAGCTTGAGGGGGTAGAGTTCATGCTAAAGATACAAACCTTTATAACCTTTGTCCATCTTAATAACCTTTGTCCTTTGTCCCCCTTTTTGCAGCTTTAAAGGTTTTGTTATAGAGATACATGAATTTTTATCTTTGTTCAGATGCCCATTAACATGAGAAATAAAGACATGAAAATTTAGAATGTTATTAAATATTAAAGTTATTTCTATTTAGTTTTTCCTTCCTTCTTTTTATCAATGTTATTTTTCAAGGCAGTTGCTTGTGACTAACTTGCCTGTAAATTTGCCCACTGGTTTCTGAATGCAGTCTTTCTGGAAAGACTGAAGTGGTTAGGTTGTACAGTATACACTGAGAAAAGAGTGTAACTGGGCTATTGAGGAAAAAGAGTTATAAAATTATAAATTTAAGAGAATACTCCTTCAAGCTTTCTGCAAGGTGCCATAAGCCTCATAGTAAACATTCAAGTTAAATTGGATTATGATGTTCCTATGTTTAAATTCCATAAACTGTTATATGGTTTATGTGTATGGTTTCACAAATGTTGTGTGGCTTAGAAAAATGTAAAACAGTTGCTAGTTTTTGTATTATGCATTTATATAGCAAGTATGTTAAAAGGTAAATGTTTAGTCTAGAATATTTTTAATAGCACTGAATCAAGCGATTTATGCTATTTTCTTTGATTCATTAGCTTATAAAATAATTTATTATAATGCATACTTTTATCCCTTGGAAAGGTGGCTTATTTTCAGTCTGACATTGCTTTTTAAGTTTGTGTCTTTTTCCTGCTTGGCTTTAGAAACTTTGAAGTTGATTCCATGGATTTCCTCCCCTCCCTTATTATTTTTTACAAGGTAGATGAAAGAAAAATAAAAGCTTTCATTTATATTTATCTATTTGCATTGTCCATATGAATCCCTTCAAGTATCTTTAAACCTCAAAGGCCCCCTGTAACCCAAGACTCATCAGCTAATTATGATATTCACCCTCTTCTGGGCTTTAAACCTATTCTGGAGTCATCCTCACATTTGGAATACTACAAAAAGAATTCCAATTCAGTTATTTGAAAGTCAGTTTTTCTAGAAGGTTTTTAAGAGAAACATGTGAAAAAGAGAAAAATTACGTTCTAGTGAATATCCATGAGAAGGAAGAAAAAAAATAATTTTCAAATCACATTGATAAATTGTTACCAATAGAAAAGTGATGCTTGATCTCTTACATGATTCTTGGGATAATAATTTAAACTGACTATTTAGAGGGTCATTGCCACTGAGCACAATGAAACAAGAAAAAATGGCTTGTCTTTGCGGATAAGAGAAGGATTGATATGAGGGATATATTTTATAGTCCCCATATTGTTTTGTAATATCCTTCTTCATTTGTCTAGAGTATGAGAAGTTACTAATGGCTGTTTGAAATCATCTAGGTGGTGGTGCTGGCTCTGATGACTGTGGAGCTGTTTGGCATGATGGGTCTAATTGGAATAAAGCTGAGTGCAGTGCCTGTGGTTATCCTGGTTGCTTCTGTTGGCATTGGTGTGGAATTCACTGTTCATATTGCTTTGGTATGTAAAACTAGAAAACATTTTCAAAGTATTTTAAAATAAAATGGAAACTGTTATTATTCCAAATCCTTACTTAAACTCCTAAGTCAGTGGCATGATTTTCAGAAAAGTATCAGTCATAAACTTTGCACAAAGTTTTTTGTGCCATTTGGGTTGTCATGGTAGAGTACATCTGATCTGAAGAAATTGTTCCTAACTGTTGAGTCAATCTCCTAGAAGAGGGAACAGATAACAATATTTTAATATTAATAATTCTTTTTGAAGACTGATTAATTAAAATCATGTGTAAATGTGGTATCTGGTTGTGTGAGACAAATACATAGACAAAGCAGAACTCTTAATATTCATTATTTTAGGCCACACTCATTCATCATCTGCAGCCTTGGTGTTATTGACTCTCAGTGCTATGTAGTTCTTTATGCCCTCTTGTGTGTAGATTCTGTATCTTGTGGTAAAGAAACCTTCAAAGGGAGATATTCAACATGATATAATGTCATTTAATCTCTCTGGAACACTAAAATTTGTATGATTTTAATTCTTCATGGGAAAAATCACCTTCTTTTAAAAACCCAGCAGCTATTAATAATGAGCTCAAATGTGAAAACTGTAGAGAAATAATTTTCCAATGTAATAAAGAAAAGCAGAGAGGAATAAATGCTTGAATGTTTTATATAAACATTTTCAACAATTTCAAAGTTAGATGTTTAAATCTAGAGTGCACCTAATCATCCAGTTTAGTCAACCTGATGTACAGAAGTGCAGAAAAATGACAGTTTTCTTTCAAGGGAGCAGTTTTGGATATTTGTTATGCAAAACTCATCCTGCTTTATTTGGCGACCAAGACTGGATGGAATAAACGGCTATTTTCTGGTGTTCACATTTGACACTGGAAGCAGTGATCTATGTAATGTTAAGGATAAGTTTAGACCAAGGCCTGATTTTTTTTTTCTGTCAATTAAGCAATTTTTATACTAAGTTCAAGTTTATAGATATTTTCTTAGAAATTAGGGAATTTCAGAATTTAAATGTTTCTATACTACAAATGAAAAGCTACTCATGTTTTAAAAGATTTTCCATTTATCTTTTCTTAGTAGTGTTATATCTCAGAACTCTCAACATTATATAGGAAAAGGACTCTTCACACACTCAACACAAATCATTTTTCTGTAAGACTATTTTAACCCATTTTTCAGAAGAATGTTATTTTAAGAATGTCATTGTCTTTATGGATTTGAATCTTACCATATTAAAAAGTAGGAATGGATGAGTCTAGTCAATATAACATCATCTCAAGAAAAAGATGTTTGGAGCCTACTATAATCTCTGGTATATTAGTATCATAGCAATCAAAAAAGAAATGAAAGGAGGGGACTGGAAAATGGGGTGAGAGATGGAGAGATTGGATGGACATTTAATAGAACTTTTAGACTCAGCAGGATGATGAGTAGACTGTTGAGAGGATCTGGTAACAGTGAAAAGGAGCTGATAATTAAAAAGAATCCAAGCACACTGGTGATGGCCAAATATTTGGAACATAGCAGGGGAGGGACTTGAATCCACCCCAATACTGAGTGGAACTCAAACCCACTACAGTATTTACACCAAATCTGCTCAGGGAGTTTTAACATTTACCTTTTGATACCTCCCACGAAAAGAATGTCAGCTGAAATCACATCCTTGGCCGGCAGTTGGATATTTGAAGATGAGAAGATCCAAAAGTGATAGCCTAGGGTCCAGTTTGGGTCTCCAAACTGTTAATACTTCTCTATCCTAGGTATCTTGTAGCAGATTTAGCTTTAAATCTGGAAAGGTAATTTATTTGAGTGGTACAGTGGTAGAAACAGCTCAAACTGGGTGCCTCCAGAGAGGGACCCTGAACAAAGAAATACCTGGGCTATTATACCCTTATGGTCTAAGTTTCCCAGCCCTCACATGACAGTTTGGTCCAATAATAATACTTAGGTCTGGGGTCTTCTTGTTCTTCATTGGTTCTCTTAATTGTCTCTAGGCAGGCCATTTCTTCTCTTATCTGTGAGGTTGCAGCTTCTGCTGAAGGGGTAGTGGCCTTCCTTGCTTCCTTATCTTTCATCATGAACTGGCTCTGCAGCCTCCTTTTACTAAACTAGGTAAAAGTTCAGGGTATCTAGGCTTGCAGCCTAAGGCTTCAGAAAATTTAGCTACTGATGCTAAGCAAGTTATACTAAAATAATCCTCTAATGATCATTAAGTCCAACTTCCCTGCCATGGGCAGAGAGTTCTTTCACTAGATTAGGTTGCTAAAAGCCCTTTCCAACCTGACCTTGAAAACTTACCATGATGGGGCATCCAGAACTTCTCTCAGCAACCTGTTCCAGTGTCTCATCACCCTCATCATAAAGCATTTTTCTTTATACACAATACAGATCTACCCTCTTTCAGTTTAAAACACTTGCTGTGGTAGAAAGTCTCTCAATCTTTCTTATAAGCCCCCTTTATATACTGAAAAGCCACAATAAGGCCTCCCTGGAGCCTTCTGTTTTCCAGGCTGAACAACCCAGCCTCTCTCAGCATGTCTTTATCAGAAATGCATTCCAACCCTCTGACCATATTTGTGTCTCTCTTCTGGACCTACTTTACCAGGTCCATGACTTTCCTGTGCTGGGGACCCTAGAGCTGGATGCAGTACGCCAGGTGGGGTCTCAAAAGAACAGAGTAGAGAGGCAGAATAATCACCCTTGACCTGCTGGCCACTCCTCTTTTGATGCAGCCCAGGATATGATTTGATTTCTGGGCTGCAAGTGCACATTGCCAGTACATATAAAATTTTTTTATCTACCAATATCCCGAAGTCCTTCTCTGCCGGTCTGTTTTCAATCCATTCATCAACGAGGCTGTATCAGTATTGAGGATTGCTCTAACCCAGGTAAAACACTATGCATTGATATTTAGAGGGTTTGTAGACTTTCTTTTCAAGGCTTAACTGAGAACCACTCCAGATCACAAATGGTAACTAAAAGACAGTCCAGAATTGTATGAATATTCACACTCTCTCTCTTAATGCTGTTTCACACTTTCTTTTCTGCCATGGGGCATTCAAAGAAAAGTATGCACTATAATCACATTTCAGCAGTGTTCTAAAACATAATGCTGTCCTCATTGCATATAAACTCTTTAAAAATATGTTTCTGTCAAAAGACTGATTGACTTCTATGTACACTACAAAAAGAAATTTTCACATAAATTGTATGTCATAACTTTATCTTTGTAACTGAAATGACACTGTCTCGGTTTGAGACAAATTTGGAGGAAACATCTTGAAAGGGTGTCTCCTCTAAAGAAAGGTAGGTTTTGGCAGCCCCTCCCCCACAGGTTCGAAAGGAATTTCTTGGAGGAAAGTGAAAAAACCCCTGTTTATTTAACAAGCAGAGTGCATGCAGGCACAGGAAAAGAGAATTAATAATGTTAGATAATAAACTTTCTCGTTGTGGAGAAAGCTGGTGGATTTTTAGAGTCCTGCTCGGCTTCTCCTGAAGTCCGGAGCAGGGATGTGGTGTCCCTGAAGCCTCCCTCCGCTGAGCTGTGGCATGGGACTCCCGGTGATGGTCTGGTTTTTCAGACTGGAGCAAAACTGAACAGTTCCAGAAGAAGAAGCCACAGTCCCAGGAAAACTTCTTCCTTAGCTAACAAACAAGAAGCTAGCTAAAAAGCAAAGATGTACTCCCTCTGTCCATGCTGACAAAACAGAGGAGCGAACCCGGGGAAGGATGAGTGAAAACTGCGCCAAAAGAATTGCACTTGCTTTGCCTCCTCCCTCTCTCTGACCTAACTTAAAGTTACAGGACCCATTCCTGGGCATAAAGCAGAAAATAGGGGATACAGTATTGTACAGTCACCCCAAGACAGACACAAACCTACTTCTATCAAAATAGACAGGTGATGAGATCCAACTTGAATATTTTTTTCTTTTACCTCCTTATGCTGAAAGGTATGGTGAGCCTTTAATGTGTTATATACTCTTTCCTATTTAACATTAGTGAGCATTCTATACAAATAAAAATGCATTTAAAAGGAAAAATGTCGCTGTCACAGTGTTTCCAATAGAAATAAGGTCCCTGCATTTTGTTTGGTATAAATTGTCATGACAAATACTGTAAGAAAACATTCTTATGATACAAAAATATAAATATCATTCACTATTAAAAAGGTTTTAAAAATCCCCAAAGCAAACCAAAATAAATGTCAGCCACCAAGTTCTCTCTCTGTCAATGTGACTATTGAAGTGTGAAGCAGCAGACAGGTCACCTGCACATGACATGCAGGACAAGGAATAGGGGAAGGGGCAGAAAAATGATGGAGAAAGATGAAGAGAGAGAGAATGAGAACTTTTGTTCTAGTATTTTAAGTTAGGGTTTTCCATCGTTATGGTTTGGTTTCAAACAGAACACAGAGACTGAAGCATTTTTTCAGGCCCTTCGCTCACAGCAATCAATCTTTAGACTAAAACATAACCAAATAAAAGCTAAATTAGTTCCACAAAGAGATCCCAATTTAGCTGTTTTAATTAAAAGTGCCAATGCAGCATGGGAAAACCAATCAAAACAACAGAGGAAAAGTGTCGCTCATTAGTGCTGGATCCAACAGAAAGTCATTCATATTTAATAAGTAAAAATAGAAGGGTTATTTTTAATTCTTCCATTTGATTTTTCTCACTTCTTATTAACTTCTTTCCTGCAATTAAAATAAGGTGACAGAGGTTACTGCTTTGAATGCTATAAGGAGACAGCTGAGCTGTGGCTTACCAAGAAAAAATTAGATTATTTAGCCTCTAATGCCACTCAGGTAACAGTATCAATATCAAAATAAGGCATACACTCTTTGAATTTCTATAACCACCAGCACCTCTCAATGTTCAGCACATTTTGAAGTGAAAAAAGAATGATTATAGTGTTTGCACACACTTTGCACCATTTATGAAAAATGTCAAAACACTTTTGTGAACAGTGATTAAGCCTCGCAACTCTCCTGGGAAGTAGAAAAGTACAATTATGCTCATTTTACTGACTGAGAAACTGAGGTACAGGGCAGTTGCATGACTTGACTAAAATCACATGCACCAAGTCATTAATCGAGTGGGAAACTGAACCACACTCCCAAACTCTGACTTTCTGTCTTCTATTTTATCTTGGCCCTTTGATAATGGTAGTCTATGGTACATCTTAGTTAACAGCAGTGCAGTTTTCACTAGTGCCTATTAACAGGGAAAGGCAGACTCACACCAACATCAGTGGGTTCATAAGTCCATTAAGGGTTACCAAACAGTAAAAGAGAAACTACAGTACACTGGGAACATACACACACTGACAGGCACACTTTGAGATGCACACATCAATACACACAGCAAAACAAAACCTGCACACAGCTAAAACTATTTAAGTCTCCAAGACTGACATATTTTACTTCATATCTGCTTATTTTTTAAAAAAATTGTGCATAGCAAGTTTGAAAATTAACAGTAACATTTCATACTACCACAGTTTGTGATATGCAGATTTAAAATATTTTAAACAAACATGTACCTTTACAGAAAAAAATCCTATTACATAAGCAATATTTGCATTGAATTATACAAGTAAATCAAACAATATTTAAGCAGCAGAAACTGAAGCTGTAATTTAGAACTAGATAAAGTTGTGGCAAAGAGATGAAAGTACAATAAGTACAGAGCAAACCAAATATTGTCCTCACTCTATTAGGTGGAGGCAAATGAGTCCATACTATACTGCTTTATAGTGTTCTTTTGTATATTGTATATGCATACCTCTTTAAATATTTATAGAAATATTTTGCAAAATAATACAATAAGTTGCAGTAACACTGAATTGCTGTCCTGATGCAGTGTGTCCTTCCTCACAACTTTGAGCAGTACTTCTCTTCAAGCCATTCTGGAAATACAGCTTTCCATCTTTGGCCTTTTCTTTGCTTCAGTTATTACCCTTTACAAATACAGAGGGAAAAATCAAAACATTAATTAAAGTTCAAGAAAATGAAAGAAATCAAGCTAACCCAACATTCATTTTGTGATTCTTGTGGTCACAGCAGTGAGGCATGATGTTTCTCTTTTTCCAGTCACTGGGGACTTTGCCTGACTGCCATGGCTTTTCAAATATGTGTGGCTTGACAACTACATTGGTTAATTCCCTAAGGACCCTGGGATGCATCTCACTGGGTCCCATGGACTCGCATATGTTCAAGTTCCTCAGGTGGTCTCAAACCTGATCATCTCCTACAAAGGGTAGGACTTCCTTCCCTCAGTCACTGCCTTGAGATTCAGAGACCTAAGAGATGTGGGAAGAGAGATTGCTATTGAAAAAGGAAGCAAAAAAGTTGTTGAGGACCTCAGCCTCCTCCATGTAGATTGTCACCAGATACCCTATTATTTATCAGGGAAGATACAATTTATTTTTCCTTCCTTTTCTGACTGACATACCTGTAGAAGCCATTATTATTATTACTATTATTATTATTGTTGTTGTTATTCACATCCCTTGCCAAATTTATCTCCAGCTGTGCTGGATTCCTGATCCCATCCCTACACATCTAGGCAGCATCCCTATATTCTTCCTGGGATGTGTGCCCCTGCTTCCACTGCCCATGCATTTCCCTCTTGTGTTTCAGTTTAATCAGGAGGTCCTTACTCAGACATGCCTTACTCCTGCCTTCCTTGCCTGATTTCTTGCACATGGGAATTGATAGTTCTTGTGCTCTAAGAAAAAATGTCTTTAAATAGCTTCCAGCTCTGTTCAGCTCTTTTATCCCTGAGAGCAGTTTCCCAGGGGGTCCTATCCACCAGTCCCTTGAACAACTGAAAAAAATCTGAACAGTAATTAAAATTCAAGAAAAAGAAACAAATCAAGCTAATCCAACACTTACTATTCTTGTGGTTACAGTTAGCAGTCAGGCAATGTGGACTCTTCTTCCCTCAGTCATAGACTTCTTGGTAACGAAATCCTGATACCAATCAAAAAAGATTTAGATGCCTTGATTTCTGAATGCCACAAATTTAGTCAAAACCAATGGAAATGTCAAAGAGAAATAAGCTGTATCTGATACCAGAAACAGTTAAGATTTTCATATTAGTCTGCTGTTCAGCTTGGAAAATCTGAGCCCAAACATTTCCTTATTCTGAGGATACTATCATTTACTATATTCCTAGACTTTGAGCATAAATGCATTCAGGTTTATTTGCTATTTGAGGTGTTTGGAGAGAAGTTTTATAAATCAGGTGGTTTTATCAGGAATCATCAAAAAAATTCCATCAAAATTCTGCACGTATATGCATGTGTATCTGCATATGTGTGTGTAAAATATTTCCGCAATCAAAACAAAAGGCCTTGCTTTGGTCAAACTAGTGTCTGCCACTGAAAAGCTGTGAAAAGCAGAACAAGAAAATAGGGACCAAGAGCTAAGTAAGGATTTAACACCTCTGTTTTTTTCCCCTCAAATGAGAAAGAAAAAAGAAATTAAAATAATTAAATCAGTTTTCAACCACAAGCCCCAGAAAGCTTTAGGGATTAAAAAAAGTCAATTTATGCCTCCCCTTTAAAGCATTCCCCATAAAATAAATTGCTTATTTTTCAAAAAAAATAAACAAACATCTTTAGTCTTCCCCAAACATCTAAAATCATAGAATCAGATCATTTTGGGTTGGAAGGGACCTTAAAGGCCACCTAGTTCCAACACTCTGGCCATGGGCAGGGACACCTTACACTAGACCAGGTTACTCAAAGTTCCATCCAACATGTCCTTGAACCCTTCCAGGGATGGGGCAGCCACAACGTCTCTGGGCAACCTGTGCCAGTGCCTCACCACCCTCTGAGTAAAGAATTTCTGCCTAATATCCAATCTAAACCTACTCTCTTTTGGTTTGAAGCCATTCCCCCTTGTCCTGTCACTACATGCCCTTGTAAAAAGTCCCTCTCCATCTTCCTTGCAGGCTCCCTTCAGGTACTGGAAGATCACAATAAGGTCACCCCAGAGCCTTTTCTTCTCAAGGCTGAACAATCCCAGTGCTCTCAGCCTTTCCTCATAGAAGAGGCTCTCCATCCCTTTAATCATCTTCGTGGCCCTCCTGTGCTGGGGACCCCAGAGCTGGATTCAGTATTCCAGGTGGGGTCTCACCAGAGCAGAGCAGATGGGAAGAATCCCCTCCTTCGCCCTGCTGCCCATGCTGCTTTTGATGCAGCCCAGGATACGATTGGCTTTCTGAGCTGCGAGCGCACATTGCCGGCTCACGTCCAGCCTCTCATCCACCAGCACTCCCAAGCCCTTCTCGCCAGGGCTCCTCTTGATCGGTTCATCCCCCAAGCCTGGATTGATACTGAGGGTTGCTCTGACCTAGGTGCAGCACCTTGCACTTGGATTTGTTAAATCTCATGAGATTCCCATGAGCAACTTCTTCTCGAGCTTGTCCGGGTCCCTCTGGACAGCATCCCATCCTTCAGGTAGGTCAACTTCTCCACTGAGCTTGGTGTCATCTGCAAATTTGCTGAGGGTGCCCTCGATCCCTCTCTCTATGTCATTAATGAAGATATTAAATAACACTGGTCCCAATATGGACATGTCATGGTTTGACGTTGTCCAAGTGCCAGGCACCCACAATAGCCACTCACTCACCCTCCCCTGCTACAGCTGGACAGAGGAGAGGAAAAAAATTAAACAAAGCGTTCATGAGTTGAGATAAGGACCGGGAGAAAACACTCCAAGGACAAAACAGGCTCAACTTAGAAGTACAAAGTGAATTTATTACTAACAAAGTCAGAGGAGGATAATGAGAAGTAAAATAAGCCCTTAAAAAACACCTTTTATCCCCCAACTCCTCCCTCCTTCTACCCCGACAGCGCAGGGAGACAGGGCATGGGAGTTTTGGTCAGTTTGTCACCCGATATGATCTTCCACTGTTCAGGGAGAGAAGTCCTTCCCCTGATATGTCGTGGGGTCCCTCCCATTGGAGACAGTTCTCTGTGAACTTCTCCAATGTGGTTCCAATCTCACGAGCAGCAGTCCTCCTAAAACTGCTGCAATGTGAGTCCCTCCCATGAGCAAACAGTCCTCCCAAAACTGCTGCAGCATGGGTCACTCTTCCATGGGGTGCAGTCCTCCAAGGACAGGCTGCTCCAGCTTGGAAGCAGGGGCCCCCTCTCTCAACCGGGTCTTCCACTGGACCACAGCCTCCCCTGGGCACCCACCTGCTCTGGCGTGGGCACCTCCCCCATGGGCTGCAGGTGGATCTCTGCATCCCCTGTGGATCCCCATGGGCTGCAGGGGGACAGCCTGCTTCACCATGGTCATCACCATGGCCTGCAGAGGAATCTCGGCTCTGGCACCTGGAGCACCTCCACCATCTTCTTCACTGACCTTGGTGTCTCCATGTTGTTTCCCCCACGTGTTCTTACCTCCTCCTCTTCTCTGGCTAGAAAAAAACTGCGCCCCCACTTTGTTTAGATTTTCTTCTTAAATATGCTATCACAGAGGCATTACCATCATGTCTAATTGGCCCAGCCTTGGCCAGCGGCATGTCCCTCTTCAAGAGCCATCAGGGATTGGCTCTGCTGGACACATAAGCCATCTCTGTGCCCCCCCCGCTACCAAAAACCAGGCAGTGCAAAACCAACACAGGACCCCTGAGGGACACCACTGGTCACTGATGTCCATTGGGACTCTGAGCCGTTGACCACTACCCTCTGGATGCGATTGTTCAACCAATTCCTTATCCACTGGACAGTCCACTCATCAGATCCATCTCCCTCCAATTTCTATTGCTAGCCTAAGGAGAGATAACGATTTAAGTTTCAAAACGTACAAATTCTTGGATGAACCAGCAGAATATTTTTTCACAGGAACATATTAAATGCCTTGTTAAGTCAGCTTTGATCTCTATGAATCTGCGATAGCCACTGCAGCTGCCCCTGGCAAAACAGAGTGCTTGGCCCAGGGACTCCTCCAACCTGGCAGCTTGCTGGGCAGATCTCCGAATACAGCATCGCATCCCAAAAGCACAGGGGACACCCTACAATGCAACTATGCACTAGGCAAGGTGGAGCTTTCCCATCTCTCTCACTCAGCCCATCTCCCAGAGGGATTTACTTCTCACTATGGACTTCAAATTCTTTTGATGAATTTTATTCAATAAAGGACAATTCTTGAAGTAACTGGCAATTTTACACTTTCACTGTCATTGCTGTGTGACGTTTTAGAAGATAGTGATCAGTGATCAGAGCACAAGGAAACAACTGAAAGTTTGCTTTCCTAAGGTTTAGGATCTTGACTATACTATTCGCTTGGCCTACATCCCTCAAGATCATGAATTTCACCAGGGCATGTTCACTGCAGCCCAGGCTACCTACCGATCTTGACCTCTCCAATGAGTTCCTCTGCACTGGTGAGCAAAAGGCCCAGTAATGCATCTCCTCTGGTTGGGCTTTCTATCACAGAATCACAGAACAGTTGGGGTTGGAAAGGACCTCTGGAGATCATCTAGTCCAACCTCCCTGCCAAGGCAGGGTCACCCAGAGCAGGTGACACAGGAACATGTCCAGGTGGGTTTTGAATGTCTCCAGAGAGGGAGACTCCACGACCTCCTTGGGCAGCCGGTTCCACTGCTCTGCTACCCTCAATGTAAAGAAGTTCTTCCTCATGTTGAGGAGCCATATCCACATGTTTCTTTAACACTTCCAGGGATGGTGACTCTACTACTTCCCTGGGCAGTTTGTTCCAATGCTTTACAACCCTTTCCATGAAGAATTTAGTATTCATCCCTGGGGAATGCCACTGACTACAGGCCTCCAACTGGATTCTACTCCTCTGATCGCGACCCTCTGAGCTCTGCCGTTCAGCCAGTTCTTGATTCATCTCACCATCCATTCATCTAACCCACATTTCCTGAGCTTACCTACGAGGATGTTATGGGAGGCAGTGTCAAAAGCCTTGCTGAAGTTGAGGTAGACAACATCTGCTGCTCTTCCCTTGTTGACCCATCCTGCCATGCCATGCCATGCCATCTGGCCTGCCATGCCATCACCCGGATTAGGAAGTTACCCTCAATGCACTCTAAGATGCTCCTAGACTGCTTGCATCTTGCTGTGACACTTTTCCAGTGGATGTCAGCGTGGTTGAAGTCCCCAGCAGGATCAGAGCCCACGATCATGATGCGTCCTATAGTTGAAGCAAGAATGCTTCATCAACATCCTCCCCTTGATAATGTGGCCTGTAGTAAACATCAGCCACAAGGTTTCGTTTGTTGGCTTGGCCTCTAATTTTCACCCATAAGCTCTCAACCTGTGTACTGCTGGTTGTCAAAAACAGCTCTGTGCAATTAATCAATTTTTTCACATAGAGGGCAACCCCTCCTCCCCGCCCCTCCTTCCTGAACATGAGCCAGAGTGTGGCCAGGGGTCCAAGAAGGCCAATGGCATCCTGGCTTGTATCAGAAATAGTGTGGCCAGTAGGACTAGGGAAGCAATCATTCTCCTGTACTCAGCACTGGTGATGATAGCATTGGGGTTAAAATCTTAGCCGCTTAGAATCAAGATTTCAGAGGAGAGTGGAAAATCTATGCAGGGGGGTGGATGGAAACCAGCAAGCTAGTGAAACTAGTAGTCATGGGCTAGGTAGCTGGCTTTGCTTTGTACAAGTTAACCAACTATGACCATGCGTAGGTATAGCTATTAAGTGTAATTAGACCTAATCAAGGAATAACGTAGGAATATAGAGAACAATTGTAACCGTGGTAACGAAATATTCTTCCGAAACTCAAAGTCTTATGTTTCAGTAGAATCAATAAGAAGAATGGAAAATATTGAAGTTAATCGTTGATATTTCGTGTAACTAAAAGGTATAAATTGTAAATCTGAATGTATCTCCACAGAACTGGATTTGGGTCTCAAGGCCCCGGTTCTCTTGGGCCCAAATAATAAAAAGCACTGCATATAGCCATGCTGCCGTGACTATATGTGTTTATTCCTACGCTAACAGTGAGGCCACACCTCAAATACTCTGTTCAGTTCTGGGCCCCTCACTACAAGAAAGACATTGAGGTGATGGAGCAAGTCCAGAGAAGGGCAACAAAGCTGGTGAAAGGTCTGGAGCACAAGTCTCATGAGGAGTGGCTGAAGGAACTGGGAGTGTTTAGTCTGGAGAAAAGAAGGCTCATTGAGATCTTTTTGCTCTCTACAAATATACAAAAGGAGGTTGTAGTGAGGTGAGTGTCAGTCTCCTCCCCCAGGTAACAAGTGACAGGACTAGAGGAAATTGCCTCAAGTTGCACCAGGGGAGGTTTAGATTGGATATTAGGAAAAATTTATTTGTGGAAAGGGTTATAAAGCATTGGAACAGACTGCCCAGGGAAGTGGTAGAGTCACCATCCCTGGAAGTGTTAAAAAATATGTGGATATGGCACTTGAGGACATGGCTTAGTGGTGCACGTGGTGGTGGTTCTAGGTCAGTGGTTGGACTTGATGAACTTAAAGGTGTTTTCCCACCTTAACGATTCTATGATTCCTTGCCTGGCCATCCCGAGCAGTTTACAGCCATCGATTGCAGTGCTCTAATCATGTGATTCATCCCACCAAGTTTCAGTGATAGCAATCAGATCATAGCTTTCCAGCTGCACAGTGGCTTCCAGCTCCTCCTGTTTGTTACCCATGCTGTGTGCATTGCTATGGCAACACTTAAGTTGGACTGTTGACTGTCTTGTCTTTTTGGAGGGTTGAGGAGCATTCCTCACTACTCTGGTAGGTGTGCTCATCCACCCTGTTGCTTGTGAGTACGTGAATTTCACAGCTTTGAGCACCCCTCCACCCTCCCCCAAGTTCCTTAGTTTAAAGCACAATTTAATAAGTCAACCAATCTGCCAACAAAGATTCTCCTGCCTCTTCTATATAGGTGGATCCCATCTCTCCCCAATAGACTGCATTTATTGAAGAACATCCCGTGATCATAGAAGCCAAAACCCTGGTGACAACACTGGCCACCAAGCCAGGTGTTGATGTGCATGATGAGTCGACTTCTGCCCACACCCTTTATCCCTGACTGGCAAGACAGAGGAGAAGATCACTTGGGCCCCTGTCCCCTTCGCTTGCACCCCCAGGGCTCTGAAGTCCTGTTTGATCTTGCCCAGACTATGCTTTACCATGTCATTGGTGCTCACATGGAAGAGAAGTAGCGGATAGTAGTCTGTGCTTTTAGCCAGTTGTGGCAGCCTCTCTGTGACATCCTGTATCTTGGCTCCTGACTAGCAGCAAACTTCCCTAGACTGTATATCAGGTCAGCTGAAGCATGTGCCTCGGTGCGTCTCAGCAGAGATTCACCTGCTACTAGCATTCATCGCTTTCTTTTGCAGATTTTAGTGTATGCAACTGGTGCAGTTTCTCCCTGTGAGAGTTGTCCATTGGCTCCACCCACTGCCAAGACTTTGTTGCAGGTTGGTACATACAAGGAAATGGGGAGGAGTGATAGATATCCTGATGACACAAGTCACCAGAGACCATGGCACCTCCGTTTCCAAGGTGCTGTCAGCTCGCTGTTGATGCTCTTTGTCTGGTAGTCCTTGGAGGTCAGTGCCACAGGGCCCTAGTATTTCTTCTTGCAAAGTCTCGAATAATTATCTATTTCTTGTTCCCCCTCCCTAATATAGTGTAGCCTTCTGACTTCCTCCTTCAGCTACTCCACCGGCTGCCTGAGTGACTCCACCTGAACACACTTTGCACAGGTGGAGCTTGCACCCTCCTCCACCCAGAAGTGTGGGGTACAGACTTTACAGCCCTCCACCTGGACAGCAGCTTCCCTGACAGGAAGCTCTGTCTGAGTGGTCACTTCCATTCATCCCAGGCTAGCCTGAGTAGGTAGATGATCCCTGGCTGCTGCAGAACACAGCCCTCACCAGGTCTCTGCCACCATGCTTCCAACAATCCCAAAGCACTGCCTAGTAAGCCCTTCCAATCCCCTGGAGTCCTCAAGCTGCCGGGTATGTTTGCATAGCCAACAGCTAGTTGGGGTGACCATCAGGGCCACAGCCTATGCCTGTGGGTGAGTAGATCAGGCAGCAGCTTGACACCTGGTAGAGTGTGCTGCCCTTCTCAGGTGCCCTTCCATGCAAATTTCTGCACTGCTTCTCTCAGATGACACTCCTTATTTGCACGCCCTGCTTGCATCACTCCTGGTTGCTGGAGCTCCCTAGGGGCTGGTTATATGTGGCTTCCCAAGGTTTGAACTGGCCATGGGGACAGCTGACCCCACCTAGCATCTACATGTTGTAGATGAGGTACAGAGTTGATCATACATAGCACTGCTAGCTAGTATGCTATATAGTTGGGCATAGTACAGTGCTGCTAGGTTTGAAGTAGAAAAAGTCACAAAAACATTCATCTTGAGTGAAATAGGAATGTAAAAAAGCAGCACACGACTTAGTGTTACTTTATACTGGTGCTGTTGAATACACTGGCAACTTTCCATCAGCTGAGTGCCTACTGTGTATAATATCTGATAGTGTGGATCCTCTGACCTGTGAGGAGAAATGCACTGTATCAGTGAACACTTCTGTGTAAAGTGACAGAAAGACCTGATCCACTAGTAAATGCTACCGTGGATGTGACTGTGTGCATGAGCAAAAGTTGCAAGTCCTTGGCCTGTTCCAAATGTATTCAGGAAAACCTGAATCAGTATTGGCTAATTTTACAACAAAGTTCTCATGACGGTCATGGAAACTATGCCCTTGTGAGAATGACAAGAAAAGCCCTATACTTTTTACACCTGAGGTACTTTTACTATAAAATGAATTTTTGTGTGTGAAAACAAGCAGACTGAAAAACGAATGAAAAGCCTGATGATGCAGGCATTCATTGTTTCCAAAATTATTACTATGGCTCTGACTCTGTAATCAATGCTTACTCTGGTCATGTGACTTCAGCAGCAGCTATATGGTATGACTGCATGATCAGACCTTTTCCTGAAATCTAGCCTGCTATAGAGATACTTTAATGGACTGAAAATTGAAGTAATTAACTGGTAAAAACTGCATACTAAGAGAGAGGCTGTTTGAAAGACTGTAAGTGCCTTTCTAATGAAATGGATTTCAATGTTTTACAGGCATTTTTAACTGCTGTAGGAGACAAGAACCGTAGGGCTGTCCTTGCGTTGGAACACATGTTTGCACCAGTGTTGGATGGAGCTGTGTCCACTCTCTTTGGAGTGTTAATGCTTGCAGGATCGGAGTTTGATTTTATTGCCAGGTAAAGCATTTGTGTGTCTTGACTTTTTTTTTTAATAAAAATACGTATGCTTTTAATATTTAGACATTTCAGCGTATCTGTCATTTTATTACTGTGTATGGTGTGTCAAGCATGCTTTTACATCATGGTCCTGTTTTCCCAAGGAATTCTACTAATTCCTTGTCACATGCTGGACACAGTAGTATTTTCATTGCTGCTATTAAAATCTGTTCCAGGAAAATCTGACTCCTAGCATGAATGGAAACAAAAATGGCCCTCTTTAGCAAAGTTTTCTGCTCCTGAAATTAAGTCAGTTTGAAGCAGCTAGTGAGACACTAATTTTGAAGACCTTAGAAAAACTATGTATATTGCTGACTTAGCTGAGAAGATAAGCTTTGCGGAAATCAGTTAAAACTTAGAGGATGGTTAAAAAGAGACCGGATTTCAGATAAGTTATCCCGGATCAAATCACTCATTGCTTGTCAACTCTGTGTTTGTGTAAAGCTTCCTTGCAGAAGCTAATCAATGCCCCAGGAATGCAAAACAATTGCAAACCTCCTGTTTTCAGAAACAACCTATTGAAATAGACCTGGAAAACAGGAAACAGGGAGTCCTACCAAGGATCCATGAATCATGACACAGCAAAAGGTTGAAAGGTTAGAACGAGGAAGACTCATTTTACTTCCTCATTTCTAGTGACCCCTCCTCAGAATAGACCCCCGACTCATTTCAGGGAACAAACTATGCATGCTTAATAGCCTTTTTGTTAATTAGCATACGAAGCGGAGAAGAGGAGGTGACAAGGGTATGAATATGCATTTGTATTTTGTGTATTCAACACTTTTGTGGATAAAAGGCTTTGTAATCACCTGTGATCTTTGTAGCGCTCATTAGGGAAAGATCCCAGCGCTGCCCGGCGTCGTAATAAACATACACTTTCTAACTTTAGTAGTTAGAGAGTCTTTTGTCCGTCACAGTTGGGTATCGATATTAGATCGATATTCATATTTTAGTAAATCACTAGTATTGTCCAATATTAGCTGGATCTTACCTTTAACCTTCCAGATATAGGTCAGGTCTTCCAGATTTTTCATATGCACAATGATTTGCCTGGAAAGGACACATGAAGTCAGCCCTCTCTGGGCCTTCTTTTGCTATCTTTATATGAGGATTACAGCAACTTATAAATGGGTGAGGGGAAAAGCCCTGTTTGGGAGCTAGGGAACTATAAGTATGAACACAGAACTTCATGTTAAAATTCTATAAAGCAAAGTCCAAAGGCTCTTCTGTTTAGAACTACAAGCACAGTTTCTTGTGAATTTAATTAAGACTGTGGATTTGTCAAGCATGAGAGGAGAGCAAATTTTTGATAAGTACAATGAAACAGAACCTAAGCCATTCCAAGCAACCAGTGGAGCTCTGCAAAATCGCTAATCTTAGAAGTAACACAGATTCTTTGTGGCAAACTGCAGCACAAAAAACCCCAAATAAATCATAGCCTTAAAACATAACTGAGGTAGAACTGGGCCAAATTAAAATGCTTTGAAAGATGACTTAACTGCTTAGGTAAACATAAACTGGATAGGGAATCACACTTAGCTGACATTCATTTGACAACAACTACAACAAAACATCAGAGGCGGGAAATGAGAGAAAGACTGCTAAATCTCATCAGGATTTTTTGTCTATGTATGTAAGAGATTTCACAGAATCATTTAGGTTGGAAAAGACCTCCAAGATCAAGTCCAACCTTTGACCAATCACCACCTTGTCAACCAGACCAGAACACTGAGTGCCATGTCCAGTCATTCCTTGGACACCTCCAGGGATGGGGACTCCACTCCCTCCCTGGGCAGCCCTTTCCAATGCTAACAACCCTTTCCATTAAGAAATTCTTCTTGATGTCCAACCTGAACCTCCCCGGTGCAGCTTGAGGCTGTGTCCTTTTGTCCTGTCACTTGTTACCTGGGAGAAAAGACCACCCCCCACCTGGCTACAACCTCCATTCAGGGATTTGTAGAGAGCAATAAGGTCTCCCATGAGCCTCCTTTTCTCCAAGCTAAACACCCCCACTCCTTCAGCTGCTCAGATTTGCAGAAAGCAGGGCTTACACTTAGGTCTAAATACATTAGACCTACATGAGGATTATTGCTATACAGATATTGCATGCCCTGAAATAGAACTTGTTGGGTTTTTTTCAGATCAGTATATTTTATTTCATTTTATGTGAAGAAATAAGGTAGAATTATTATTTTAGGACCTATCTTGTAAGGGATAAACACACCGACATATAGGTTGCTCTTAGATTTAGCCTAAATTTTCAGGGGTATATGTGCTGTGCTACTTTCCTACTTAACAGATAAAAGATTTGGCAAGCATGTTTTTGTATCATGGCAAATGGGAAACTATAGCAGCCCTTCAGTCAAAATTTGGACTGGATATTCTTTTAGTATATAAAATGAGCATTTCAACTTTTCAGCTTCTTTTATTTTACTTTTTTTTGCCCATCAGGTTCTTGTTTTCAAACACAATCTTAGTTTGCATTGTTTAGAAAACAAAAAAAAATATCAGAGACTGAGCATTGTTATAGTGGGTGAAGATGACTCCAAACTTCCATAAGGGATAGATTAGTCCAACACTGTAGAATATTAAGTAAATTAACAGAAATTGTATATACCAACTGGTCAGAGCTATAATGTTCTTGGTTATCCTAATGTTAGATGTTTGGAGTAGCACCTTTTTATGAGGTTGTCTGGAAGACAATTTCCCAGCACAAATGGATTATTGGTATGTATGGGACAATTGGGCATTTGACCACCATAAAGATGATGGTTGAAAACAAGTATGAAAACTGAGGAAGAACTTTAACTGCAGCAATTGTAAGTAATTTAACCGAGGCACCTGCAGAGATGGTCTCTGCACCACCTTATACTCCTTCCTTAGTATTGCTTGTTGCTTGCTCCCCAATTGCCTTTGCTGTTCCTACTGCTTCTACTAAGCTTTCCCCCATGGTTTCTAATATTATCCCTCATCCTCTTGCAACGGAGCCAGTGGTAGGGATGGGGGTGTGTATGGATGTGTGAAATGTTTCTCCCCTACCTTCGGTGTTACATGTATACATACATCCATCACCCCTGGAACCCCAGGGATTGGGTTATGTGAGGAAATCAAATGTCCAGGTTAAGGGAAAGTACAGGTTGATGTGCATCATTATTTTTCCAATATTTGTTCAGGATGCGATCCATCCTGGGCCGATGTTGTTTTGTTGCTGAGGGAGTTGTTCCATCCAGATGAGCAGGATAAGATAGTTGTAAACAATGTGGAATTAACCCTACAGGCAGGGGGAAGTCAGACTGCCTGCCCTCAGGTTGATCCTGATTTGGCTTGTAATAATCAAACAGAAAATTGCCAAACATTGGCTGCAGCTCTGATAAACGTGATTAGAGCTTGTGAGGAGATAAGAGTAAATTGAACTAAAGTACAGGAATGTAGACAGAGGCCAGAGGAACACCCCAGCCACTACTGGGGAAGATTGCAACAGGCTTTGTTGACCTACAGGGGAATGACTCTCCAGAATTTTAATAATGAATAAGCAGCAAGTGTGTTTGTGGCCCAAGCCACCTCCGACATCTGCAGCTATTTTAAGGATCACATGTTGGGGTGGCAAGGAAAAAATTTGAAAGATATTATATTGCCTGGAGATTCTAGACTTGTACAATATGTAAATGATTTATTTCTTGACAGCAAGGCATACAAAAATTGTTGGAAAGATACTTTTTGTCTATGTACTGCTTTAGCAGAAAAAATGGCTACCATGCATCTCTTTCTAAGCTTCAGTTGTGTCATCAGGAAGTAAAATATTTAGGATTTATATTAACAAAAGGAGAAAGATTAGCAGACCCAGAATGGGTCCAGGCTATTGTAGAAAAAGCTAGACCCGTAACAAAGAAACAACTGAGGATTTTTTAGGCGCATTAGGATATTGCAGACTCTAGTTACCGGGGCTAAGGGAGTTAAGTAAACAATTGACAGAAGCTACCAAGGCAGAGGAAGTGGAGCCTATATGTTTTCTTCCAGAGGAAGAAAAGACTTTCCATGCTATAAAAGGAGCTTTAGTTTCTGCTCCGGCACTCCAAGCCCTTTGTGCACAAGAACAAAGGAATAGCCAGCAGAGTCCCGTGAGAGACTGGGAAAATTGATGTCTTGAGACATTTTGGGGTGTATGTGTGGGGGGGAAGGGGTGGGTCGAGCCTTGCCCTGGCGATGCACTGCCCTGTACATCCCCCACCCCCCTAGAGCCGGTATCCCAGGCTGCCAATCACTGGCACAGCAGAGGCCATGCTCCACACCTGCCTCTGAAGCCCCTAACCCAGTTCCTGAGTGGCCAAATGACCAGAAGTCCCACCTGGGGGAAGGGCCCAGGAAGGCCAAGGGGTATTTAAGGCTGAACACAAGGCAAGCATACGTCTTGACCCTACCTCCTCTTGGAATTTCTATCTGAACACCGCTGGAATCTGGGAGTTGATAGCTATATGTGTGATTTCTATATATTTTCTGTCTTCTTCTCCTTCTAATTCCCTCTTCTTGGAATTTTTGAGTAACTTAAAATCCAACGGGCTTAGAGTTTGCCAAGTTAAATTAGCCAAGTTAATGCTTTAAGAAGTGTTTCATGTTGATTGAATGCTGCTCTAAACCTTTTGCCAAACTTCCTTTGGTTTTTTAAAGTTGCCAGTAAAGTTCTTTCTGTTGTTTTGACCTCTTGAGAATATCTTGTCAGTGTTTCTCCCATGCGTGTAACTGGGAGTACATGAACAACCGTAAGTCTTTTTAGGTGTCTTGTCAAGTGAGGTTGTTTGGGGCCTTACAAGTCCTTACTCAAAAGCTAGGTTTGCACTGCTGCTCTGTGGTTTATTACTCAACTGAACTGGATCCTGTAGCAGCAGGGAATATTTCTCGTGTCAACATGACAGCAATAACAGCAACTATCATGAAGAGGAGCAAACCATTGGTTCTGGGTCACCCAACCACTGTGCGTCCCCCCCATGAAATAGAACTGATTCTTAAAACACATGCTACACAAACATCGTCCCCCACAAAGAGCACGTCATTATGAATTAAAAATTTTAAAAGCAGACAATATTACTTTGAAAAGATACATTGTTTTGAATTCGGCAATTTTACTGCCTCAAGCCTCCGATGGTGAGTTGCATCATGATTATGCTGAGGTAGTGCCTCACTCCAGCCAACTACAAGAAGATCTGTGAGATCACCCTCTAGAGAACTTGGATCTAACCCTGTTCACCAATGGATCTTCATACTACAGGAACGAAAAATGACACACAGACTATGCAGTGGTGAGAAACTTTGAGGTACTTGTAACAGAACCTCTACAATCCTTGGTGAGTGCCCAAGGAGCTGAATACACTGAATTAACAACATGTCCCTGATGGGGACATAATCAATGAGTGACTATTTATGCTGGTTCTAAATACACTTTTGGAGAGCATCGTGCAGCATCTGTGCTATGGAAAGAATGAGAGTTCATTACCTCAGCAGAAAAGGATATTTCTAGTGGAAGTGAAATCTGAATGCCATTGGAAGCTATTAAACTTCCAAGGGAAATTGCTTTGGTGCACTCTCCAGCTCATACCAAAGGCTTCAATGACATGGAAAGAAATAATAAAATTACTCAAACTTGTAGTCAGATAGGTTTAAAAAGGCCCAAAGTTTAGGAATAGTACTATAGGATATCAGGATGTTGGAAATACCTCTCCTCAACCTCTAAATTTGTCATCAACAGGAACAGTGTTTAGCAGACACTTAATTATACCCGAGACCTTTGTCCCTGCTAGGGACAGCCTCTTAGATGGAGATGAACGGGTTATCAAATTTGCATGGAAATACAAAAACATCTACAAGAAAATAAACCACAAGCCCAATGGCTTCAACCAATACCAGCAGGAATGCAAGTACATGATATCCAGTCTGAGGATACAGTAATGATAAAAGTCCACTCTCGCAAAGCAAAGTTGGACCATAAATGGGACAGTCCATATACTGTGCTACTAACTTTTTATTTTGTTGTAAAAGTTACAGGGAAAGACAGTTGGATTGTCTTTCTTTTATCAACTAATACTTTGAGTTGTGTGATGTACCTTCTCTACTCTAAAAGGTAAAAAAACAAAGGAAATAATCTATATGAAGGTATGTGATTATTTAGTGCAATATTAGTAATATTTGAGATTTAATTTAGTGTATGTATTTTTTATATATTTTGCAATAGTATGCAATCCCTCAATTCTTACAATATTTGTGCCTCTTCTCTTCCCCCTCCCACCCTCTTAAACCCCATTTCAGGTATTTTTTTGCTGTTTTGTCAATCTTAACCATTTTGGGCATTCTCAATGGATTGGTGCTGCTTCCTGTTCTTCTTTCACTCTTTGG